>JAQQZR010000036.1:4118326-4132515 GCA_030068235.1 Notoglanidium macrostoma | reverse complement strand
ATGCTGAACTGAAGTCTATGAACAGCATTCGTACATAAGTGTCCTTATTGTCCAGATGTGTGAGGGCCAGATGTAGGCTGGTGGCAATGGCATCGTCCGTGGACCGGTTGGGGCGGATATTTTAGGTAACATTAGGCATTAGTTCCACCTCATTGTCAGTCCACACAGTGAGTGATGAATCTTTTCCAGATAATATTAAAGGACTAGGAAGCTTGGTTTTCTACCACTAGACAATACTCTGAGCTGTATGACTGAAAACCTGCACATTTTTTCATACTCCTGTCTTGCATTTCCTCAACCCCTAGAGAAATAAGTGCTCAGACTTTGCCAATGATAAATGAAGATTAAAACCCAATCACAAAAGTCTACTGGTTTGATCGAGTAAAGATTGACTGGAGATATGAGGCAGTTCACACTGTCCCATTTTGACACAGATAGAACCCAAGTATGCAAGTAAATTGATAATCTTATGTTTTTTAGTAGGCTTGACTTGTTAGCCCTGTTAACATGTTAGCTATTTCATGTTGTAGTTTAGATTTAACCTACATATTGTTTAAAAAAATATATGTTTACATGGTAAAACACTGACAGGCAAACATCAATAGGCAAAACTGACAAAGTGCTTTAAGCAAAAACCGGAACATATAAAACTAATGGCTGAGTTATTTATGAGGCATGGACCAATTAGAAACAGGAAGTTGTGATTAGCAGTCCAGGGAACAAAATCGAGGTAGTGAATCATGTGAGGGTTATGATGACCATGACCCTGGCCCTGCCGTCTATGGAAAGCAAGCCCCTCTCGCCGCACTATATTCACGGCACGGCAGCACATTTCTGTGCTAGCCCTCATCTCCACTCTAGCACAGCACCACCTGAGCAGGAACACTCCAGAAGCCACCATAGGAAGGGCAGGGCTGTGAAACCCGGCACAGCTGGAGGCCACTTAACATCTATCCTCCAGCAGAAGACAGCGAGGGATATAAGGGAGATGGCATGGCAGAACTCGTGAGCAGAGAGCTGAGACCGACAAATTCCTTTGTTGTCTCTGTCTTCTGTGTCTCCAGACTCACCATGAGAGAGAAAATCGGCGTTTAGCCTGGCTGCCCACAGATCTCCCATGCCCAGCCATGCCAACTCGCTGCCTCTCCCTTCACTACCTCCAGCCGTCATGTTCCAGTACCGCAGAGAGGTTGACTACCTGCCTAGGGAGTCTCACCTCCCTTCACCACACCTCATCCTCAGCACTGATCCCATGACTTGACCACATGTTCACTGCTGTCTTGGTTTTCTGGTGATTTCTTTTTTCTTTTTAATAAAACTGACCTTTTTTTCAAAAAACTCTAATGCTTTGTTGTTGTTGCCTGTGTCGTCCACTGCTGCGCGACTTACAGGGGTCATGTGATGGGGTTTATAGTTCATTGCTTGGTTGAGGATTCTGGGAAATTGTGTTCATGTTGATTCATACATTATTGATTATTCATACATCATTCACACATATATAAGACAGCATACTATAAAAGGCCCATGGATCGCTACAGCATGTGGTCAAAATCGACAAGATCAGCAAAATTGCAGATAATAAAGATCATAAAACAATTATTGCGCTAGATTTCTGGAAAACATTCTGTTTAAAAGCCTATAAAATGAATTACATCCTTGTTACCACTAATCTTGTTTCAATACAAAGGAATTAGAGGAAATATTTGTCTCAAGCCAGAGTAAACAATAACAATATCTACAGTATTGAAAAAATAAAGAAAAAATACAATTTTAAATTTAAATAAAAAAAGAAGTATTTTTGGATTTGTTTTAAGCTATATACTGCCTATCCTTTGCTTACAGCTTTTTGTTTCTTACCTACAGTTACGCCAGCAGCCTATATAAATATTTTAATATTTATACACACTTGACAGAGCCTGTTAAATTTTAATTACATTAATATACAATTTATTGCATAATAAAAATGTGCTAAGCACTAGGGACCCAAACACTGACATACGTATAAATATATAAAACATCAAATTAAGTTCAGCATTGCTGCTACTGAAACAACAAAAGATTACAGGAATTGTTGGATATTTTAGCTTTAATGTAATAATTTATCAATGTGCACTGTAGGGAACATGAAATATAAGAGGTATCACATAATAATTAAGAGGTATTCACATAATAATAGGGGCTTTTTAAGCGCGTCATTTCATTGTTTGCTTCATGAAGCATTAGTCTAGCTCCTTAGTGTGTCTACTCTTGCCAAGCCATTGTAATTCTGATAGTTCTCCTGGTTTTGCCTTTACTCTCTGCGCTTTTGTATTTTGTTTCTGCTTTACCTAGTATACTCTGTTTGCTGATCGCTTGAACCCTTGCCTGACCCTGATTTTGATTTTGGCTGCTGATTTTAATACCTCTGCTGGATAACTTTTAATAAACTTAGAAACTGCACATGCATCCTGCCTGGCCACCACAGACCACCAAAGGGCTTCTCCCTTCACCCAAAACCCCTACGGTGAGTACATGATCTTATGTCTCCCTACCTTTGTTTGTTATATTAGTGCAGATTATACATTCAGATGAGGTGTTCTCTCTTAGAGCCATGATCTTTTTTGGCTCATCAGGAAACTTCATTGATCATGCTAGAGCCCTCAAACTCCGTATTGACTATTGACTGTATTGACTACCGGGGGTTGATCACCATCTTGGTCAAATACCCTTATCGCCTTCCCTTAGTGCCAGCAGCTCTAGAATAACTTCGCATAGTGCATTTCTTCACCAAGCTGGATCTCCACAGCGTCTGTAACTTGGTGCGGATTAGGGATCGGGATGAATGGAAAATGGCATTCAGTACATCAGAACACTACCAGTACCAAGTCATGCTGTAAGGACTATCCGGCACACCATCAGTATTCCAGTGCCTCATAAACGATGTCCTATGTCGACAACTTTGTCATCGCTTATATCAACAACATTTTGATCTACTCCCCCTACCTGGACTCCCAAATCAACTATGTAAAACAGATACTGGCCCAGCTATATGAACATCAGCTGTAGGTGAAAAGGCAGAAATGCAAGTTTCACGTAACCACAGTCACTTTCCTAGCATATGTAATCATCTGTTTCATAAGAAATGTCAGCATTATTGCAGCCCCTCTCGCAGCACTTCTTAAGAAGGGAGCCAAGAAACTGCAATGGAAATCAGCCTTCATGTTATCACCCATTCTTAGGCACCCTGACTAAGAAAAACTGTTCATTGTGGAGGTGGATGCAACGGGCACTGGAGTAGGAGCCATATTATCTCAATGCTCTGGGGACAAACCCAAACTTCATCCCATAGCCTTCTTCTCGCACAAGCTCACCTCTACAGAATGGAATTACGATGTTGGAGATCGTGAGCTGCTCACCATGAAACTAGCACTAGAGGAATGGGGACACTGAATTGAAGGGGCTCTTCATCCATTCATCGTTAATGGACCATAAGAAGGGCTAAACGTCTCAATCCACCTCAGTGGGCCCTTTTCGTGAACAGAATCTCATTCACGATGTCTTATCGTTCCATGATCCAAGAACAGCAAAGTAGATTCATTGTCACATATGTATTCAGAAAAGGACACCAGTGATGAACTAACCACTATCCTACCCTCCTCCTGCTGGGTTAACACCATCGAATGCGAAATAGACCGGGGGATCACTAACACTCTGTCATACCACATCCCGGCATCATGTCCAGCTGAACACACCTATGTTCCTCCCCATCTCCGTGGGAGACTAATCTTGTAGGCTCACACCACTCCCGCCTCTGGTCATCCAGGCACTCCT
Organism: Notoglanidium macrostoma; assembly: GCA_030068235.1. Taxonomy (NCBI): domain Eukaryota; kingdom Metazoa; phylum Chordata; class Actinopteri; order Siluriformes; family Auchenoglanididae; genus Notoglanidium; species Notoglanidium macrostoma. The sequence goes on along the minus strand of JAQQZR010000036.1, from coordinate 4,128,705 downwards.
AAAACCCTCAAGGTCCTCAGTGTATAATATTGGTGGCCAAACATGCAGCAAGACATCAGCCAGTATGTGGCTTTGTGTTCCAAATGTGCTAAAGCCAAGGGGCCTTATACCTTCCTGTCTGGCAACCTCATGCCATTTCCTACACCCCAGCCCCCATGGTTTCACCTCGCACTAGACTTCATCAGTTACACAGTAATTCTTGTCATTATGGACAGATTCTCCAAGGCACAGAGGCTAATTCCCCTTCTGGCATTACCCACAGCATTCAAACTAGCAGAGATGTTATTCAATTATTTGTTCCATTACTTTGGTATACCAGAGGATATAGTCAGTGATAGAAGACCTTAGTTCACTTCTCAAGTCTGGGCTGGATTCATAGAGAAGCTAGGTGTGACCGTGAGTCTCACCTCTGGTTATCATCCTCAGTTAAATGGCCAGGTGGAATGAGCAAATCAGGAAATTTGACATTTAACTGAGGATGATAACCAGAGGTGAGACTCACGGTGAATGGTCTTTGTTCCTCCCCTGTGTTAAATATGCACAGAACTCCTTTCATTAGTTCTCCACACAGCTCACCCGGTTCCAATGCATCCTTGGGTACCAGCCCCAACTCTTTCCATGGAATGCCAATCCCACTGAAGCACCTGCAGTCGATGAGTGGTTCAGATACAGTGAAAAGGTGTGGGAGCACATGTATCAGTGTCTCAGGCAAGTGGCCAATACCCAGAAGCAGTTCACTGACCAGCATAGGCGTGAAGGCCCACAATTCACCCCTGGAGACTGCATGGGGCTTGCAACCTGTGACTTAAGGGGACTACCTGGCTGAAGGAAGTTCAACACCCACTACATTGGGCCATTCAAGGTACTCAGCAGAATAAATTCTGTCACTTACATTTACATTGCCAGGTGCCTACTCACCCAGCATGCTGGACCTTCCGCCAGTTTCAAGATGGCCAGCAAGTTACAGTTCACAATTATGAGGCTAATTGACACTTGGTGGAACCAGGGTCATAAATATAAAGCTGTATCTCCAAGAAAACTGTGAAAATAGAATAGAAAGCATATCCAAGGATCTGGCATTATTCCACCAAAAACACATTCCTTCCATACTTATGAAACTAGAACATTTCCCTGGATACCCGTGACACTCACTTTTCATGTGCCATGTTTGTCTGATAATCACATGTTTAATGAATATGTAAAAGCTCAGTTTTTTGAAAAGCACAGGGACCTCACCAACTAACATTTATGCTATGAAATGCAATGAATCATGGCTGCTTTAAAAACTTGAATATTAATATTAATTAAATATTCATATTCATAATATAAATGTAGGAATATTCATGAATATGCCTCTAAGGAGCAAAGTTGGGGTTGAAATTGGAATTCGATTGGAATTGCTCCTCAGGACATTGCTTTCGACAAATGACCAATCAGTGGAACCAAATAAGGCCAGGCCAGAATTAGAGATTTTTATCTTAAAAGTTCATTTATATCTCTGAGTTGGACACTGGATTTCTAAGCAGTTGTGCCTTTGACCTTAACTCTGGCTGTCCACTTGAGACCTTTGGACTGATACCTCCAATGAAGAATTAGCTGTTTGGTGTATGTTAAATACGAGGCTTTGTATTAGCTTTGCTAGCAATGCTGGCAAAATGCACTAGTTGCATACACTCACCCAAGACACCACCATTTTCTTCGCTTATTTGAATTACATGCTACGTGCCAGGCTTTGCATTAGCTATTAGCTAATAAGCACCACAAGCTTTTGCAACTGTACTAGCTACAAACACCAATGATCTCTGCTATTTTTTCTGACCATTATTTTTCTTTCTAATGTCTCTGTACTCATTTGATGTGAATTCATATTTGTCAAAATAAGACAAAAACATGGTTATAAGTTATTATTATTATTATTATTATTATTATTATTATTATTATTATTTTATTTTAAGTCAAACTGTACACGGGAACTAATTGCAGGTAGGAACTAAAGTTGTGAGCTGGGGGGATTGAAAATATATTGTACCAGGCACACCATATGACTGGAACATGGAATCATTATTGCCAATTGTTTGGATTTGTTGCTTAACTGTGTCTTACCTAATTTGATTAAAATTCCATAAAGAAAATCTGATGTCGCTTGTCATGCTGCCCCTTGAATGCATCTAGAGGCTCCCTTTTGAAATCCACAAGGAGTCATATGACTTTCTCTGCTATCACCAGTCTGTATTAGTGAAGAAGATGATAAGTTTTTGAATGAGGTTCCATTTTTACTGGTCAGTTTCCACCCTTATCCTCACATATGGTCACAAGCTGTGGGTAGTGACCAAAACAATAAGGTCTCAAATACAAGTGGCAGAAATGAGGATCCTTTATAGGATTTCTGTGCTCAAAAACATGGGAGAGTCATTGAAAGGATCGCTACGAGCCATTTAAAGTGGTTTGGGCAAATTACAAAATGGTCGCCCCACACTAGTGAGACAGACCCAGGACCCATTGCAGAGATTGTATCTCACAGTAGGCTTGGAATATCTGGAGATTCCAGGCGGAGCTGAAGTCTGTGGCCAGGGATAGAAAAGTCTGGGCTGACATTCCCAGTCTGTTGCCACAGCAAGTCTTGAGTAGAAAGGAAAATGAAATTAATGAATAAGTTTAGCTGTAAATTGTTAAGTGCTGCTTAAAGGAATCTTTGGTTTCAGCATGACCACTGGCCACTTAATATAAATGTAAATGTAATGTAATAATGTAATATGTAATGTAATGTATATAATAATGTATAATATATGTAATGTCTATAATAATGTAATGTAATAAATGTAAATGTAATATTATTTTAATAGTAGCCTTTAGTCTTGGTGTAGATCTGCCCCTCATGTTCATACAGGCTAGTAATTCACTTTATATTCACTACATTTGTATAAATTTATCATTCAGATTTATTTTGCATTATATTTCGGCATCACTTTGACTTCACATATTGGCTGTTCATGTGCATAAGTGTGAGCCCCATACAGCCACCTGTTATTCTGATTTTCTAATAAAAAATAAAGGAATTAGCTTAATATTTACAAAAAATATGTTTATTGGTTCTCAGTGCCAACATTGGTTAAAACAGCATGTTATTTTGTGTTTGTTTAAATATCCCATTCAGCAGGAGTCCACTGGTTTTTAATCACACCTCCCAGCTTTTCCTAGTCTTGCCACTTCTTTGGTTAGCCATCAAGCCTTCTGCTTGTAAATGTGTGTTGCCAATAATTCTGACCTGCAATGCTTCTGGTAAAATTTTGTCCATGCCTACATCACAATATCCGTGCTTACCATTCGTCTTATTAAACCTCTCATCTTTTACTTACTTAAAGTTCCACCATGATTTTGTTGATTGCAACCAACTGATGGCCCTACCTTACCCTTCCCTTTCCAAGCATGTATTAGAATGTACAGTAGCTGTCATAGCATATGAACGCCAAGCTGCCGAGTATGTCGGCATACTTCCAAGAACTTACACTCACACTCACTTTCATTTTTCCCATTCTAAATAATAAGTATGATCCACCATTTTTCAAAATTTGGGTTCTCAAACGTGTTATCCAGTACCAGCAAAAACTGATTCCTCTTCCTTCTTCTTCTTCTTTCTTTCCTTCCGTTGCTTCCTTCCAGATTGATGCTGCCTCTTGTAAAAATGCAAAATGTAGAAGGTGCTCATTAAAAGGTTTATCTGCTCTGGGCTACTGTAGTGGCGCAACATGGTGGCTTTGTTAAAGATGGTCTCCTTCCGATGTAGATATAAAAGGCTCATTCTAAGCTTACAAAAACACAATGCCTCAAAGTTACGGGTAATTATACACTAAGGAAAAATAATTATGAATATTATTCCATTTCTAATTCCCATTCATCCTACATAGTGGACCTTTAAAAGTTTCTTCCTTGTTAAAAATAAGAGCTAAATAGATCTAGTGAATCTAATCACTCCAATCCTCCACTTCCTTCATTGGTTACCAGTGAATTGATGTCTTGAAGGTCTTCCTTACTATCCCAAAGAGAAAGGTGACATAAAAGTGGAAAAAGTCTCTCCTGTGACATTAGGTTGCCAAACTCAGTGAGTATTTGCTTATCTGGCTTTTTTTTATAGTTTTAGTAGCAACATTACTTATTATAACTGTACATGTTTTATGTGTTCAATGTTTAGAAAGACATGTCGTTATGTTGTTTATCTGTTGGATATAACCAGAATTAGTTCATATCTTATGTCTTAAATTAATAATACTAATTTACCCACATTGTGGTGATGATGAATGAATAAATAAACCAATGAATAAAGAAATAAATAAATAAGAATATCATCCTTAGTGAGCCACATGCCACACTGAGTCCTGTGTCTCTGAAGTCTGCCCTCATTAGTGGGAAGTTAGGGCTGCTTTAAAGGCAGCTTTAATTTGACTGGAAGGCTTACGGAGGGGATCATAATGACAGCTCTGGCTGAATTATGGTATCCACACCAGAGCTCAGTGTCTGTGCTCATCACTCCAATAGAGGTCCAAGGACAGTGTAAGGTGATGAGAGCAAGATTCAAAGAAAGAAACAAGGCTTCAGCAGCCTAATGAAGTATCAAGTTAATTGACAATTAAAGGAAAATACCACACATTTGTTTTATTCTTTTTGTGATTATTCTCCTGGGCAGTCATGAAAAATCCTTTCAATTAAAATAAAATCATTTTACACATAAAATATGGCAATATAATCTCCTGTCTTTTTTTTTTTCTTAAATTATTATTATTTTTTTAGTCTTCATTTTTAGACTTCTCATAAATGGAACATTAACTCATAAGCAGAAATAGCTTTTATTAAAGTTTTTAAATTTTATATAAGAGCTTGGGTGTAATTTTTTCCTTTTTTATTTTCCCATAAGCTTCCCTGATAAAATGGATTATCTCATGTACATTGTCACATGAATACAATGCTGAAGAATATGACTTGGCCACACTATTTAATCATAGTTTGTCAAAAAACTTGTAAGCAGTTATGTTTACACTGAGTTCACCCCTGTGCCTTTTAATTAAAATGGTTGTTAATTGTCTTTAAATAGTAGCTTTAAAACCCTAGTACACTGAAGGGGTTCATTTGGAGTTTAAATACCTCAAGCATCTTCTATTTAAGCTAATTACTTCCATAAACCTTAAGTAATTATGTAGCCAAGTGTTTCTTCAGTGCTTTTCAATTAGTTACTTAACAAAGGCGCTGATTTGGGGGGAATTAGTTCTAGTTGTGGTTGTTGTTGGAGTAGGTTGTAGTTACTTCTGATACTCTCATACTGTAGTTATCCTCAATAATGCATACTAATTACTTAGTATTATACTCTAGGTGTACTTTAGTTTCGCCTGTTTCTTCCCAAATACATGCTGGTGGATTGGCTACTCCATATTGTCATGTATGAATCAATATGGTTAATGGCCTGGTTAATAATAGGGTTAAGGGCTTTGCTCAAGGCCCCAACAATGGCAGCTTGTAATGGCACTCTGGGTTCCTGGGATAGGCTCCAGATCCCCTGCAGCCCTGACCAGGATAAAGTTGTTACTAAAGATGAATGAATGAATGCCCCCATTTTTAAATACTTAAATGCCCCCAAATAGCATGAATAAACCACGAGTTTTGTTTGGCGATTCATGTATAGTTAACTACAATTAATTTTATCCAGACTTCTATTCCTTCAATATAACTACCTTTCATATCAGTTTAAATGTAGATACTGCATAATTCATTGTAGTTTCAGATGAATATGCTTTTATGAATATCTAAATAATAAGTTCAGAGTCTAAGGGGATACATTTAAACAATGAGCCATGTACACTGACATTAAAAAGACTGTAAAAGAATAGGATTCGTATGTGAAATGATGCTTAGTACATTAGACCATTTCTTACCAATTTCTTGCAGACTGCTTCTCTTATTAATTTGAACCTGACCTTATCCTTGTTAAGGCTCTCCAGTGCTTTATCTGTATCTGCCACGCAAAGCTCCATTTCTAATTTTCTGATAACGGCACAGCAAAAAGTCCAACCCTGACTGACACAAAGTTAAAATGCTGAATCTACAATAATTGTGAACTTCATTCTCTTTGATTAAAAAAAAAAAAAAAAACCTTTCTGTAACAGATGTGAACACTGAAAGAACTGTAGAAGAAATTTGTCCGGTTGAGTCCCCGGTGAGCTGGATCAACATGATGATGATTGCAAAATAATAGGCTCTGCTTTACCTAAATTTCCATCACTCAGCAGTGCAATCTTTACATTTGTGCTCATCTCTGCGTACAATGTTGCAGCCAGTGTTCTGCAGTTTTCCTGCTGCTCACATTCTTCTTATCTGTGTCCTTACAGCCAGCCCAATCCATCCAGATTATCCCCAACTCATGAGCTTAATGGATAACCTTTGGATGATCCAAATCATTATTTTTTTCTCTATTGTGTAAAGAAAAAACAATAATCTGAAATGACTGAAAGATTATAATTTAGATTACACACAATTTTGGTATCAGACTGGGGTCAATGTTATAAACTAAACTGCTGAATAATTGTGAAAGTTCTGAAAAGGGTTATTTGTACTAAATTGAATAAGTTACATAAATATGTATTGACAAGACATTTATTCAGCTTTTTCAGCAAATGCTTTTTGTATTAGAAAATACATGACTACATATGTATTAGGTTTATATTAAAAATTTAGTTTTTTCATGTGATAACCGATGTTCAGAACATATTTGAAGCATAAATTACAGGATATAAAGAACACCATCCCTGAATATGTTAACTACGGAATAAACACTTTGGGGCATGCTCTTGAATAAAAGAAGAAGAAGAATGGGAAAAAAACAGTGACTAGGTGTTTTATTCCTCTTATACCACAGTATTTATGGCAAGTCTTAAGATTTTTTGTTAGACACAATTTTTGTCTGTTTTAAAGTTGTGAAATGTGTAAAGTTAGTTGCACTTTTGTTAGATCCGTTAAAAACAGTCATTTTCTCACATTTTTTTTTTTTCCCCTAAGAAAGTAGCAGCTTCCTGTTTTAACAACTACCCACCTGTTGTGTGGAAAAAAAACCACATCTGCTCTTCTCTTCCTGTCACCTTGGACATTCTTCTGTTTACATATAGACCAAATAAACCCACAGATGATGCCAACACCTTAGCGGCACACACTGGACTAAGGGAATACATATGTGAGCTCTTCACTGATTACAGCTCAGCATTCAATACCATCATTTCCTCAAAACTGGTCTCTAAGCTCATTGATCTTGGAGAAGAAACCTCCATCTGCAGCTGGATATTTGGCTTCCAGAAAGGCAGGCCACAAGCGGAGAGCCACACCTCCTCAGTGTTGATCCTAAACATGGGTGCACCACAGGGCTGTGTGCTCAACCCCCTCCTGTACTCTTTGTTCGCTAATATGATCCTTAACTTCACGGAGGACTCGACCATTCTGGGTCTCATCACAGAAAATGACGAGATGTCGAGAGGAAATAAAGTCACTGACTAGTTGGTGCCAGGACAACAACTTCTCTCTCAATGTCAGAAAAAAACTAAATAGATAATTGTGGACTACAGCAGACAGTAGAGGAGTGAACACCTCCCCATTCACATTGGTGATGCTGAGGTTGGAAGGGTCAGTGGTTTCATGTTTCAAGGTGTGCACAAGAGGACCTCTTTTGGTCAATACACACAAACATATCAGTTAAGAAAGCTCATCAGTAGATCTGTTTCTTGAGGAAGTTTGGTATGAAGGCCAGCATCCTCACAAAATTCTACAGGCGTACCATTGAGGGCTTGCTGACGGGCTGCATCACAGTCTGGTACAGGAACTGCTCTGCTCACAGCCGCACATCACTTCAGTGCAGTGGTGGAGGCGGCACAGCACATCATAGGCAACAGACTCCCAGCCATTCATGATATTTTCTACCAGCAGTACCTTCAGAAGGCATACAGCATCATCAAGGACCACAGCTACCCAGCACACAGATTCTTCTCCCTGTTACCGTCTGGCAAAAATTTCAGGAGCATGTCCGTATACATCACCACACTTAAGTCCAGTTTTTATCACCAGGCCATCAAGCTTCTCAACTCCTATCTATAAACATTCCACATAGCATATCTGTTTACTTCCCACTGCACTGTTATTGCACTGATCACATATAAAATGCACTACTAACCATGTCTGCTGCTGTAGAACCAGCACTGCTACATATATAATGCTCAATACTGTTGTATTCACTCATTTACCTTTTACATTTTCACATATTCTCTTTACATATATTTATATATAGTGTTATTTTCTGTCCCATATCACCTTTTAAATTTTTTCTTCGTTTTAATTTTATATCATAGTGCTGATATTCCTGTGTTGCTGAGTTGACCTGTTTTCTCATCCAGTATATTTCTTTGCACCATTGACCCTGTAGTAACCTACATAGGGCTAATAAACTAAAACTTGAACTTGAACAACGTCCTCTGTACTGAATACTGTACTGAAGTTTTGGCAGAAAATGACCTGTTACTTCCCGACACTGGAGACTCCTTACAAAAATGTTAAGGGTCACCGTATCAATGTGTGTGTGTGTGTGTCTGTGTGTGTTTAAGCATCTGTTTAAAAGCCTTAAATAATGTAAAATTTGGACTCCTTGCATGATGATTCTATAGAAACATTATTGTATTATGACAAGTGCATTAAAATAAACCTGTGATTTGTTTCTTCCATTTGAACTCCTGTCAGTGATGCTTTTATAGAAAATTAATCAACACTCAAGACCTGTAAAGTGCTGTGCTATAAATAAAACTGCACAACTTACATAGTGCATGAGTGATTTGGATAAGCATGTTTAATTTTAAATATTTTAATCACTGATAAATATTTTGGTATGATGAGAAAATAATGAAGACAACGCTGTTCCCGAATTGAACTAGATTTAAATTAAACTGCACAGCCCTGTTAAATCTAGGTGGCAAACTCCATTCATTTCAAAGATATAAAATGCATCAAGTCTTTCAAAATCATTAGTTAATAATGAACTTTCTTTTTTTATTCTGGGGAAATTTAATATTTAGTCTTCTGCTGTATAAACTGCTTAAATGTATTACCATCATTTAAGTTGTCAGTATTACCCACAAAAATAAAAATTTTAAATTTACACACCACATTAGAATCTCAATAAATAAAGAACATATATAGAACATTTCTTCATTCACTTATTCATATTCAGCAAATGTTTTATCCTGGTCAGAGTCACAGTGGAACCACGGATGTGAGACGGGAATGAGACGCCAGTCCAATTTATTAAAAAAAAAAAAAAAACACCCTTTCATCTAAATTTCTTTTCATTACATTTTCCCAAGATTCATGGAAGGGTTATGACGCATTTTGTCAAAACATTAATAAAGCATTCAGCCTTATAAAGAAAATATTTCCTTTGTTCCTAGGCTCTTGGGTATTTAATTACGTGGAACATTGAAAGTTACAGTTAATGCTTATCTAAAAGTTTCATGCTGTTTTACGCTAAATTTAATTTCATTGGGACCTTGGCTGTAATACAACAAAAATACCCACAATCTGGTTCCACACTAATTAGAAACTAAGAACTTCAAGCATTGTGTGGTAATTTCCCATCAAGAGCTATTGTTTGGATTTGATAGAGAGTGACTGCAGTAAGACATCAATTATATGGCAGTTCATTACAAGTTCTGCACTCAGTGGCAAAAGTCATATGTGCAGAACAAAAATTCTGTTTCATTCGGGACAAGCCTCATGTAACTTTTTAACATGTAATATGTTCAAAAATATGCAATTAAATGCATGGATAAGCTAAAAAATCAGATTAATTAATGATATAAAATATGCTATGTTCCAAACAACGAAATCAAGATATATGGTATTAATATACAGAGCTGGCTGCATTCTTTTGCATAAAATAAATAAACATTGTAGCATCCACATGATATAATTTGCTATTTATAAATGACTTAAAACATGAATTATTTTTTACTTTTATGGAACCAAGAACAACAGCACCATCAGCCATAAGTTAAAAAACTAGAAGTCTAGAACTAGATTAATTGGGCTCTAGTATCACATCAATGGTAGATTCGAAAAATGATTCCACAGAGTAATTAGCTACAATTCACACAATCTAGGAGGCATTTAACTCTACAAACAATCAACAGCGAATATAATACACATGAAAAAGGGGTGATATCTCTAATTTTTCAAAATGGCTTTGGGAAACTAGATGTATATATCGTAAGCAAACGTTGTCCAATCAAAACATCCATCCATCCATCCATTATCTATAGCGCTTTATCCGTCTGGGTCGCGGGGAAGCTGGAGCCAATCCCAGC
>JAQQZR010000036.1:4095342-4105615 GCA_030068235.1 Notoglanidium macrostoma | reverse complement strand
GTGAAGCAGTGATATTTGGTAACACTTCAGTACATAGAGTTCCATAATAGACAACATAATAATTCATTGCTAGTAAGTGTACATGTAAATAGTGAATAAAGTAGGGAGATTGCAACAGTCAGAGGTTGTTAGTGCTTCCTTCGGGGTTCTTACATGCTTATCTTAGGTCTTACCTATTTTCAAGGGGTTACCAGATTGTCCTTTAAACTACTGTTCAACTTCAATTTAAAGTTTATATATAGGTATTTTATATTTATTTTAGTATTTCTTACAGACTGAGAACAATTTGAGGGGTTCTAACATGTTTATTGATCATTAAATAGCCTAACATTTCCACATTTCCAGAAACTGTAGCTGTTAAGAATATAGTGAGAATATGCCATATAGTACAAGGTAAGGATTTGAGAACAGTAAATAAAGCATTAATAAGATGGTAATAGCAATTATGTATTCACAAATTATAAGTCTATGCACTTATTAGCTTTGAATTAATGCCTAATCTGTGAACCAATATACTAATGTGTTATGGTAAATAATTAGAGTATCTGCATGGTAGCTTGCTAAACTTGCAAAATAATCTGTGTGAAACCCCCATAATGTCTGGCAGGAGCAGCCAGTGCCGAGACATTAACAGATTGTCACGCCTGACCTGGGGCACATTGAGATGACACCTCATGACATGTGATGTGATGTGCCTGTGCTACGCTGCTGCTCTCACAGATTGGATATCAGCTGAGTTGAGAGGGGTCAGATCTCTACTGACCTTTCAGGCAGTTCCCACATTTCTGCTAACAACTGGAAATCTGATGCACCTCCAACAACCAGTGAACTCAGTTAACTGCCATACCTCCAACTATCATAGGCTATCCATTCAATAACAACACTGCAGTTGTTTTTTTGTTTGTTTGTTTTTCTTTGTTTGTTTGTTTTGGTATTTGTTTTGTTTTTTAGCCACAACCATGCAACCATTCAAGTGCGTATGTTTGTGGGGAGTCGCTTTCAGTACTCAAGCACCATCCCGTCTTCTCCTCCATGGCCATTGTGGAAGGTATTTTTACCTTCCATAAGCTGAAGAATAAAGCTGCAAGTAGCCATGGCTTTGTTGTGTTGTCTGTTTACATGTCCCTCCACCCCACCTCATCATCTAAGAAATAACCCCCAGCTCACTCGTTCCCATGAATTTGAAGAAGCAGCAGTGAGTGACACTGGCTAACAGAAATGGGAATATGGGAAAAAAAATGGAAAATAATTTCTTGTCTCTATTTGAATAAATAGAGAGAATCCACCCATCCATCTGTCTATCCATCCATCTGTTCATCTATCCATCCAGCCATCCATCTGTCCATCCATCCATCCAGTCATCCATCTGTCCATCGATCCATCAATCCATCCATTCTCTGCAGCTTATAAGGGTTCATGTCATGGGTGAAGCATTTCCAGCAGAGATGTCCAGGCCTCCCTCTCCTTGGCCACCTCCTGCAGCTCTTCATAGTAGGACCTAGAAGCATTCCCATGCCAGCTCAGAGATATCATCTTTTCATTGTGTTTTGGGTCTGCCCAGGAGTCTCCTTAAAGTAGGATATGCCAGATCACACCTGGTAGGTGTCCAGGAGGCATCAAAGACAGATGCCAGAACCACCTAAGCAGGGTCCGTTCAATGCGGAGGATCAGTGTCTCTAATCTGAGCTGCTCCCTAATGTCTCAGGTTCTCACACTGTCTTTAAGGGTGACTCATTTCTGCTGCTTGTATCTGTAATCTTGTTCTTTCAGTCACTACCCAGAAGCTTGTGGCCATAGGTGAGGGTGGGAACGTAGATGGACCAGTAAATCGACAGCTTTGCCTTTTGGCCCAGTTCTCTCTTTACCATGACAGACCAATAGAGCATCTGCATCACTGAGAAGCCTCACTTATCCACCATGGGCAAGCCACCCTTTACCAGCTAAGAACCATGGCCTCAGATTTGGAGGTGAAGATTCTCATCCCTGCCGCTTCACATTCAGCTGCAAACTGCCCCAGTGCAAGCTGGAGGTGAGAGCTTAATAAAGCCAACAGAACCACATCATCTGCGAAAAGCCATGATGCCATACTGGATACCCTCTGGACTGGACACCGTCCATTCCTTGATTATGCCTAGAAATTCTGCCCATACTTTTCTGGCCAGTGGGATTCAGGAGAGCCTGGAAATAGTCCTTCCACCACATGTCCTCAGTTGAGGCTACTCCATTCACACTATATACAGTGTAGGCAAATCACTACTTCCCCCTCCTGAATCTCTTCAAGGCTGACTGAAAGTGATGCTCCATGGCTTCATCAAACTCCTCCTACACCTGAATTCTTTCTTCCACAACTGCTAAAGTGACACTCTGCTTGGCCTGCTGGTATCTGTCAGCTGCCTCCAGAGTCCTATGAGCTAACCAATCTTAATAGGACTGCTTCTTCAGCTTCATGGCTTCATAGTACTGATGTTTTGGTTAATTCTTTAGTAACATCTTGCACTGACTATTGTAATGCCGTTCTTTCTGGTATCTCTAATAAACCTCTCTATCGACCACAGCTCATCCAGAATGCTGCAGCCAGGGTCATTGCCTGTTCCAAGTATACGGATCATATTATACCTCTTTTGATTCCACTTCATTGGTTCCCTGTGACTCACTGAATAAAGTATAAAATATTGTTGTTACCATTTAAAGCTTTACATAATTTTGCCAAACCTTATCACTCTGATATGTTGCAGAATTACACTCCTTCTCGCTCCCTCCGTTCTTCATCAGTAGGTTTACTGTCTGTTCCGACATTCAACTTTCCACTATGGGTGCTAGATCTTTTTCTCATACTGCACCCAAACTTTGGAATTCTCTCCCTCTTCATATTCATCAACTGGACCCTGTAGTTCAATGTAAAACTGCTGTTAAAACTCAGAATTTTAAATTTGCCTATTCACTTTGATTTATCTGTTGAGGTTTAAGATTGTTCATATTTGTCAACTGAACTCTTAAAGTGCATGACCTTTGTTTTATGAATTGGTGTCATTTCATTGTTAACATTACTATTGTGAGGTGACCTTTAAAGGTGCCTTTAAATAAAATGTGTCATTATTATTATTATTATAATTATTATCATTATTATTATTATTATTATTATTTGTCACTGATGTTTCCCACTGGGTTCAGGGGTCTGTCACCAGGACAAGCACCAACAACCTTACAGCCACAGCTGTGTACAGCCGCCTTAGCAAAAGAGGAGCAGAACATGGCCCGTTTGGACTCAATGTCCCCAGCCTCCCTTGTAATGCAGTAAAAGTTCTGATAGAGGTGGGATTTGAAGATCTCCTGGATAGGAGGCTCTGCCAAACATTTCCAGCCCACCCTCACTATGTGTTTTGGTGTACCGGACCTGTCCAGCATCCATCCCCATGATCTGATCCAAATCACCACCAGGTGGTGATCAGTTGACAGCTGAGCTCCTCTCTTCACCTGAGTGTCCAAGACATATGGTCACAGATACAATGCAAAGACTACAGAATTGATCATCAACCTACAGCCTAGGGTGTTCTGCCCATGTGTCCGCCCACCTTTAGGCCCACCATATGCAAGATGAAAGATATAGGGGTCCTGTGCATTTTAGATCAGGTGGTGACTGAAGGAAGGGGCCTTGGTGGTTTATTCCCTGGTTGCCAAGACTGGATTTAGGGACATGGAATGTCACCTCTTTGGTTGGAAAGGACCGTTAGCTTGTGTGTGAGGTTGAGAGATACCGCCCGGGCTCACCTCAACACATAGCACAGGTTCTGGAACCAATCTGGACTCTAGAGGCTGGACTTCATACCAGTCTGGAGTTGCCCTGTGAGAGAGCAGATGTGGGTGTACTTAACAAACAGCTAAAATATAGTATTATTTTGTGTGTCCTTCAATATATTCTCTTCAAATACTGATTTCTATAGCTCTGCTCAGCTACACTGTAGTTGGTGTTCTAACATCTTGATCCATGGACCACCTCTAAAAGCCCTAGGCAGGCTATATAAAGGAAGGCTATATTGGTGGACACAAGCTTCCATGCTGTGTGCTCTCAAGTCTAGAATGATCAATTTTAGCTGACTCCCCAGGTTGTTCAGATGAGTGCAATGTAACAATTAATACATTCTTAATTGGTGATACACAGATTTATTATTTTGGACATTTATTCCACTGAAATATAAATTTTCATAATTTCTAGTGTAGCCTAAAATCACTGACTATAGAAGTGTAATTTGTAGCCTGTGACTGCTATTTGAAGTGTGGTTTGATACACTCATGTTTATCAGTATTTTACTGCACTAATAAAATACCTTGAAGTAATAAATAGAATAATACAATATCTTATCTTAACTTTGAAAAACATGACCAGCTGACTAGTTATTTTGAATTACTATTCATCTAGTAAGATTAAAGTATTTCAGCTGGTTATATACACATACAGTACACACACACACACACACACACACACACACAATATCTCTTACACTGCCAACACAAGCACCATAAATTGCATATTCTGTGATGACTCCCAGCTCTTTTTCTGCCAAAAGGTGTCACCAGCTGGCATGGCCAAGCATAATCACATTTCTTTCTGCAAATGTGACATCCTGGCATCTCAAAGTGGTGCATTAGTTCTTCAGCATGCCAGCATGTTTATTAAATGTGCCATGCATAATAGTTAAGTATGGCATTTAACAACTAACATGCTATTGTAAGAAAATAATCAACAATGAGGTTGTGTGATGAAGCTTAGTTATAATTTCCACTCTGAATTGAATTACTTTCCAATAAGCATTTTATTCCACTTATACCACTGCAATTTGCAAAAACTAAAACTATTTTATTTATTAACAAACAACACCTTGAGCTTTTTTGTATTTGTTTTCGTTTATTTAATTTTTATTTAAATACATTAATCATCGTATCCATTTATAGTTACATTTAATGTTGTGGCTCACAGCGAGGATGGTGTCACGCTAGTCATGCTGGTGTTTGCTTTTAGCCTAGAACCAGAGAATTTTAATATATCATGTACTTTAATTTTCCTTTGAGGAGTAATCTTTAGGTGGCGCAAATGAGAAGTCAGAAGATGCTTCTGAAATATAATTTTTGAAGTTCATTCCTTAAAACGCTCAGAGGTAATGGAGGAAAGTAGCTACGAGGAGATTAGCATGAAAACTCTTGCTAAACAACTAAACAAGGTAAGGGCAGACATGAAGTCTGTGGAGAGGACCATCTCCGAACGTATGGAGAGACAATCCCACCTAATAGTGAAAAAGGTAGAGCTTGAGGTGGTCATGGATAAGTCTCATACCAAGTAGTTTCACCTCCAGAAAAATCATTAGAATGATCCAATGGTTATTAATGTTGGAATGACCAGAGGTGTTACCATGACAACTATTCAACAAGAGGTTTTAAGAGAAATGTTATGTAAAATATTGCATTCATTAATACTGATTGAAAGTTGACAGTTTGAAAAGAAGTGTTATATAAAATATAATGTTATATAGTATAATATAACAGATTAAAACTTACAGTTGACTGTTGGACAGATTACTTTTTTTTTTCTCCCTCTGCCTCCTCTTTGCCTGCCAAGGACTCCCAGGTCAACCTCATTAGCTATCATACAGAACATCACTGCTCGTTTAATCCCCTGTGAACCTTTTACATCAGACAGTCCCTACAGGCCCCTTTTTTATTACACTTCTGAAGGCTCAGAAGGTCACAATGCATAAGCTTTTAATTATATACACCATCACAGGTAATAATAAAGACATTTAGTCAGGACATTCAAAACTCAACCAACATTATTTTATGGGTCATTTATGAGGATAGACAGAGACTGCATACATTTTTCTCAGATAAAGGAATGACAGGTACAATTTAGTCACAAAAAAAAAACTTTTTTTTTGTATCCTTCCATGGCGAAGGTTACAAATGTCATACCATAACAAATAGCAATATCACCAGTCTTTCTGTTAATAATATATAAGTAATATATGCAATATCCATCTTCAGTAAGCGCTTTATCCTGGTCAGGGTAAAGGTGGATGTGCAGCTTATCCTGGAAACACAAAGTTGGAATACACCCTGGATGGGACGCCAACACATAACAGCACACCACAGACACATTCATACACTCAGACCTACGGGCAATTTAGCATAACTTATCAGCTTACTGGCATATTTTTGGACAGTGAGAGAAAACCAGAGAACCCAGAGGACAACCCACGCAAACGCAGAAAAAAACTGTACATAAACACTATCTTAAATTCAGGATCAAACCGGGAACCCTCGAGCTGTGAAGTGGCAATGATAACCATCGTGCCAACTTTCTGTTAATTTTTTAGAAATAAAACACTCGGGGGTGCGCTGTTGTAGGAAAATAATCATCGATAGGGTGGTGTGACAGCCCGACACCAAGTTTTTACCACGTAGAGAATGGATAATTTTCCAAGCACAGCAAGTGCTTTATTTCTGTTATCCCATAGTAATTTGCCAATGATTACATTTTTATTAGTTAAAGAATGACACATCATATTTCTTGTCTTATCGTTAGGTTTAATGGACATTCATGGGCATAAACAAGTTGGTTTCTGTTATCACTTACATTAAAGCAGCTATAAACAATCGATCCTCTTTTTTCACTGAGGCTTTCCTTTCATTTTTCCACCACCATTGATTACACAATGGTTTTTTTCCTTCTTTTTCCAACTTCTGTGTAAGTATACACACATTCAATAGTATGTTGGTATAGAAATGGTAATGTGTTAGAATAAACACATTCATATAAACCTTACATTATGAACTACTCGCCGAGCTACAATATTGAAACATATATAATTTATTTATATAGCTTATAAAGGCAGCACAGCAGTGCAGTGGTTAGCAATGTTGCCTCACAGCAAGAAGACTCTGGGTTTGAACCTGCCAGCCGACAGCCGCTCCGGTTTCACCCAAAGACATGCCGATTAGGTTAACTGGCTACTTTAATTGCCTATAGTTGTGAATGGTTGTTCATCACTGTGTTAGCCCTGTGATTGAGTGGTGACCTGAGTAGGGTGTACCCTGCCTCTTATTTGATGCCAGCTGGGATTGTATCCAGCTTCCAGGTGACCCTTAATGGATAAAGCAGTATAGATAATGGATCGCTATATCCTGTGATTTATAAGCTATATAGAAAATTATTCAACAACTTCT
Organism: Notoglanidium macrostoma; assembly: GCA_030068235.1. Classification (NCBI taxonomy): domain Eukaryota; kingdom Metazoa; phylum Chordata; class Actinopteri; order Siluriformes; family Auchenoglanididae; genus Notoglanidium; species Notoglanidium macrostoma. The sequence continues at coordinate 4,098,400 of JAQQZR010000036.1, read as the reverse complement.
GACCAATCAGAATCAAGCATTCATCAGCACTATGGTACAATCAGTGTTATTGAATGCACTGAATAATGACTAGGACCGAAAGAGGGAAGGTAATGACAAGATTCTGTTCCTTTAATTACAGCAAGTGTTTGAGGATATTAGCTACATCCCATTGCCTGTTTTGTCATATGCCATCAAAATCTGTCACTGGGTATACACAGAACAGGCAATGCTGAAAACAACAGCAGAAGCCTGTCATGTAATTTCCAGTTGGATAATTGTAGCAATGAGCCCAGTGTGGAGTTGTATAATCACTGTTATTTAGCCTATATGATATTAAATACTGTAGTATTTAAATCACATAAATGAAACTTTGGTTTTGTTTTGTTTTGTTTTTTTCTTGGTAATTTGATTGAGTGTTAGCATTAAAAGAAAGAAAGAAATAGCTTTTTAGTTGAAATCGACAATAATTTTCTCTACGGCAGTTACATTTACGAAGATGTATGTCTTATGTTGCCGGTCATGTGAGAACAGCAGGGTTTATGAAAATCAGAATCCTCATTAAAGCAGCAGAAGTGTTCAATATTCACAAACATCTGCTCATTTGGCTGTATTCCTTTCAATATTTGTGGAGGGCTGAGTAGTTATCGCACGAAAATAATCACATTTTCTCGCTTTTACATTGATTATATAACCTGGTTATATAACTAAATAATCAATATCATGCATAGAATTGCTCTATAAATACATATAATACATATAAGTGCAGTGTTGTGCCTTGTTTATGCCAGGCTGAAAATCATCCACACTGGTGTCAGCTCAAAATCTTTCTGGGAATGTTGGTTAGATTCTGGAGCTGGTGGTCGATTTTGGGAGGAAGCACAGCTGGAGTTACAATCTGAAGGGGTGTTGGGTGGGGGGAGTTTACATCTCCAGGTATTTAACTTGATCTGTACACATTGATGTGTGATGTGAGATGGTTGTGAAGACGACGCAACAGAGCCTTTACTTTTGTACGCTTGAGTCAAAAATAATGCGCGGCTCTAGAGTTTCAGTCTACGCATGCTCTCCCCTTGACTTAAATCTGTGACTTTCAGAAGGCAGTTGCATGCTTTGGGCAGAACGAGCCCAAAAGTGAGGTGTTTCTTATGTAAATGCCGTTTACACACATTCTGCCCTTCAACTAATGTGTTTTTCAGCTGCACGCTGCCAAGGACACAGTAAATCAAGCAACACGGTGTGACGAAACAGTATATTGCCTTTTAAGCTGGTGGCAGGCCGACTTTTGACATTATTATACATGTAGAAATGAAGTTAACCAAATTCATAAATTTAAATTTTAAACTTTCTTTTAACAATGCGAACAGGTTTAAACAGTTAAAAAAAGGTTTTTACGCAAGCCTGGTAAATAATTAGTTCCCTTAGAATAAAGCAAAAATATCACTTAAGATTAGTATTAGATTAGTACTATAAAATTAGTACTATAGCTAACATAAGATAAATAGGACCAACCTTCTGGGTTGCCTTGACAATCTTAATCCAACACCTGCTCTGCATTTGCTTGTGCTCCTGCAGCGGGAGAGGAGTTGAAAAGCACACAGGAGACAGTCACGAGTATTCCCATCCCGTCTGGATATACTGGGACTCAAGTTTTAATAATTCATTCCCTCATTTTAGTTACATCTTGGCCATGTTTTTATAGCTAATGTTTGCTTTTCATGTCATAAGTGGGGCTCTGTACTCACTGGTCATCGTCAAATTGAATTTTTATTAATGAAGCTCCACACGCCAAACATGTCTTCGTATACACAGGTCCAGCGTAAATGTAGTTTTGTATATATTCATTTCATTTTATTGGTTTATGTCGTAGGCCTACATAGAATAGAAAGCCCACATAGCTGAGCTGCCCCTTTAGCATTCATTTTCAAAAGCAAAGTCTGGGTTATGCTTTGAATGGGTTTCAATTATATTTGCATGGAAAAAAGTGAAAGAAAGCATTACATGTTTTAAATACGTTTAAAATAAATCCCACCTTCATTCATGAGGTCGGACTATTTTTGATCTTGCACACGGTGGGTGTGGTTGCGGTGCGAAGAGGAGGATACGTGTAACGGAAATCACAGCGTGAGAACCAACACAACTCCTCATTTCAGAAGGAGCTACTTTAATTACCAATTTAAGTGATTACATTTCTGAATGGGCCCTCCAATCAGGCATAATCTCCTTAACTTTCATTTCATTTACACATACTCACATACCCATAATATATAGTAAATATTATGTTCATAGATGTACATTGTCAATGAAACCCCCTTACCCTGCTTTGAATCCTCTGGCAATTAATATTCTAAGGAAATCTGAAACTTATTACTTGACAGACACTCATTTTAACTTAAATGTTGAATCCTATTGCATGTAATACAGCGCAGGATTTATGTATATTTATGCTTTATTCAGCAATCTTCATTATTTACAAGAAATCAAAGTACCATCTCATATTATAATGTAATCTACACTGCTTAAATATAATTTAAACATTAATCTTCAGATTTGATCTGTATTGTTTATGTGAGGTTTGAAAGGAAATTAGATTTTTTTTTTTTTTTACTTTTTTCCCCAACAAATTTAACTAACAGCTAGAAAGACATTATGTAGATTTGAATCGGTCAAGCATACTTACTAAATTCTGAACAAATGAGCAATTACCAATCAGTCTGCAAAATGGTGATTGTGTTTTATAGTCCTGTTCAGTAATCATGTTTCATTCAAGGATTAGAAGCTTTTTTAATATCAGTTTCGGAAATGTAATACAGCAGAAAAAAATGGTGAGGGAAAAAGATTTATCACATTAATAATATTTGGGTTGCTCATTCCATATACCATCCTGAAACCTGTTTCAAAGTATCAAGAGATTAAATTCAGAATTTGGGAGGTAAATTTGAAATTCAGAAAAGAGAATAACTTCCGGTGATGGCACACAAACGAAGGAAATAAATATTGAATTACAGTTTACTGATATATGTATCTTATGCAAGCAATAGCAGAGATGACTCCTATTGTATGTCTTTGAAAAAGGAAA
>JAQQZR010000036.1:4058499-4073907 GCA_030068235.1 Notoglanidium macrostoma | reverse complement strand
GGATGTCAACTTCCACAGAACAGCTTCCAACCTGGCCTGATTCCATGCCTGGACATGCCCAGGCTGCACAAACCAGTGTTGATAAGTCACTCACGGAAGCGAAAATGTTTGGATATATAAGAAAAAATCATGACAAAACTGAAGATTTCTCTGAAACGGTGCGTAATGGGTGAATTTTGATGTGATATTCGTGATCAGCACCCAAACATCTATAAGAAACACCCAACAGTGTTCAAAAAGCAAAAACCTTGTTGTGCAGTGTAGCAGGACATTGGAATTAATAGAAGAATGCAAGCCTCTTTTTTTTCTCTAACCATTTCTCCTGTCTTTGCACTCTATATGCCTACTTCACAGCACTGACAGATGGAAAGTTATGCTGGAACAGGCTTTAGTGCATAATTACGCACCACCGGTAGTCCAAGCGTAGATGGAGGAACTGTTCAAGCTGGATATTTATCAATCTGTTTATGAATCTGTATATGATTTATATATAAATTGTCCATATAAAAATGGTATAAATTCTGGAGGAAAAAGAAAAAAACCTTCTATATTCTGTCCTGCTCTTAGGTGTATGTAAATTTACTCATAAAAAGATTAAATGACATTAAGTAAATATTACATATATAATTATATATATACACTTTTGGTAGGTACTAACCACTGCATGCCAGGAACACCAAACAAGACCTGCCATTTAGGAGGTGCCCTGACCCAGTCATCTAGCCATCACAATTTGGCCCTTGTCAAAGTGACCCAGCACATCCAACAGATGCTTGATCGGATTGAGATCTGGGAAATTCAGAGACGATGTCGACACCTTGAACTCTTTGCCATGTTCTTCAAACCATTCATGAACATCTTTGCAGTGTGGCAAGGTGCATTATCCTGCTGAAAGGGCCTACTACCATTAGGGAATACCATTGCAATAAAGGTGTGTACTTGATCTGCAACAAAGTTTACGTGTCAGAGTAACACCCAAATGAATGCAAGGACCAAAGCTTTCCCAGCAGAACATTGCCCAGAGAATCACACTGGCTCTGCCAGCTTGTCTTCTTCCTATAGTGCACCCTGATGTCATCTCTTCCTCAGGTAAGTGGCGCACACACACCTGGCTGTCCACACGATGTAAAGGAAAGCATGGCTCGTCAGACCAGGCACAAATGTTTAATTCGGTTTGGCTTACGCAAACATTTACATAAACTTTACTCAAAGATGGATGAGTAATTTGGTGTAGGGAAGAAAAAAAAAAATCAGGCTGTGCACTCTGCTTGCTGCCTCGCTCTTTTGTTTATGAACTGGCTGAATGTCAGTTCATAACAGTGTGCTTTCAGTATGCATTGCTGATCGTTTAATGCATTTTGTGCACTACTGGATGACTAAGTCTGCTATAATTTCCCCACCAGCAAACCCTCTACTAGCTGGAATCTACAAATCAAAATCTCAATTAGGTCATGAAAATCACACTCTGCGAAAGGCCACAGGAGTTTCTCAGCCACTGTCTTATTAATGAGAATACTTTCCATTGCTCCGCTAGATTTAGTCTACTCTCTGAGGAAATAACTTATGTGGCTAGAAATTTGTCTGTGTATGTGTGAGGGCAAGAGCGAGAGGGTGATTAATATACTAGGGAGGACCAATTAGCACAAAACAAAGTGTAGCATCATGGACTACATGACAAAAGGGGGGCAAAGGTTCTCTGCAGCCTGTCTGACTGCTAGTACAAGTGATGGCTTCATCGATCAAGAACCGATCGTTAAGTTTGACTGATTCATACTGTCATGGTAGATGTCACCAGAGCACTGAGGCAGGAACTGGGTCATCAGAACATTTTAATGGGCAGGACTTTGGTGGGTCTTATTTTGAGCTTGCCTTTGGCAGCCACTAATTGTGTGCATTTTGAAAACAGAAGAGTGTGTATTTATCAACTACGATAAAGCAACCTTTATGATCACGCTCATTCTCATTTCAGCCCTGAGGGTGCAGATGTTGTGCATTTGTCTTTTAATGTAACCGAAATGGTAATACTTAAATTGATATTCAAGCATACAAATATATTCAGATGCTCAAACAAGCAGGTCAGAGTTGCTGAAAATGTTTTCTTTACAGAAGAGCACATTAAACTGAACAAAAAATAGCATTAAAAAAGCATTCTTTTATTATATGAATAACTCAACATAGCAAAAGTAAAAGCAGGACTAAACAGCACACTACAATTTCATGACCTCTGTTCAGTTCCTTATATGCAAAGTCAACTAGAGGTACAAATTTTTAAAAAAGATGCAAAAACAGTAGTAAATGCAAAATAAGATGTGCTGCATCAAGTGCTATTTTATGAGCTGCTGAACAGTATAGGTGGAAGCTGTAATTTAGAATTTAACCAAAAGCATTGCTTAATGTGATAATTACAAATTGCACAACAATTCATATTGCAATATATTGGCAATAATCTAGACTTCTATTTTAGACATGTATTTCAATGCTTGCCATCTCACCCATAGATCATCACATTAACCAGTTGTGGTGGTCTACACACTATTCAGATACCTCATGTTCCTACTCCAGAATAAAACTCAGAGAAATGAATAACACATTGGCAATTTGCCGAATTGAAATGTAAAATTGACTTAAGCATCTGTGTAACCCATCTCTGAATACACATAACTTTTCCAGCATGAATTCTGATGTCACTTTTGGAGTTGCAAACATGCAACTTTTCTTTTAGGTTTGTAAATGAGACCAGAAAAGACAGGAAGCGTAGCCATATAAAGGCTGAAATTCCACTCTGTTATTTTCAAAACCATTCTTGTCGTTATGTGACTTGCCATTACTACTTCATTTACATGTCCTTTGACACTTATTACAGGCTTCCCCCTCAGCTGCCACTAAACATTGTGTTCTATATAGCAATTAATGTTCAAGCGTTGTTCCTGTTTTCCTTCTATGCTTGCGCATTAATGCAGAAAGGTCATAGGAGCCATTTATGAGTTTGCTCTTCCATAACTCATTTGAATGCTGCAATTTGACACTGCATGTTCCTCAGAGACACACACCCAATCACCCACCCACACAAACAAACACACACACACACACACACACACACACACACACACACACACACACACACACGAATAATTCTTTCAATAAGTGCTTGTGAAAGTGAAATATTGTGATTGCAGTATCCTACACTGCATATTTACACTTTGCAGCAGCATCTGCATTGTCCCACTGAGAAAAAAAAATAATAGCATGTTGGAAAAGATCTTAACATCAAGAAATAGCAAGAAAGCAGAAAGACCCTGAAAGCTTAACAATATCTGAGAGCACTATGAAGGTCAGGCCATTTTTCCACAGAATAAAAACACTGTGCAATAGCAAACGCCATTACCCTAAAGCTGATTATTTTCCTATAACAGCATGGCCCAAAGTGTTTTTTCCCCCTTAAACTACAGCAATTTGCCAAATACAATTTTCAATTTATCACTGAACGTCATTTTTTTAATGTCATGTTATAGAATGTTTTTTCCTGTAAAAACTAGTTCCTGTAATCACTGAAGTTATAGCAGCTATAAATAATCATTCCCTCTCGGTCATCTCCCATCCCTCGCTCTCTCTTTTTTTTTTTTTGAGGTTCATACCATGCAGTTCTGTAAAAGTCACTACCTAAAATACATATATAAAAAGATAAAAACTATGTGTACATTTCTGAATTGTGATCATGTACTAAGTTAATAGGAACATCTGTACACCTGTTCATTCAGCAGTGCAGATACACCTTCTGAAAATCATGCAGATGCAGGCCAAGAGCTTCAGGTAATGTACACATCAAACATCCAAATGGAGAAAAATGCAATCTTGGTGACTGTGCTATGGTTGTTAATGTTGGTTGTTGGTGTACACCAGGTGCTGAAAGCTATTTCCTAATTTCTCCTTGGGGATCAATCAAATACAGCTATCAATCCATTTGTACATCTATCTGTACTATACATAATGTTTGCACAGAATGTTAAGAAAAACAACAAACATCCAGTAAGCATCCAGTGCCTTGTTAATGAGTGAGGTCAGAGGTGAACGGCCAGACGGCTTTGAGCTGACAGGAAGCTTATGGTAACTCAAATAACCACTCTTTATGAATATGGTAAGCAGAAAAGTGTCTGAGAATGTACAGCACAATGAACACATGGGCTACAATGGCAAAAAACAACATGAGGTTCCACTTTTGTCTGCCATGAACAGGAATCTGATGCTACTGTGGGCACAGGCTCACTAAAACTTGACAGTTGAAGATAAAAACACTACATGACCTATTACCAATCTTCATTTGTCCAGATAATTGGCTGATTGGACAATTTTATTAATGAGCAGGTGTATAGGTGTTTCTAATAAAGTGACAAGTGTGTGTACTTCTGACGTATAGAGTGTTTTGAGATAATATGATGTTTCTTGAACCCACATCTGTTCGCAGCGTTTGGTCATTACTTGTTGCTGTAGCACCTGACCTACAACAAATTACTGCTTTTCGTTGAAACAGAACTGCAAGAGAAGATAATGGATAAGCTGCCTGATCTCATGGGTCCGGTAACTGAGACCAAACTACAGGCAGATGACGTGCTGGAAAAACATCAGGGATGACACACCGGTTGTTGCTGGCTTCAGTTCACCAAATCATGTGATAAAGATTCCACAATAAATATTAAAAAAAAAAAAAAAAAAAAAAAAAAAAAAAGAGGAAACATTTTTAAATAAACAAATGATTAAACTTTATTTTTGGACTGATAACATTCCAAATTTATAAACACTGTCTCACATTTAATAATTTTATTAGGTTTTTTTTACAGGCTGTTTAACTGGTTATTTAGTTTAGGTAGTAGGTAAGTTTTTGAATTTAGATTTTCTTGCCCCAATACTGCTTCTGGGGAGGTACAGCATCATATTAAACTCATGCAGTCGCCTCATACGGTTCAGCTTTGTTTGCGGAAAGGAACGTCAGGTTATTAGAGATGTTAATGCCAATACACTGTGTGAGCTGTGTGAGTTTTTGTTTACTTTGTATAGCTTGTGCATGCCTCTCTCTGTAAGGAAAATTAATTGCTTCATGAAGTGTATACCAGTAGCAGGCACTGTCATTTTTAAGGCCCCAACTGGATTTGGCACAACTGCTACTGAAAAATTGGTGCACAAGAGGATGAGGGACAGTGCTGCAAAAATACCATCTAGACAGGCTGATACGCTGGAAAAACAAATCCTGTTTTTGGAGAAATGTTTGGTCACATGTTCAATGTGTTCACATCCATAAATCATTAGAACTGGGCATATAATTATTTGTAAGTTGGTAATGTTATCTTTTAAACATTTTATAAACTTTAATTATAACTTATAAATCACTAATAACTATACTGAAAATAATTCCTTCATAACTTATACTAATGCAATGCAAGTATTATATAATTAAGCAACTAGAAATATATATTACCAATTATTAAAACATTATAAACATCTAAAACGGTATCATTGAGTGGTTCAAGTAAAGTCAATGATATATTCAAGGATAATTTAACATACGATTTAATATTGTAGATTCTAAAACATCAAAAAAATGACAATTCCCTTGGAGGCACAGGAAATTATGTCCATCATATACATGCCTTCTTAAAATAATTGTTATGAAATGTCATAGTTGCTATAATTATACACAGGCCATTAATAATAAAGAAAGGCTGTGTTTACCTTTACACAGTATACATTTGTTATATCACACACACGCACACACACACACACACACACGCACAAGCCCTATTCAAACAGCACTAAATTTGCATATGTTCCTGAGATTATTACCCATTTTATAGGTACTTCTCTACTTACAGGAGATTTTATTTATATCCGGATCGTCCATGGTGGTGTTTTTCTCCATTGTGTGTGTGTGTGCGTCTGAAAAACAGCAATGTAATGAATAGTGACATGTGTGTTACATGTTAACATTAAAGCTTTATGAAGAGTTTTTAGGGTTTATAAAGATTTTACAAGGAATCAAAATCACAGTTTTATGATTCATGACTTGTGATTATCATAGAAAAAGTTTATAATTTTTTTTCCAAATAAATAAATTTTGTTCACTCACCTGTATTTTATTTCACGCGTATGTATTTTAAATATAAACCCACACCTTTCTAATACAAGTACATTCTACTAGTACACTAGAACATTCATAGTACATTTGCAAATGTCAAATATTAATACAGTGCAGCAGCGAAAAATTGAACATACACTAATGACAGTAAAGCTCTGAATATTGTGATGAATATCTTTCTCTTTAGGGTCTGATTAAACCTTTTGATGAAGCTATGCATTCAGGGATGGTAGGCGGGCATCCTGATCTGATTCACCTGCAATAACCGACACAGATCAGCCATTTGTTTTGACACAAATGTTGGTTAGAAGGTCCTTGGGGATGCCAAATCAGAAGAAAAGGACTATTTTGTTAAAGGAGATGATGTTCTGGACTCCTAACCCTAACCCGTTCTGGGTATCTGGTGCCGTAATCCCCAATAACCAAACTGTAATCATGGCCACAGGCCAACTTTGGGTGTGGCCCATCCAGGTCCATGTCCCCACTCTTAAAGGGCACTCTGATGATGGGCAGGGTTATAAAAAGGGCAGGAAGGGTGCATTGCCTCTGAGGGCACCACTGACAGAAGTTGAGGACCTTTGCTTACATGCAAGTCCAGTGGATATGGTTCCTCGGCTTCTCTACATTTACATTTATGTCATTTGGCAGACGCCCTTATCCAGAGCGACTTACATACATACATCTTATTTTATACAAGTGAGCAATGAAGGTTAAGGGCCTTGATCAAGGGCCCAGCAGTGGCAGCTTGGTGGTGCTGGGATTTGAACTCACGACCAATCACTAGTCCAACGTCTTAACCACTGAGCTACCACTGAGGGTGTTCTCTAGGGTGTTGCAAGCCACTCAGTGGCCCACTTGCAGGTGAGAGTGAGTGAGGTGAATCACTAGGCTGACCTTGGAGCGAGGGACCACTAAGTGGTCACATGCTTGGTGTCAGTGCACCGTGTGTTCATTCAGAAGGCCTCCCTGAATCAGGAAGTAGGAAGGACTTGGTGATTACGCTGGGTTTCACCCTCAATTTCATGCATCTGTCCAGTTGTCAGTTGTCTTCTTTCTGTTCTCATCCAAAATTCTCCCTGTTGATGGCCTGGTGATACACAGAGGACATTTGTTTTATACCAGCATTTGACTCAGCCTTGGTTTTGGCTTAAGCAACATCCTCTTCCTCTTGGGCCAGGTAGACTGGATGCATTTAAAGCACTGGCTTCCTGAGTTGGGATCTTTGGCCCAGCTCCTTTCTTGAGGCTGGCCTGATGTCAAAATATACGTGCTGGATTTTATTGGATATATTACTACTGGATTTAGCTAGTTATCCAGGCATGTCTTCCATGTATTATGTGTATTAAATTCAACTATGATTTGTCAAGAACAAACTTGAACATGATGCAAAGTTCATTTTAATGCTTCCTAACACAATGGTAATACCATTGGTTTTGATCTGCTATGATGCACAAATAGCTTCCAGTCCAGTTTTATCCTTCACAGTAGATCCTCTTATTGGCATTGCGCTCAGTTAACAAGTAAATCCCACTTAACCATGGCTGTAATTTCTGTACAATAAAGCAGGCGACTCAAGAAGATGGACAGAGGCAGCCTTGCATAATCCCATTCACAATGATAAATGTCATGCATAATTAAGCTGAACATAAAATCAACACAAAGTTATTGGACCTGCTTGTAATGCAACCGGAAATAAATATGTTCTCAAGTGCTTTATAATTAATGGTAAGCTGTGAGTTCTTTTAGGAGCTACATGTAAACATGTCAGTGTCACGACAGGGGAAGCAGAGAGCTGTGTTTATCTTCTCAGACATGTCAAGTCTTTCTTATGGCATAATAGTTTGACTATTAAATGAAGCTTTCATTATGCATCTGTACTGTTTGTTCCATGTAACTAGAGCACACATTAACGTAGCCATCATTCCACTTTTATTCATTTATTTATTTATTTTTGTCCTCTGATATGCATTTTGTTTACAAGAGATAAGGAAATATTAAATCTAAGATTGATTGTGCAATTAAATCAGCTCTACAACTTTTCATCTGGCAGTTCTCCCTTTTCTAAAACCTGAGACAGACAAAAGGTTAGATCTGAGTGCCATTTGAGCAATGACTTTAGCAATTAACTGGCATTCTATTGGAGGTCCCAGCCTTGCCACAGCCTGTGAAAATGCCATCTGTCATCAGGACACACTTCATGAAATGTTCTGCTCTGCTTCACGTTGACTATTTCCTTCTGGGATTATATTTTTTCTTTCTTTTTTTTTAAAGACAGTAGAAAAAATTATTTGGAAGAGGTCAAGATGCTCTGTGCATTAAAATGTGTCATTGCTTTTTTTTTTTAAGACATAGGACACTGGAAACAGTGTTTTATTATTATTATTATTATTATTATTATTATTATTATTATTATTTAATTTGTTTGTTAAATTTAAATCAAAACTCAATCATATTAAACTTATGGAATGAGTCAAACACCAAGTTACATCATTTCCCATTGCTCAACAAACTGGATTATTTATTTATTTATTTATTTTATTTTACATTGGTTAACACTAAGTTACTTAAAACTTTCATTCACTTTTATTGAAAGATTTCATCTGAAAATTAAGAGAATCTATAAAATGTTTCAGATATGATATAATTTATTTCATATCCCATTATGTCTTTTTACTAGTTACACTAGTAACTTTACATTATTTGTAAGGAACAATTAAACAATTACTTTTGTATTGTTCCTTATAAATACTTCCCACAGTGTCAGCTGGTTTGTAAACAGATAGATTAGATCGGGAGGGTTGTTTTTTGCGATCCTCAAGCGCTGACCAATTTACATAATTTTTTTTTTAAATAATCTAAATTTATAGGATTACTGTAACATTTGAACATTTTATAATTATTATTATGAGTAATATGTCAGTATATAGCATGACTTTCTGGGGTGGTTCTACGGGGTGGCAGTTAAACTCACCAGTTTAAAATTCAACACACACACACTTAAATTGGGGTGAAAAATCTAGCTAACTACTGCACTTTCAATCGGGTGTTACACTAAGTTGTTAGCATTATTTTGTCATTAAGTTAGAGTGATATATTATATTGTATTATAAAGTTAGATACATTTCATTATTAAGTTAATTAGTGACATTGGGGTCTCCACAGTACTGCCGTATCTAAAGACCCATTCCACCGGTTAACATTATACTGTGGAGCGAGATTAGTGCTATGTTGAACTGAATTATGAATTACTAAAGCTTGAATTATGTTCATGACAAGCAGAGGCAGATTTTCCTGGTGGACTTTTTTTCTTTTTGAACTTTTAAATTAAAAAGTTTTTGTGGAAAATTTTCAATTGTTCGCTTTAATCTGTAAACTAAATGGCAAGCAAAAAAAGCAATACCCACAAACTTTTGCCTCCACTTGCCGAATTTGACTGCACCTCAGGCTTTAGGTTCAACATACCAGTTATCTCGTTTTGTGGTATACCCTGTGCACTTCACTAAAAGTGTTTATGTGAATAGTATAAATAAAATGTATGCATGGCAAGTGTATGGCATGTAATTGTTCATCTTGAACACTGTACGTCAGACTAGAGAGGAAAATGAAAAGGTGTAGCATAGCGTGTTCATTGTTGTGAGAATTTAAATATAATGTTAGAAATATATGAAATGAAATTCAGTGCTTTGTGTACGGGTGTGGAGGAGTGTAAAAGGGGGTGAGGGGTTGGGAAGGTGGATTGTTACTGTAATATTGTATTATTATTCACTTCATATACAGCGCATCTCTTTTTTTCTTGATTATATGCTAAACTGTATATTGAATCTAAAACCCAATTCAAATGTTTTGGGAAAAAAAAAACTGTTTGTGAGTCTATTGAGTCTATGTGAAAGAAAATAAAATATTTCTTTTTATATGCTGTGTATTATGTACAGGACATTCATTGGTCGGAGCTAAAACATTGCTGTCCGTCAGGTTTCTGCATGGAACTATAAAATGTCCAGCAAATTCATGAAAATTTACAAAAAAGAAAAAAAGAAAAGTTTTTTCTATTTGTAATTCAAGTGACCCACATGGCGTTTCAACCTGTAGTTTGTAAACCCCTAGATTAAATGCTGTTAGTTCTCATCCTATATACCTAGGGAAAGTACACTGGTTCAAATATTTAACAGATCTTATAGCACAGTTCCTCTGAATGCTTAATTCTGGTTGGTTAGATGGTGTTGATTCATTTTAATTAAGTTTACAGCAGCTCTGGGAGTACATGTTACATGTACAAGGTTTATATTAATTAGCTCAATCGAATACATTATTGTACAGAGTAACAGTTTATACAAAGGTTTGTATAAATAGATAAAAACAAGTTTTCTGCAGCTGAAGAGGTGTTTATTAACGTTTATGGAAGGAATCTCCAGTGTCAGCACTTTGTACCAGTCATAGGTAAAGGTTTAAAAAAAAAAAGAGACTAGTGCGGGAACAACTATTTATAGCTGTGACAATGTAAGTGACATGCTTATATCCAGCTGCATCACACCACCCTGTTGCTGATTATTTTCCACATACCAAAAAGTGCTTTATTTCTGACATAATCCCCTTTGCATAATACATTTGAAATGTAGTTCTTTTCAGGTGGCCAAATAACAGTCAGCGCATAGTTTCTAAATGCATGACAGCAGATGGATCTTTATAAAAACTCAGTGAAAAGAAGTTGACTTTTCTTTTGATGATCCTTTCATAATTGGCATCCATCTTGCGTGGAAAATACCAGCTGTCGCTTTGGCTATTCATGTGCAACACGAACTAACAACATGCAACAGTGTGCTAGATAATGCTTTTAATATATTCTACTTTTATACTTGCTAAGATCTCAGAGATGTCTGTCAGAGGAGAGCAGAGGATTGCACTGACCAGAATTTTTGCCACCCTTTGAAAGATCAGTTTTTGACTAAAATAATTATAGAAAGTATTCAGATTGTGACAAATCAAAAGGAGAGAGTTTTCAGAAGATATTGGTCCATCAACAGAACTACTTCATTGCACCCTGGCAGAGATTCAAGTCAAGTGTTTGGGACTATATGGAAGCAATGAACACTATTCCTTCAGTTGGTGTTTTGATGGCAGTAATAGTCAACACTTTTCCTTTAAATCATCAATAAGCTGTACTTTTAGATAGATCGCACTATACATATGAGGCATGATACCTCTGCCTGTACTATATACACTTAAATCGCAAATCAGATTTCGATGAGTGAAATATTCCAGTTGAGAATCTTTATTGATGTACATTGCGTATTTCATTGAGAACAAAATGATGTAAGAATGGTCAACGGAAACTGAAATCATTAACCCACTAAGGGATGGATTTAAAATCACACCGATATCAAAGTAAAAACTTGAAATCACAGACTGATCCAACCTGTGTGAATTTCATCAGTACAACTCATAATGTGGCTCATAGTGTGTATGGCACTCATGTGCCTGTGTGCACTCCCGACAACATCTGGGAACGCTCCTGATGACACAGCAGATGGTGTCCTAGGGAATCTCCTCCCAGACCTGGATCAGGGCATCAGTTAGCTCCTGGACATTTTGTGGCACTACTTGGCGGTGTCAGATGCATCTATACATAATGTCCCAGAGGCGCTTGATTATATTCAGGTCTGGGGAACATGGGGCCAGCCACTGGCATCAATACCTCTGTCATCCAGGAACTGCCTACACACTTTGGCCACATGAGGCCAGGCATTGTCCTGCAGCAGGATGAACCCAGAGCCCAGTGCACCAACATAAGGTCTAACAACGGGTCTGAGGATTTCATCTCGGTACCTAACAGCAGTCAGAGTACCGTTGGCTAGCACATGGAGGGCTGTGTGACCCTCCATGGATATGCTTTCCCTGACCATCACTGACTCACCGCCAAATCGGTCATGCTGGATGATGTGCAGGCAGCATAACTTTCACCATGGCGTCTTCAGACTCTTTCCCGTCTGTCACATGTTTTCAGTGTGAGCATGCACTCATTTGTGAAGAAAACTGGGTTCCAGTGGTGAACCTTCCAATTCTGGTGTTCTCTGCCAAATACCTATTGAGCTACACAGTGCTGTACTTCGAGCACAAGTCCCACTAGAGGACATGGGGCCATCGTGCCACCTTCATGGAGTCTGTTTCTGACAGTTTATTAAGAAACATGCACAAGAGTGGCCTGCTGGAGGTCATTTTGTAGAGCTACGGTAGTGCTCCTCCTGTTGCTACTTGCATAAAGAAGCTGATACTGGTCCTGCTGCTGGGTTGTTGACGTTCTCCATCCCTGTCCAGCACGCCTTGTGAAAAAGCCTATCTCCTGGTGTCTCATCCATACTCTTGAGATTGTGCTAGGAGACAAAGCAAACCTTCTTAAGATGGCATGTATGGATGTGCCATCCTGGAACATCTGGACTACCTGTTCAACCTGATTGGGCTACAGGTGCCACCTCATGCTACCAGTAGTGACAAGGGCATTATCAAAATGCAAAGCTAGAGAACAATCAGTCTGGAAGGATAAGGAGAAAGAAATGGTCTGTGGTCACCATGTGTAAAACCATTCAGAAGTCCAGTGGTTTAACTCACTTGATAATAATCAATATTATAGACTGTTTGGACATTTCATTTAAGTTGATCATTGTATCAAGCTTTATGTTGATATCTTTATGTTCAATCATTGTGAAGAATTGTAAGCTGTACTTTAATTTCGAAAGCCATTTTTCTATGTTCCTTGATGTCTGGTTATTCACAGAATGTGTTTTCAGTTTGGGCTTCCGTGTTTGGTGTGCAGGTTCTCATTCTGTTCTTCTTGGTGAGGAGATTCACACGGCTCTGGACCTTAGGTTCTGGGGTCATACTGCATAGTAGTGCCATTATCAGAAATCTGGGATGTATATGTACTCATTCTGTGCGCTTTGTGTAGCTCTGGGCTCCATAGCAGAGTACTCCTTATCAGTAAATGAACTGTGAAGTTACTTAAAAAAATTATTAATAATAAATAAATAAATATTAAATAATCTGCATGCACATTTGTGTCCCTCTGAGAAGAACAGTGTGTGTGTGCTAACTATGTCTGTATATGTACACAATCAAGAGGCCAAGCAAAACACTCACTGTGATTCTACCACCACCAAGCTTCACTGTGGGGCTGGTGTCATCAGTGTTTTGTTTCTGCCAATTTTGCCTTTTGTACTAAGGCCAAAATGTTTAGTTTTGTACTTCAATCATACCAGAGAACAATCTTTCCAATCTCCAACATGTCATTTGTCAAACTCAAATGGGATATCATACCACTCACAATTCTTTCATTAAAGACAGTTTTGTAAAGTGGTTTGTCCTGGGAACAGTCTCATCTGAGGTGTAGATCTATCCAGTACCTATAATGTAACCCTTTGCTTCTTGACTGCTTCTCTGACTAATGCCTTCACTACCAGTTCACTGACCTTTGGTAGACTTGTGATTGTGCTAGATTTTTTTCATTTTAATAATGGATTTACTGGTGCTCTGTGAGATGTCCATAATGTGGGATATATTTTTAACACCTTTATATATAAAACCAAGTCTTCATAATTTTGTTTGTGTAAGTGGTTCCTTCTTCCAACTCTGGGGCCAGGAACAGTTGTGTGTGTATTGAGATAACACACAATGCTTTACTGTACATAGTTTGAGTTCTTTCAACCAAGTATGTTACTTCTGATGGTAACTGGTTGACATCTGGGTGAGGTGCATGATCTACTGGCTCACAGGTCTAGCATGCCAGTGGGCAGAACACCTATTCAGTCTGGAATATCTGAGTCTCGTGAACCCTAGAGACTTTGGAGACATGGTCAAAAGGCTCTACCAGGTCCACAGTAAGGAAGCTCTCCAATATATATATGTAATATATAGGCAGCCTGCACCCCAATTCTCCTGCAACAGACTGAGAAGATGGCTTGCATCCAGGAGCTCCTTCTAGTGGCCAAATGGGAGGTATCCCCTTCAGAGGTCCCTCCAGTGACCAAAGGTGAGCCACCCATGATAGTGCCCCCTCCAGTGGCTGAGAATGAGGCAACATCTCCAGAACCTCCTGTTGCCAAAGGGATGGCCAGTGCTCCTGAACCCCCTCCAGAGGCAAAAAGGGAGGCCTTTACAGCACAGTCCCTGCTTCAAGGACAGCATTGTCACTACACCCCTGGCTTCAGGGACAACTTCATCACCCTGCTCCCTGGCTTTGAGGACAGCATTGTTGTCCTTTCCCCTGGTTTTGAGTATGACTTTGTTGCACTACCTCCTGGCCTCAGCAAAGGTGACATTATCATCCTGCCCCTGGCCTTGTTTGTTTGAAACTCTGTTTCTTGAGTTCCTTCCTATAACAAAGTCCATGCCTGAGTATGTTCGCATGCCCATGTTTAAATCCCTGTTTGTGCCCGAGTCTCAGTACATGTCCCTACCCAAACCCATGCTCCTGCTTGATCAGTCACAGAGCCCATTCCAGTTCCAGTCACCATGCCCTTTCCTATCACTGGATCCATGCCTTTATCTGAGCCCATGTCAGTGCCTATACCCATGCCTGACTCTATGTCTGAACCCGAGCCCATGCCTAGGGCCATGCCAGTGTCTGTACCTGAGTCCAAGCCAATGCCTGTGTCCAAAGCCATAACCATGTCCTTTCCCCAACTTTCGCCAAAGGTCTCTGTGGTGATATTCAGTGCCAAGTCAAAGCCCACAGGCCCAGGGTCTCCAGAGGAGGACTCTCATGAGGCACTCCAGAGTATCACCTTTGGGGAGGAGTTCTGTCAGGAACCTGCTCATAGTGGTGCACGCTGTGCACTTTGGCTCTCTGTTGTGCTGCTATGCGTGCTTCTGGGTTTGTGGAGTGGAAGTACTGGACAGGAATTCCCATGCTGCTTTGCCGACAAATATGACCTAGGCGGTGCCAGCTGCTTCGAATTACAGTTGATTGCCACTCATTAGTGAAGGACTATAAATAGACTCACTCAAGCACATTATGGTCATGAGTTATTGATTGTGTTTATTGTGATTGTGCATGCTATTGTGCAAATATTTGGGATGCTCAATTTATGCTTCAGTTATGCCTGGTTTTTGTTCCTTGTCATTATCTGTTTCTGCCTTGCTTATTTATGTTATGTTTTGGCGTTATGTTTACTTTCATTTTGTGGAGTGCTGGTCTTTATGTATATTAATGAGCAGTGTAAATAAATCCTTCATCTGCACATGCATCCTGTCTCCACCTCCGTCCATAACAAAACAGAACTAGTTTTCAC
>JAQQZR010000036.1:4013719-4032416 GCA_030068235.1 Notoglanidium macrostoma | reverse complement strand
TATCTATCTATCTATCTATCTATCTATCTATCTATCTATCTATCTATCTATCTATCTATCTATCTATCTATTTTATTTACAACAAATAAAAATAATAAAATGAGGCTACGTCACATACTATTTAGAATTGTAACCTGCGGTGCTGTGTCTGGCTATAAGTGGTAAGAGGATGCTTAGGAGGTCGCATGATTTTCAAAATATATATGAAAACAAAAGCACATGGTACCATACTAATAAGGAAGTAACTGGAATTAATCAATTGTCCATTTAGTCACGTTCTTGCTTCCACTTGTTGATGTAATTGAAAAGGAAAATGTTAGCTACTAACTAGCTAGCTACCAACAACATAACTAGCTAGTATCTAGAGTAGGAAGTGGTAGATTAATACATGTTAACATGCTAACTTGCTAAAACTAGCTATAGCGACAGTAGACTGTTCACTTTAAAGATAATCACCACTCAGGTGCTTGGAATGTTACTCACCTACAGTTTATTTCAGTACTAAAGCAGCTCAGACTGTTCACAACCTATAAATAAATAATTTATTAAACTGATTTTCCTCATTCAAGATAATGAAGTATTAGTTGCAAGTGTTTTATAAATGGTTTAGGTAAACTGCATGGAGGAAAAATGTTGTAAAGATTTTATGCTTTAAACTGTCTATAGTTAACTACAAAACACAGCATACATATAAACGATAAAACAATGCCAAAATGAAATATAGTAAACATTCCTTTTTTGGGAGAAAGTATTGGTGGGGGAAATAATCAAAAACAGGCCATTCATGCCTGGTGTGTATTATTGCATACAAGTGGTGTTTAAGGTGTTCAATCCTGGAAAGGGGAAAAAGAAGTACATCATACAGCCTGGTTTTCCCGTCATACCTTATCTGGAACTGTTGTTTTACAAAAATGGACTGTCGTATGGTACACTTACAACAGTAAATGCTTTTTTATATTTAAGTGGGAATTTTTTTTTTTTTTTTTTTTTTTTTTTCTCTAAAAGCAAAACACTTCCAGGCTTTTTGAAGTTTGATTCTCAGAAGCATTTACCAGGCTTCAACTTCTCACTGCTAGCTATATTACAATCCCTCAATCCCATCCCTAAATATGAATGGAAATGAAAAGCAACTCACTTTATTGTGCACATAGCATAATGCATATCTCAGAAATGGCACAGCATTGCCAACAGGAACTTCCTGGTTTCTGGTTTCAAGCTTAAAATTGGCAAACAATCCATCTGCTATCATATTATTAGATTTTCTTTTTTTTTTTTTTTATTAGTTTTAGACCTATTGACTCACATTCAAACTTCCAAAAAACAGAATATCCCGTGAATCAGTCAATAATCTCACCAGAATACTGTACATTTATACCTGAAAGCTGCTGCTGTAATCATAAAAGCAGTCCTGTGCTCATCCCAGGATAACCCTGAACATCCATTCAGCACACTTCGTATTACTTATCTTTACTCGTCTATACCTGTATACTGTAACGATTTATAATCCCACTATCTGGTGTCACACACAAGAAGATGGGGTTTTCTAATGGTTTCTTCCTCATGTCATCTCAGGAAGTTTCTCTTGCCACTCTCACCTCTGAGGTGCTCATTAGGAATCTAAACCTACATCCAGATTTCTGCAAAGCTGCTTTGTAATAATGTACATTGTTTAGATTGTCTAGCAGTCTTTATTAACAAGCAATATTCTGAAGACATCCTTTGTGGTAAACGAAGACCAAGAAGTGGATTGGCTGCTATCCGAGTTGAAAAAGTACCTCTTTTCAATATGATCAATTCATTGATGTGAGAAATTACTTGCACCATGTGTCAATAACGCCACACATCAGATGTAAATACGTCAAACCTAGCACAGTTTTATTTGTTGATGCTTTTTTAATGTGATTTTTCCCTCTTTTAATATGACCATGAAATATGTGACTGAAAATTCCATGTTCGTACTAATGGAATGACCATGGGAGATTTGGATGACAGCAGGGTATTGATATGTTGTGGATAACATGAGACAGAAGGTGACCCATCATAAGGCTTGAGATGTTCCCATTCACTTAAGACAACATGCTATTCGTGGGACAACAATAGTTAGTGGTCAACAGAGTGCCTATATTGCTAACCAATTGATTTTGTTGAGAACAAAATCAGTACACAGAATAATTATAGAGTATGTATTATACAATACAATAGGGGGAAAAAAGTAACATTATGATGTCTCATAATTTGTTTTAAATAAAAATACCTGCATTAATCACTTAGATGTTGCCATGACATGGAAGAAAAATTGTTTGACATGAAAACATATGTATCCTCTGGACACGGGTGATCATAGACACCAAGCACCATTTTTTTATTCAGAGCAGTGTCTTAGGCAGATGTGCTAATGTGCTCTCTTTTATGCAGTATTAGAAAAGCAAGAAGTGTCATAGTTAACCTGATGATGGCATATGGCACACTAGGGAGTATATGGCACATTTCAGTTTGAGACATACCAGATCAGTCACTTAGTGCTGGCTCTAATGAAGGAATTCACAGCATTAAAAGAAGCTGCTATCAAAAACATACCGCCTGAGGCCATCCTCCTTTTTTAATTGCATGCCTGGTCTTATTTATCTTAATTTATGGATTTATGATTGCTTTCTTTCTTTCTTGCTTGCTTTCTTTCTTTACTTTCCTACAACAAACCCCCATAAAATTAGCTGTAAATGTAACTGTTACATGTAACATGTAATTAACAGTTCTTTGCTTAATTAGAGGATGAATACATAGTTACACGTGAATTGTCTTGTAACTTCAATATATTGGCAAATATATTTCCCAGTTAACTGATGAAATAATAAGTAAGTATTAATTAATTTATAATCACATTGCACTTCATGAAGTACCTAATCAGTTATTTAGTAGTAACTAACACTTAATTTTCAATTAATATATTAAATCTGAGCAATCAATAACTTGGTATTATTAAGGTATTAATTAGCAAAGTAAAACAAAGTAAACAACATCAAGGCTGCTATATATATATATCACATGTCATTATTATTATTTTTTTTACCATCCACACAGACGAACGTATAATATACTGCAATGACATATACATTAATAATGATGACAGTCAAATATTTGGCATTTTATTTTGTTTTCAGCTTCACTCTTGTCATTTGCCCACATGTCATTTGTTCATCCTGACACGCAGTATGAAAAATATACACCTTTAGTAAACATTCACTTTTGTGTCATTTATATCCAACCCTACACATATTGCTTGGGGTGTTGCGCAAATTTATGAGCTAAACACTCAGTATGTCTTAATACATATTGAAATGTCACAATACCAAAGCCCCATGGGCATTCAGTCCATGTTGCACATTCTAATTCAACATAGCAATTGGAGGGCTCACAAGAGAGGCTGAATGTATTATGTACTTGGATACACACTCACAAGAGCATCTAATATGGGGGCCTGGATGATGAATGTCTACACATTGTTTTCGGGGGCAAATTGATTCATTGAGCCCTCTGCCTCAGCACCACATTTCCATTTTCTACAAAGAATGGGTGCAAAGCCAGGACCCAGAAAGGGAAGACCACAGTGATGGTGAAATGTGGCTAATTTGTAATCTTTAGAACACAATAAAACATTCCAGTTGATATTTTTGGAAATGTATGTGGTATAATAAATAGTGCTAAAGTCACATGATCATCCAAAGCCTCCATCCAATACTTTCTACTGAATCAGAAATAGTAGGGATTACAGCTTGGGTTAGCTGTCTACATGGCTTAGTCTCTGCAAGCTTTGCACACCTGGATTTGGGCAATTTCTCCCATTTTTACTGGCAGATCCTCTCAAGCTCAATCAAATTTGGATGAGGAGCTTCTGTGCATCTTCAGGTCTTTCCAAAGAAGTCCTATGAAGTCCAAGTCTGGGCTTTGGCTGGGACACTGAAGGACATTCATACACTTGTTCTTGTGCAGGTACGCTTCAGTTTTCTCATCTCTGCTGAACTTCAACTGAGAAGTACCACCATAGCATGATGCTCCTCCCACCATGCTTCACCGGTGATGGTATAAGCCAGGGCTATTTTGTAATTATATGGTTGGAATATACAGTATATTTATTATGCTGTGCAATATACTGATAACTGTACATTATTATTATTATTATTATTATTATTATTATTATTATTATTATTATTATTATTATGTGGATAGTCTAGATGCAATTGAATAACCTGCCTTGGGAGCTGTATTCCCAAAAACCTGGTAACCTTGAGGGTGTGACCTGTACAGGAGGTAATTTCAATAATCTCAGTGGGATGTGAAGCTAATAATTACTATAGTAATATTACCAGCTCTATTGAGATATTATGAATTTATGTTCATCATGATTAAAGGATTCTTATAGTAGCAATTATACCACAGAACGGTTGCATTCTTGAATCTTATCAGTAAGTGTTTATTAATTTGCTAGTTCAGTCAGCGGTGCCAGCCATGATCCAAATTATATGTCTTTATTAATGCGCTCATTCTCAGTCATGGAGACTTAGTGTAAGATGAAGGATTTAACAAAGAAAAATGTTTAACCATTGATATTGTGACACTTTCTATAAGGACGTATCATTCTGCAGTAAAAGTGCTTTGTACCAGTCAGTAAGTCTTCCACAATGAAAGAGGCTTCAGTACAGAGGACATTCTCCTGTTAATGTAACAAGCTGGATATTTTTGTCTTTAGATTATTTTCCAAAACTGCATACCCTGTCATTTTTTTATACCTTACATAACACTATCACTTTTAGCTGACCCATGAGAATCATTAGAATATTAGATATGATGCCAGACAGGCGCATATGTGACCTCTAATGTGAGCCACCAAGCCTACTTGAATGTGTTTCAAAACAGGTGCACTGTGAAGCTGATATTAATTGAAATTGATTCTGCAAACTGGGACACATGGATCATTAATTTCTACTCTTTCCTCAATCAATAAGGTATTTGACTAAAGCAGCACTGGAAAGCTCCTTCCAAGCATGGCGCTTATATTTTTATCCAAAGGCATTAAATAATTATGCTTTTTTTTTTTTAATAGCTCTGTAAAAAAGTTGTTTGTTTTAATTTGGGACTGTTTATGTGTATAAAGTCGATGTATAGAAACACTGCATTCTGATTTCATTAAGATACAGGCCATAAAATTTGACAATATATTAAGTGCAAATATTGATTATTTGAAAAATGACCCGGTAGCAATAATGTTACTTATTAATTATGAATAAATGCCTGTGACCTTGAGTAAGTACAGCTACCCAGAAAAGTTAAGTTTGCAATTGCATTTAATAAACTTTCTTAAATAAGGCAATCTATTATTAAAAGGTTTTTTTTTAAATATGTCCAAGTTAATCTAGTCTCATGACTCACAACATGTATATATTCCAAATCCTCCCACATCATGCCATGGCTGTGGTCTCTCCACTGACTTCCTGTAGCTGCCCACATCAGATGTAACACACTCATGCTTTCCTACAAAGCCAAAAATGGATCAGCCCCCTCCCTACCTGAAGACATTTATAACCCCACTCTCTGTATTACTGTATTCCCTTCAGATCACAAGCATGGCTTGACTTTACCCACTATTCCTAAAGATACAAGAAAAACATGCATAAAAACTTTTTTTTGTAGCGGTGGAATGAATTTCCCCTGGCTGTCTGAATGGCTGAATCACTCGTTTAAATAAAGACTGAAGCTAGACATGCTCACTAAACCTGTAAAGGAGCACTAACCCTGCATTGAGACAAATAAAAACTAAACTAAACAAAACAAAATAAAAGAACTGCCGGTTCGGTTTTGAATGTTCTGCCTATGTCCATGGTAGGTTCCTCTGGATTCTTTAGTTTCCTTCCACCTCCCAATAACATGCCAGTAGGTAAACTATTGGCTTTAAGAGGCCCTTGGGTGTAAATGAGTGGGCAAACGCATGCATGGTGTCCTGTGATGGACTGACAACCCATCCAGACTATGTTCTCAGCAGATTCCAAGCTTTCCTGGGATAGGAATTACATTTACATTTATGGATTCACACGCTCGCATTCACTCCTATGGGCAATTTAGAGTAGCCAGTTGACCTGGCATGTCTTTGGACTGTGGGAGGAAACCGGAGCACCTGGAGGAAACTCACGCATGCACGGGGAGAACATGCAAACTCCGCACAGAAAGGCACCCTGGGTGACCCGTTGATCGAACCCAGGACCTCCTTGCTGTGAGGCGACAGTGCTAACCACTGCACCACCGTGCCGCCTTATATATTTATATATATTAATGAATGACATTCCCCTGGCTGTACCGAGAAGCCACAAAGCATCCATCTTGAAAACGTCCATGGTGGAAATCTTGTAAAACTGCAAATATGCTAACCTGAGGATGTGTTTTTGACTGAGACTACAAAGCAGTTTTGTAAGTAACTGACAGGAACATCTGCCAAATGTTATAAATACAAATGTAAATGTGTGAACATGATTCTCATTACAAAACACAATAAATGATGGATTTAAAACCTTTCATATGACAGACTTCTGGGTAGTCAAATAGACCTCATACTGGCATACAGTGCCTATTCCTCTCTATATGGTAATGAATAGTGAGAAATTAATTTTCAAACATGTTTTTTTCCACATTTTGGAAGGACACACCTAGTTCAACCCCTAGTTGCGGCACTGATGAAGGACATTTCTAAAATGTGCCATGAATTCTGATGTATCATAAATGACTCCCGTGGAAAGTTAAATCCTCTGATAGGTACATGCTGTACCTGAGGATTGTTTAATAAGAGCTCCATTTAGAGGCCAGATAGAAGATCCCAAAGCAATTCATTGGTAATTTGCGCTGCAGCATAAAAAGGTTCTGTGGGAGACGGGACCGGTTAGGCTGGATGTGTGTTTGTTGGGCCTGGTTTAACTCACTGTCGAGAACCAGGCTTTGTGCTGAATTTCGCTTAGCTCAAACTTGTGCGTTTATCCACCACAATACTCTTGCTTTTTCCCTTTTTAAAGACATAATAAATGTACATTTTAAGTCTTTTTAGGCACTGTTGCTCCAAACCTATTTAGACAGATTTTACTTTTAACATAAACAGATAAAGCAGATGTCTTCTTAAATCTGTCTCATTATGCAGAAGACTAAACTGCTGACTGATGAAGCAGATGCTTCTCACCTGTAATCAGCAGCATATCTTCTGCAGGAATATTCATACAATAAGCAATGCTTCTTCATTGCTATGAATACAAATGTCAAATTAATCCTCTTCCACTGCTACCAATAGTTTTATTTGTGGGGAAAAAAAATTACACTCTTGCTTAAGTGAGGAATAAAACACAAGCAAGCATGTGGTTATTGGAATACAATGCAAAGCTAGTTACTGCTCCACCTCCAAGTTTTTTCCCAATACCTTTGCACAGGACTGTAAAAAGTAAAAAAAAAAAAAAAAAATTAGGACACTGTGTAAAATGTAAACAGAATGTGATAATTTGCAACTCATGTAAACCAGTATTTAATTGGAAGTAGAACAAAGACAACATATTAAATGTTGAAACTGAAAAATTGTATTTTTGTTTAATTTTTTTTCATTTTGAATTTGATGTCCCATTCTTTCTTGATGTATCAGTCATCCATGTTCCAGCCTTAAGAGAGGTGAGAGGGAACTCAGAGTAAACCCAAACAGACATGGGGCGAATGCACAAAACCTCACACAGGCAGAGTTAGGCAACAAAGGTACCTACTGCACCACCATGCAGAACAAGTTTAAGCTATTATATCAAATTTACTGCATTAGTTTACATAAGAATTGGTTACTGAAGCTAATCACTAAAGTTTAGAGCTTGTCACTTTCCATTTTAGAGAATAGAGAATTCTAGAAAATAATGCACCTGAAAATCTTGTATGTTTAGATAAACAGAGTTATCTCTTGAGCTGTAGCAGCCATGTTGGCTGACAAATTTCTGTTGACGCACAAAATTGCTTTTTAGTCACCAGTGCAACCTGAGCAGTCATCAGGTGGTGATAAAGTGTCAAGCCGTATGAACTTTTAACACCCTTGGGAAATTTTGCCGGACAGCTAAAGTAGTAGGTACACAAAATATTTGTCCTGGAAAGACTTGTGTTTGTTTGTTTTGTTGCAAACCTGGTGGCTGAATGTCAAGCTTGGGGAAAAAAAGGATAATAAAGTATAATGCCAAGGTTGATTGGTTGCATATTGTTAGTGTGGGTGCTTTGAACCTTTCTTATGGGAAATGTGGATGTCAGTGATGAAAGTTTTGTCAGATGTGCGTCACCCTTTCTTTGATTCGATATTTTATACATTTTATATATAAATCCAGGGAATTTACATTGCTGAGATTATACAGAATAGTGTACACATAAAATCAAATTTAGTTTGTGAAACTTTGCTTCGTTTAATTAACGATCTGGCTGGAGGGAGGGAAGGAGTTTTTTTTTTTCTGACTGAAATGATTGGCATGTCAGAGAGGGGCTAGAAAGATAATTTTCTGCATGCATAGTGATGCATGCTGAGGCTTGTAAAAGTAATGAGGTCGATCTCTCAGACAGTTTCATGTTTGTACCTCTGGATATACAGTGTTCCGTAAATTGATCAGCTGAGTTATTGGTCAGGCCAGCTAATATTATTAAAAAAAATCATTTAAAGCACAATATTGAACGTGTCATGTGTCATCTAAATGTGTCATCTCTAGTAAAAAGTGCAGGATATCAAAGAAACCTGTCCCCAGTGATGTGAAGTGATGTTTCATTGAACGGGCTTGTGCAAAGATTAACGCATTGTTGGGTGTTTTCAAGACATTTGGATTTCTTCTGGCTAGAGTTAAATTCAAATGTGGTAAAACACAATCAGACTAAAAGTTAAAAGATAAATATCTTTCCTTGGTGCCTTGGTATTCTAATAAATATTGCTGCTGCTATTAAATGCAAATACATTGCTGAAGTTTTGCTACAGTATTGTTCCTTCAATTTTTGAATAGCCTTTTTGTCAGGAATAACTCTAATTGCTAGTGAAGCATAAAGTGTGAAGTGTTTATCGACCCAAGACCTGGCATGTATCGGAGCATCTGCATGAAAGGCTTAAATCAATGATGTGAATAAAATGCTTTAAAGTTACCCAAGAAAGAGATGGGAATAATCCATTTATTTTATATTATTTACCATATGTGAAACTGTTCATGAGACACTTGGGTTTAATCCTACTCAGCTCGTTCCAGAACCAGTAAGGATGTTCTGTGAGCCGCTAGGGTCTGGAGAGACGCTGCGTAAAATCAAACGGTGCAGATTATATACGCTTGTTTCACCATGCAGTGACTAAACCATGTAGGTAAAACAGCTTTTATAAAGTCTACACAGAGTCAGATGAAAGGGACTGTCACTGGCCTTTGTTCAATTGAGTCTAAGGACACTTAACAAAGTAGCTAAAGCTTCTTGAAAAGAAAAACTCAGTAGAAGGGTTTAAAATTGAGTGTGATTGGGGTTATGTAAATGAAAAACAAAAGTCGTGAATGGTGGTGCTGCAGATAGCATTGCCGCCTCACAGCTCCAGTGATTATTGAAGATGAATGAAAGAATGAATGATAAACACAGTTGTACTAGCCACTTTTTAAAATAAATATCATTTTGAATAGAGTTTATGGTTTTATCTCACTGATCTCGGTCTGTTTCCATGAAAGTGGAACATGGAGTAGCCTTCACCTGCTGTCATGCTGTTCTTTTCGTGTATTTGTACCCACTTGCTTTTCGCTGTATTTGCTAGATGTGTTTACACTCCAAAATTCAATGCCAATAGCTTAAATATGCTGAAAATGTCAATGGGTCTGTGACTGCTCACAGATTGGGCAATTTGTGTTGTTCACACACAGCGATTAGTCACCAATTAATTGGTTGGCGACAGAAGCAAACAGAGCTAAAATTGTCTGTTTATGCCTGTTTATGTACCCACAGCCCACTTTATTAAGAACACTTGTATGTCACCTGGTCTGTTTCCAATTTTCAACTGTCCACTTTCGGTGCCCCTGTAACTCTTGACTGACCCAAGTAGGGTTGTTTGCTTGTTTTATTTTATTTTTTTTTAATACTATGGTTACAGACAATGAAACCATGTTTTCCCCCACTCTGGTATTAACTGAAGAAATTGAATCAACATAAGCAGCACTATGCTGATGCCACATGATTCACTGATTGGATAGTTGTATGAATGTGCAAACGTAAATCGGTTCCTAATAAAGTAGATAATAAGTGAATATTGTGTGTTTTCAAAAGTCCAAAAATAAAGGACTACATTTGGTTTTGCACCTTAAGCACATATATACATATACACGGTATATACAGTATATCTCATAGTGTGTGACCTTGTCCATGTCAAATCAGGTGCTTCTGGGAGTGAAGGTTATAAATGGCCTTGTTTCTTCTTCTCTTCATTACTAGTACTAATTGATCAAAAAGCTGTGCTGCTTTTACAACCCCAGTATTCCCACTATATTTTTTAAAGATAGTTTACGTGACCTTCATCACGTTTTTTCAGAACAGTAAAATGGCAGTGACTATAAATTTGCAGGTCATTTGCTCTCTCATATAATGTCTATTCATTATAATGCCATTCATTAGGAATTATTAGGAAATTAGAACAATATCTTCTTTTACCCTTTGTCTGTATTCCGTTCCACCGGACTCAGAAACCTTCAGCTACTGAATGCACTGATGTATTATAATCATAGATTTTAATGGACCATAGCAGTGAGGATTGATTTGGACCTCTAGAAAGCCTACCAAGTGGAAAACACAAACCTGTTAATAAATTGATGTCGATGCAGGTCTGGAGTCAGCATCAAAATACCATCTGTTTGTGTGACTGCATTGATCTTCCTGTAGAACCTTTGCTTCTTTCAGGTAATAAAGCTGAACACTGATTTATCAGCAGTAGACAGTTACCTTTTGACTCCTTCTCTGTTCACATGCCCTTTGTTCCTGCAGGATTATCTGTAAATACTTGTAGTGGAACAGTGGAGATGGTGCTGATGTTATTGATTACCCTTTGCCCACTGCCATGAGGTGTTTCTAAAAATCATTTACAGAAATGTGATCTATTGTTATAGATTTGGACTTCTGTGAATGCCTTCTTCTGCCAAAGAAATGGAAATGGTGCAGAGCAAATAAGAAATGTACAGGTTGCTGTTGTTTTGTACAGCACAATTGTTTCAGTTTTTAATCACAACAATGTCAGTATAAAATCTAACAATATACCGCAGAAAATATGCAGAAAGGAAGCGATCTTCACATTTGACCACTTAGTCACTCAAATAAACCAATCTTTGATTATCATTGACCAATCATTGACCAAGTAGATAATATGCATGGTGGCTTGGAAAAACAATTCATGGTGTCAAATTTTGACATACCGTACTATTATACTGTAAGATTCCCTCATAAGAAAGTCACCGTTCCTAACTCTACATTTGTAACCTAATATACAGTCCCTTACATGAGTATTTTGGAATTGTCTCCATTATGTAGTGTTATGTAAAATCAGGAGCTGAGATGAATGTAATTGGGATACATACTATTGTATGTCTAATATTTGGAGGATTTTTAATTGGACACAGGTAAATTTAACAAAAAAAGCACACACAGTACATAGGAAACCTTGGTTGCGTTACATACAGTCATCCTGGACATGTCATGACAATATTAGTCAAAAAAAGTTTAAAAAGTTTTACAGTTTTCTGATAACAACTCCGGGTCAAATTTATACATACAGGGCCAGAAATATGCACACACCCATTTAGATTATTAATTTTGTAGTGCTGAAAGGTCCACAATGTATTTTAATTTGCCAAGGTTAAAGCTTCTTAACTTCCTGTTAGGGATCATGATTGACTACAGCTACCTTCTCCGTGCGCAACATGAAAAGGGTTTGTTTAAAAAGTGCAAGTTAATTGGAGGTGTGGAAACTGTCATTCTCAACTCAAAGTCAATTGGTTCAGAAGGCCAGGAACAACCCAGGAACCATCAAAACACAGGCCTGCCATGAACTGGAAGTTGCTGGAACATTGTCAACAGTCAAGTGAGCTTTGCATCACCATGGACTGAGAGGCCACTGTCCAGGAAAGAAACCTCTGCTCCTTCAAGCTCAACCAAAGTTTGCAGCTGACCACATGAACAAAGGAAAAGCCTTCTGAAGAAAAGATTTATGGTCGGATAAGACACTATACCAGCTGTTAAGCATGATGGTGGTAGCATCAAGCTCTGGTGTGTGCATAAGCGTGTGTGGTTGTTTGTCTGTGTTGGCCCTGTGGTGGACTGGCGACCTGCCCAGGGTGTACCCCGCCTCTCGCCCAAAAATGCTGGGATTGGCTCCAGCTTCCCCGCGACCCAGATGGATAAAGCGGTATAGATGATGGATGGATGGATGGATGGATAATATACATAAGTTTCATGTCCATGCTGACTGTATGTAAACTTCTGAGTGCAACTGTATGTGGACATCACTTTGACATGCACTACTTACCTAAACATTGTTGAAGACCAAGTACACCGCTTCATGGTAACAGTATTTCCTAATAGCAGGGGCATGTTTCAGCAAGCTAATACACCCTACCACACGGTACAAATTATTCAGGAATGATTTAAGGGACATAAAAAAGCGTTCAAGGTGTTGACTTGGCCCCCAAATTCCCTGGTTCCCTAAAACCAATCAAGTGTCTACGGGATGTACTGAATATAAATGTCTGCTCTTTAGAGGCAGTGGTAGCTCCGTGGTTAAAACATTGGCCTAGTGATCAGAAGGTTGAGAGTTCAAATCCCAGCACTGCCAAGCTATCGCTGATAGGTTCTTGAGCAACGCCCTTAACCTTCAGCTGTATAACTGAGATATATGTAAGTTGCTCTGGATAAGGGTGTCTGCCAAATGACATAAATGTAAATGTAGAGGCCTCAACTTAACAGTCAATAACCAAATTTTAGTAAATGGTCAGCTGTTTACCAGAGTTAAGCTATTGTGATATCAGACAAGTTTTTCCAGACCACCCACATGTAACAGAAAAATTAGACATTACACTATATTTGCAAAGTCACTTACCATAGATGTATTGTGGGAACTTAGGCATTGTACATTCTATGTGCATTTGTTTTCCTTTTTTGCCAGGGAGGGAGAAAGACTGATTTTCTTTGTAATAACCATTTTGTTCTTTCCTATATGCCATTGTGAATACAACATGTTAACTCATTTTGGCATTACTGACAAGCACTAAATTCCCACTAATTTCTCTCTAGGTAGCATGCTGGTTATTAGTAGATGCATACTACCACTAATTATGCCCTTGTTCATTCTTGCTCATTTGTTTTCACAATGTCATTGTCCCAGTGAGCGATGTTTCCTATGTAAAATATTACACTGGCAGTCCTGGTCAGCTGAAATGAAGAAGAAACTACAGCTATAGTAATTATACTGTTCTATATTCTATAATCTATATTCCCTGTGTCACTTTTCATACATTCTAGCATTTCCATCTCTCCTTCACTGCACAATAGACCTTAACATTAAACAATCCATGTCATTATCCTCTATATTGACATTTGGAGCCTGAACAAATCATCGGTAGATGTACAGAATGATGGCAAAATTGAAATGGTATACGTATGCAAATCTCTTGACCTGTTCACAACTGTGTCAATGTGAATCAAATAATTGAATCAAAGCACCTGAAACAAAATTGAGCATGATTTTATCTAAAAGAAACACCACTGACTGGATGAGTTATGAAACTTTCTAGCACACGTTTACAAAGGCACTATGTTACCAATTCAGCTTAACATTCAGTGCAAGGCTCCTTTGTAATTATAACTTTTTTTTAACATGTACACTATATAACTAAACGTACGTGGACAGCTGACCCGCACACCCATATGTACTTGTTGAACATTCCATAACAGTTTAGTTTTAGTCCTTCTTTGCTGTTATAATAACCTCCACGCTTTTAGGTCTTTCCAGTAGATTTCGGAGCATGGCTGGGGGGATTTGTCCTTTCAGCCATGACAGCATTAGTGATGTTATGCACTGATATCGGATGAGGGGACCTGGGGTGTAGTCATGAATTCCAGTTCATCCTAAAAGTGTTCAGTGGGGTTGAGGTCAGGTCTCAAGTGCATTCACTCAAACTATGCCTTCAAAGAGCCTATTCTGTACACAGGGACATTATCATGCTGGAACAGGATTAGGCCTCTTAGTTCCAGTGAAGGGAAACTGTTATTCTACAGAATATAAAGACATTCCATACAAGCATGTGCTTCCAACTTGCAACAGTTTAGGGAAGGACTATATGGGTGTTGTGATCAGGTGTCCACAAACTTTTGTCCATAGCTACTACAGTTTCACACCACAAACACAAGAGGAACACATGAAAATGTAATAATAATAATAATAATAATAATAATATTAATAATAACTCTATATATGAGAGGAAGGACAGACAAATGACAAATCTGCAAATCCCCCCTCTTACTATAGGCTTCAACATGATCCCATAAACAGAGAAAGAGAGAGAGAGAGAGAGAAATAAAGCAGATGTAAAACAAAATAAACAACACAGAAAATGAGAAAGATGGGGAATTACAAATGCAGAAGATAATGGCAATGTAAAAGTAACATTAATTGTTACAATAATAAAATTATTAATTACAATCTATAACACCATCATTTGGTGTGTGTGTGTGTGTGTGTGTGTGTGTGTATGTGTTTGTGTCTCTGTGTGTGTGTGTTTGTGTGCGTGCAATGTAAGGCCCGTCTTTATTTAAAATAATATCAGCACATCTGATAAAGTCTACCACAGCTTCAACATGGCAGTGAGCAGCACTGTTAATTTGTCACAAAACACATAATCTGTAATGTTAATCAGACATGTAATTTCCTTTGTTAACAAAAAAGAAAAACTCTTATTCTTTCACACAGGAGACAGCTTATCATAACAAGCCATAATGTAATTGTGTTAAGGAATCTGTTGTATTACTATTTAATCAAGCACTTATGTCATGTTTAATCTCATTTACAATATCATTATGTCATATAAAAATGTGGACATAATTTCCCAGTATGTAAACTGCCGAACAGGTAAAACAAACAAAAATATTACTAGTAAATAATTAATATTACATGGAGTTTTAATATCAATTTATCTACAAAACATACTGACATCACTGTATTCTGTTCAAGGAAAGTGCACTGTCACTGAAGCAAAAAAGAAAAAAGAAAAAAAGAAAAAAAAAATAGAAAATCTGCAGTCAAGTATAGCAAAGGTCCCACCAAATGTTTTAAGCACTGCTCCATACAAGAAAACTTGCTTGGTTGATTTGAGTACACTTGTAGTGAATGTGGAAAGATATACAGTATTTTTGTCAATAATTAAATGATTCACTTTATTCATGCACAGTCTCCTCTCTGTGTGTAAACGTATAGATGTCTGACCTTTTAGTTGTTAACTACAAAGTTTGGTTGTCTCGTAATCAAGAGGGTTTGGGAGTCGGGCACTGAAGGCCTGGAGAGAAGAATGGATGCGCACCACTTCATTGACTGTCAGTTTGAGGCGATGGCGCAGTAAGCAGGAGAAGAGGTCCAGGGGCTGCTGGCCTGGTGGAGACAGTCTGTTAACACGGTCTCGGATCTCCAGCAGCTGCATCAGGGCAGAATCTTGTGAGCCCTGTGTGTACGGATAGTCCAACTGCAAGATCAAATCCCGGATTGCTTCCGGGTTAAAATGCATACTGTAACCAAAAACCTGTATGCTGTTGATTTTCATGTACCCCAAGTTTCTGGAAGGGTCTGCCATTTCCAAAGGCTCCAAGTAAACACTCTCATTGGCAGTAGGACCTGATGTTTTAATGTGGCTCCTCAGATAAATGTGAATTGTCTCAAAGAAGGTCTTCCACTTGTTGCCCAGAGTCAAGGTCCAGTTAAAACACTCAAGTGGAAGGTCCAGCTTAGTGGCCTGCCAATTTGGGAATTTATTCTCATTTACAGGTATCAACCAACTTTCTGAGTGGCTTCCACCAAATGGGTTGATGAAAAGAGTAAGGGCGGGTTCAAGAGTGCTGTTCTTAGTAAGGCAAATCTGGAGGGAGATCCCCAGAAGCATGTGCACTAGGTTGGATTTGTACTTGTTACTCTTTAGAGTGAGCAGCATTCTCTTTCTCCATGAAGGGTCGAACCAGCTGTTGAGGCGCATATCATTGCTGATGAAGATAGCATGGACCTCCAGGCGACGGTCAGCCCTCTGCAGAAGGTACCGCAGCTCTAGGTCCTGCAAGTCGGTCTCAAATCCCAGGTAGTTGTCAGTGGAATCAGCCACCATAGGCCGACAGGATCCTTGACTTAGCATGTAGCCAGTGTTGCAGCTTCCGCAGCGAGTGTAGTTGTCACTGGCACAGGATGCACAAGCTGGACCCTCTCCTACAGAACATGGAGTGGGTGTCTGGCATGAGTATTGGTCATATGCACAAATGCAGGTGTGCAGCTCCTCTGAGAAAAATCCCAGCTGGTTGTTCTCCGAGCAGTAGAGTAATGACTGGAAGTAGTTCAGCCAGTACGACCGTGGCCTACATTGGAAGTAGACAGAGTGAGGATTCAGTAATGGGTTAAATGTAGAACTCCAAACCGTATGTGTGGCGTAATGCCAGAGATAGTTATTGTTCTTATGTTTAATAATTGCAAAATTACCTTGGGGAGAAAATTAGACAAGCACCGCAGCACGTAATTTGCTGTTAATTAAGACTTTAGAGTTAGCACCTTATTGTGAAGCAAGAATAATGCTTGTTTTTTAGTGAAAAAAAAAAAGAAGGACCTACTAGGGCTTTACACATACATTTTTGTACCACTGGCATTTGGTTTGTGCATGCAGGGCTCTGTGAACTGTTTGAAGTATTTATAATTGGCACCAAAAATAACATGAGGACCAATTTACCAAAATTCAGCATGTACAGCTTGCTCCTGAGACAAAATCATTCATCTGCTCCTTATGATTCCCAGGCAAACATAACACATTTCTCTGCCCAGTCCATTGAGATTTCACTCTGAAATATGGGCCACTTGGGTGAAGCAGCAATAATTTCAGTTCAAATTGTGCGGGGAACTCCCTGTACTAATAAAGGTATGACTGAGGAAGACTGAGTCTTCCCTGGCACCCTGGAGTTCATGACCACTAATCTGGATGACAGAAAACAGTACTTTTATTTTATACTGGCTATGTCTTAGCATATATCTCTTCCTTTGTGCTAATGGATTACAAGCAATGGTCTGTTCTTCGTCTCAAGCTTCTCTTGTACTGTATCACAACTGATAAGTCAGAATGTTCGCTTATGTCAGGCTGCGGATAGGGGATATTTCACCCTGCGATTTTTGGAAATAACTTGCCAGGAATCTTTGCTTCTATGATAAAGTCGAGGGGTGGGTAGTTTGACTGAAACTCGTACTGAGGCACTGGCATGCATTAATTGCACTTACAGAGTACAGTATATTGTTAGTTATTATTATTATTGTTTCAGAACCAGTCAGTTACATTTGTTTTAAGCATTTCTAATATTTTCTTGTAATAAAAGGTTGACAAAGCAGTGTGTCGTTTATTTATTTATTAAATCTTAGGGTGGGGCCAAACTTCTGGCGTGTAGTGTAGATACTGACTTTCTACAATTATAGTAGTTGTGGTAAAACCATACTTTAGAGGATTTCCGGCATTTTAAAGTAGTGGGATAATGTTTGTCATAGATGGCAGACTAGCGAGCTCATTTTAATGAAGTGAATTAGATAGCTAGATTAGTTACCTTGAATTGAGTAGGGTTGCGATGGACAAGAGTGAATTTTGTCTCACTTTGATACAGAGCATGTTATCAGACCGATACCTGATATCAATAATGGTATTGATGTATCCCTAGACGGCAAGCATTCTTCCTTGATTTTTGGTATTGAAACCCACATGTCAAACAAGATCTTGGTGTTATACTGCTTTTTCCGTCATTATGCATTTTTACCCAGCAATTTAATTCACTCCTGCTATTTTGCCTATATGAGATTGATTGATTTGTTTGTTTGTTTATTTGTTTGTCTGAGATTTATTTATTTGCTTGTTTCTCTTTGTTTAATATAGTATTGGCACCTGCAATGAGTGATTGTTTACTTTAAAACCATTTTTTTTGGTATTCAGTATTGTGCTTTAAATTCTTGAAGTCACTTCTGAGTATTATCTCAGTTGGAGTTGTTTTTTTTGTTTTGTTTTTGGATTTGTATTAAGACACGGATGTTCTTTGTGGTTGATGTTTCCTTCTTTCTCTTTGAGGCTGTTTCTTTTAACCTGGGTTGCACTGCATTTAACCGAATGTTTACTTTCCTGTGTACTTTATCTTATTGTTTAACACGCTTACGTTCTTTTAAACAAATTGAGACTTTGTACTTGAAAATGCATATTTATTTTTTACTGTCTAGCATATCAAAAAGCTTTTGACAGCATTACAAGCATTTACTCAAATGATGTTCCCAAGGTGTCTTGTAATATCCATCCATCCATCCATCCATCATCTATACTGCTTTATCCGTCTGGGTCGCGGGGAAGCTGGAGCCAATCCCAGCATCTTGGGGTGAGAGGCGGGGTACACCCTGGGC
>JAQQZR010000036.1:3995419-4008176 GCA_030068235.1 Notoglanidium macrostoma | reverse complement strand
AAGGCACCCTGGGTGACCCGGGGATCGAACCCAGGACCTTCTTGCTGTGAGGTGACAGTGCTAACCACTGCACCACCTTGCTGCCAGTCTTGTAATTTATTGTCAGTAATTTTTTGCAGACCCTACTTGGCATGCTGCTTCAAGCAGGGAAGAAAAAAAACATTATCCCATTCTTGAATTATCTGTTGGCCAACTCCGAAGAGAGGCAATGAGAAGATAACAAGGCAGTCGTGCTCACCTTTCACGTGGTAAGTTGATTAGCGGCTGCTTTTGACACCTCTTGCTCAGACTGAAGAGCTTATACACGACTCGCTGGGCCCTCCTGAACAGACTCTTCATGCTGCTCTCTAGCAGCTCATAGCGCCGTTGAAACATACCATCCAGCAGCCATAAGTGGTGGATTGCAGAGGTGTTGAGGTAGAAGTTCTGAGGCAGCCTCGACAGGAATGCCTTGAACTCATCTGGTTGAGGTAAGAGGAAAAAAAAAGCGTCCTTTCTCCAATTAATGACACTCTTTCCCTAGCTCTTCTGTAAATCTGTAAAAATAACTCAAAGATATTTAAACAAAATATTTACATGAATTTGTATCCATTTGTCTACGTTATTTAACTAAATCCATGCATGTGCATTGCATACCTGATTCTTTGAATTCTTTGTAAAGGAATTCCCATGATTCAGATATTCGAAGAAGGCTATCTTGCATGGCTTGAATATCCATGTAGGGACAATTACATTCTGGGAACTTTGGGTCACACTTACACCAGCAGTCATTATCCCGGCACACAAAGTCACCTTCTCCATTGCAGGCGATGTAGCCAAGAGCTGCCTGGACAAATGTATGTCTGAGGTAGTCTGGCAGAATAACCTGCAAACCTTTCATTACAGAAGAGATGTTGTAAAAAAAAAAAAAAAATACCCTGTTAACAGTATATCATCCCCAAAATTTAAATAACAACACATCAAACTAGAAAATAATTTTGCACAGGTACAGAAAATACAATTATATGAAATATCTGCTTAATACCAGGGACCATGGTCAAAAAAGGTGATTTTCCTTTTAGTTGTAAGGCTTCTTTTTTCAGATTTCATTTATAGTTCATATTTCTCCAAGATGTAAAAATAAATTGGAATTCTCCCTGTTACTTTTAAAGGCTTCATGAGGGAAAAGACTTTTTCATTTACCATGAGCACACTAATGTAAATGTCATAGAAACCTCCACAAGCAGCAAGCAGAGAGATTTTGTATGGCAGAAGCTGGGAAGCTTTGTGCTTGATTATTTGGTTCGGTTCAAACCAATCAATCCTAAAATGAAGAGTAGGAGACTAAGGACAGATTGCAGCATGTTTACTTCTGCTTTTGTTAACATTCATAGTTAGATTTTTTTTTTTTTTTTTTTTTTTTTTGAGTTCCTAAACTTGGCCTTTAGTAACCACAACTTACTTGTATGTGCTAGAAGGAGGCTAGGTGGCCCTCATTCATCCTTATGGTTTGAGCATTAAACAGCACCCTCCCCACCACTAAAAGCTCCCATGGGCGGAAACCAGAGGAATGCCAAAAACATCCAAAAATACAGCCACATTAGATCAGCAGGTCCTGACAACAACGTTGCAGGAATACAAACTTCTGTTCCAGCATCGCCCCAACCATTTCAAGGCACAATGCCTTGTCAGGATCCAGGAGCCATTAAGTTTGATACACTAATCCAAGAAGTTAGTTTCACTTAGGCAAATGTGTGATAAAAATGTAGACCCATACATACTTCAACATGATACCTTCTTCGGAAAAGTGATGACTGATCATAGATCTAAGGGGGCTGAACTGTTTACATAAGTAAATAAATAAATATCTGCAATGGCTTCCCATTCACTCCTGCCTCATGCCCAGTGTTCATGGGATATGCTTCAGATCCACTGTGAGCAAGATAAAGAAGTTATTGAAGATGAATGAATGAATGAATGAATGAATGAATGAATGAAAGAGCATAGAGAAGAGATTACTACCTTGTAAGTGGACTTTGTTTTCAGGACTCTGAACTAAAACCGAACTGACAGAATCCAGGTTGTCATAGTTACTGCATCCCAGAGGACCAGTCCTTGTTTCAGTTACCTGTACAATAAAAGGCAGATCACAAAGGAAAAAAAAAACAGTTAAAAGAGCAAGACAGTTACAGTGCCAAAAGCATACTACATTTAGCACTTCCTTCCACTTAAGTGAAGGAAGCAAAATAAAATTTGTATTTGTAATTCATAGCATGTTACATAGTCTAGTTATGTAACAAAGAGTATTTTTCTACGTACTAAGACCTATTCCCTATTAAGACTCTGGACACTTCTGTGATCATGTCCTTGCTATGAGCTATACTGAGCCTACTGAGCTTTTACCAATTTCCTCTTGTACCAGCATTTTATTTTCCTAGATTTGTGCTAAGAAATTCTCTTTTACATAAATAAAAATATTTCCATGTCGTGAAACTCACATATCCTAACAGTCATCTGAAACATATTCAACTACTTTATTGAATTATTGCTGAAGGGGATTCTTACATCCTGCAACATATGATTTCATCATCTCTTCTTCAACCTCAAGGAATTTAGCAACTTTCTTGTTTGTTTGTTTTCTTGACATGCATAGAAACTTTTTTTTTCATACTTTTGTAATTTCTGATATGAGATTTTGGATCTTTGCTTTTGGTTTATTTTGTAAACCAATTGGCCTTTTTAGCTTAAATACATTTCATAGGTGTGTCTGTTTTTACTTTGTTTCATGATATCCTATCTTACCTGCAACCCATTATCTGCTGATAGTGGTGGAGTGGGAATTAGCCCTCATTTCATCTTTACCCAAAGAGAGGAGTGCAGTAGCTCTTCATTTGTACTACCACCATCATTCTACTCACGCTGTAGATCAACATTATATTGATGGCATTTGGCAGACTTACAGAAGTGAAAGGACCTTACCATTATCTCATTTATACAACTTAGCAATTGAGGGTTGCCCAACCGGGGCAGCTTGGTAGCATTAGGATTTGATCTCATGACCTTCCAATCACTATGACAATGCCTTAACCACTGAGCTACATAGGTACATAGCTGTACGCCATTCTGGGGCTATGAATCTAGTGTTTCTATCACCAGACTTAAAATTAAATCTATTTATTTGCCAAAGTACATAGGAATTTTACTTGGCAGATTAGAACAAGAGCATATGTGCATACAGGCAAGTGTACAGGCCTACAATGGTGCGGACATTAAATACAGTACAATAAACAATAAATTCAATACAAATGCAAAGTCCACATTCAGTGCTACCTGTCAAATGGAATTTCAGTTCTGCTTATTTGTTACAGATGGCTCGTTAAAAAGACTACTGTTGGGAAAATATAATTCCCGATGCCATGTGTCCTGCTTGTAATGAAGCAGAGGCGTTTATCCGAAGAGAGATTCAGAAAGAAATAGTTCCCTGGTTAGGTGGGGGCACTAGTGAAATTCTCAGCTCACTTCTTGGCCCTGATGTCATGCAGCTCCTGAATTGACAGCTGCTGCAGAAGAGTCAGCCTTTCTACTGTGCGCACAATTCACTACAGTCTTGACATCAAGCAGGGGGATGGTGAACAGAACTGCATGGTTATTGATGAGGCTCAGATGCTCTCAGTGACAGTTCTGTAGAGCTGAGAGTGAGCTGGTTGACTGGCATTAAGTTTCAGAACCTCCCATTTACTAAATAAATAAATAAATAAATAAGCTGTTGATTTTTTTTATTAAGTTTGTCTTGGTATGGCATTATTTATTTATTTCCCATTTGAGATCTATGGAGATGCTGGGTTCCAGGCATTTGAATGACTGTACCTTACTCAATGTATGGCTGTTAATTTTTTTCCCCCTCCTGAAGTGTGTGTTTGTGTTTGTGTTTGTGTGTGTTGAGTTTCAGGATGTTTCCAGTACAGCACAAATCTGGATGGGCCACTTCTGCCTTGTAGGCAAACTCATCATTGTTGTTAATGAGGCCAATTATAATTGTGTTGTCTGCAAATTTTCTCAGCTTGATGGAAGGGTTGCTGGATGTGCACTTGTTGGTGTACAAGGTGTAGAGGAGAGTCAAGAGTACACAGCCATGTGGAGCCCATGTGTTAATAGATAGGGATTACGAGTGGTACAGGGTTCCATCTGTACAAACAGCCTTTTGTCTGACAGGAAGTCAACAATCCACTGGCAGATGGAGGGGTCCACACCTCGTTGTAGCAGTTTCCTATGGAGCAATTCTGGCACAATGATTTTAAAGGCTGTCTACAAATGTGACTCAATCATTGGAGCCTGGAGTGTTCAGTAGGTTGAGGATGTAGGTTGACTCGACATCAGCTGAATGGCTTGCCTCATAAGTAAAATGTCGTGAATCAAGGAGAGGATCGATGGTGGACTTGAGATGAGAAAGCATTTTCAAAACATTTCATGATTACTGATGTGAAGGCTAAAGTCATCATCACCATTTAAATTCTTTCACTATTTCTACACTGGATTACTCATTAGGGATCTAGGTCTTGGACTCCAGTGGGGTCTCAAGAGCTGTGTGCAGATTTGTCTCTGACTCAATGCAAATTGCACTTAGATTTGTCTCTGTCTTGGGCATTGGTCTTACAAAATATGGTCTAGATTTTATGTACAAAAAATGTCCATGTTTAGTTTGAAAAGAAGTAATACCTTCTTCTAGAAAACATTACCTAACCACTGGTGCGATGCTCAAATGAAGCCAAGTAGTTGAAGTAAAAGCATGGCTTAAAAAATTAAATTTATGGTTTTCAGGCTAGAGCTTGACTCTGTCTTAATTTCATTTGGACACTAGACTTAGCCTCAACCCCTGAAGACTCAGTCCAGACTTAGTCTCAGCAAGTCCTGGTCTTCTACTTTTTACTACAGCCTGTCAACTGCAGTCTTGCCTACAGCCCTGTTTCTCATTAATATGAGACTAAAAATTGATAGTAAATGGTTTACCTTCAGAATTTACTTTTTCCTAAAAGGTTTTGGTGCTTAAAGAAAGAAGATGGCTTGATTCTATTTTAAGTAAGCAGAAATACCTGTAACTGATTTTCATTTTCCTCCGAGCAGTATCAATTTGGTAATTTCTTTTTGATTTAGCCTGTCAGATCATGACATTTCCAGGCTGGCAGGAAAACAAGGTAAGTCATGGCTTGCTGCTGCCACTCAATCATAATTTCACAGACGGATGCAGTGGTAGTTACACAGGCTCACTTCCACACACACATGTAAGGAGAATAAATAGCCGTGTTCTGTTAGGAGTTGACACTTCCCTGTTTTGCATGCATGGATATAGTATACTTATAGTTGCATACTTTACATAGAGATTAATAAAGGTTCAAATGGTAGCAATTTATTTAAAGCTCATATTCATCAATCATTGTATGTTTATAATTCTAAGTTGGCACATTGGTAATGATTCTTAGCATTTTATAAACTCCACTAATGTCTCATCAAGCGCTAATAATGAGCTCCATATTATTACTTGGTAATTTATGAACATTTTGTAATGTGTCGGCATTTATTAAATTGATTCATGCGGCAGAAGGAAATACATTTGCAAAGATATGCTTTTATTAAAACAATGTGTGGGTTGCAAACAAAACGAACAAAAAAAGGCTCTGTTCACACCTGGTATTAACATGTGTCCTGGGTGATCAGGTCACAACTGGACAGCTCTAAATTCAGGTGTAAACAGGGTCAAATGCATCCCAAGGATACATTCAGATTGCTCAGGTTGCTGCCAAATGCAATAAATAAAATGTTGATCCGATTGCTCATACCTCATTCGGAGGTGGTCTGGGCTGCATATGGACACATTCTTTTGGCAGTGGGTATGTTAATGTGTCCTGGGCCAAACTGAAGAACTGACCTCTGCAACTGCTGTCCTCTGCATAGCCGGAAGTACATACTTATTCATGCGCAATTTCTTCTTCTTGTTCTTTTAGTTTTCAGCAGACTAGGCACGGGAAATACATACCTGCCTCCTGCTGGTTGAAAACAACAATGCATACGGTCTTTGCACGCAGAAATGATGTACGTGTTTATTTGCATAGAGAGTGGGGAAGTGAGAGCCAATCACAAGTGACCACTTTAGATGCATGCAGAGATGCATTCTAATGCAAGGTGTGTACTGACGTACTTAGAGCTGTCCAGGATGCATGTTAATACCACGTGTTAACAGGGCCAGAATCTCAAAACTGAAGGATTGAACATCCATGAGGCAAGTGTGTATAAGTTTGTGTGTGTGTGTGTGTTTAGTGGCCTTTGTTTTGAGTCATGATCATCTCTTGTTAAACCATTTCTGGTTGTTTATGCTTGAGTTCTGCTATTGACTGGGTAGTTACTTCACTGATTTGGAGTTTGTTTTGAGCGCACCCTAATTAGATTTGGAGACCTTGCCACTTTATTGGTTGTTGGTGGTATACCTGGGTGTGGGTAAGTTTCTGCGTCTGGCAGAAGACTTTGTTTTGTGTCTGCTGCCTCTTACAGAGTTGAATATTTAAAGAGGTTTCCGGGGCACCCCTGAAGATTAGCTAGGTTAGTTAGCCATCTTATGAGGCAGATAGAGATTGGGGTGCCTCTCTACAATTTGTTTCCCTTTGTCATTTTGCATTGTGCACAGCATCTTTTTGTATGAGATGACTAGCTTTTGGTTCTTTTCATTACATAGCAAAGCAAAGCTTAAATGCGGACCATGTTACTTACCAATTAAATTGACTTTTGTTATGGTTATGGCTGTATACATACTGCTACAAGGGAATGCCAAGCTAGCACTTGGACATGTGCATGACGCCATCAGTAAACAACAGAACACACACCCTGATTGAGCTTTCATCACTGGGAATTTTAAACAGACGAACCTCAGTCTACTTCCCAGGCTAAACCAACATGTAAACTTCACAACCAGGGCCTCCAGGGACTCTGCCCACATCTTGGACAATCAGACAACCTCTTCTTGTTTCTCATCCCAGTACACAAAGTCCTTGCTTACAGTGTTAAATCCACCAGCACAGTAGTTAAAGGTTGGCCTGTGGGGGCCATCTCTCAACTCCGGGAATGCTTTGAATGCACAGAGTGGAATAAATTTGCCCACCAGACAGACCTGGAGGTGTACACTTCATCTGTACTGTCATACATTAACTACTGCATGGACAATGTTACTGCAAGCGAAACCATCAACATGTATCCAAATGAGAAACTGTGGCTGAACAGCAAAGTCAAGCAGCTGCTCAAGTCTGGTGATGTGGCCTTCAGATCAGGAGACACCTCAGCCTACAGCTACTATAGCAAACCAGAAGAGAGGCATTGGATCTGCAAAATTCACTTACAAACTATGGATAAAATGGGACTTTAACTGCAACTCCACTCCACAGAGAATGTGGCAAGACATCCAGGCCTTAACAGAAACAAAACAAAGAATAACACACAGCACACACCGGCCAACAGCAATGGAACAATCTAGCAGAGGAACTAAACAACTTCTTTGCTCGGTTTGACAAGGGCAACAACCAACCCCCAGTCGGCCTCACACTGATGGGAGACCCAGAGTCTCTGGAGGTGTGGCGGGCCCTTTCAACACATGCGAAGCAACCAG
The DNA here is from genome assembly GCA_030068235.1 of Notoglanidium macrostoma. NCBI lineage: Eukaryota > Metazoa > Chordata > Actinopteri > Siluriformes > Auchenoglanididae > Notoglanidium > Notoglanidium macrostoma. The sequence goes on along the minus strand of JAQQZR010000036.1, from coordinate 4,000,549 downwards.
GCCAGATAGCACACAAGGGCGTGTAGTCCAGTACTATGTGGACCAGTATTCACCCAAATCTTTAACCTCATCATCATCAAGCAGTGGTGGGTAAGGCACAACACCACCTTTACTTTCTGAGGAGGCTTACGAAAGCCAACTTCCCCCTAAAGCTGCTTGTGAACTTCCACAGATGCACCACGGAGAGCATCCTCATGAACTGCATAACAGCCTGGTAGAACAGGTGAACTAAGGCAGACAAAAAAAAATCCTCCAGCGTGTTGTGAACATTACTTTACATTACATTAAGGATATTACTGGTACTGTGCTGCCTTCGCTTGTCCACCTTCATAACACCTGCTGTGTGAGGAGAGCAAGGAACATCATAGGAGATGTCATACACCCCAGACAAAATCTATTTCAGCTCCTCTCATCATGCAGATGCTTCAGATTCATCTGCACTCACACACAAATAGCTTTTTGGCTAAAGCTGTGGAACTACTAAACAACCTCTCAGTCTAACAAGACTCCACTGTGCAATATTTCTTCATTATCAGTATTTTTCTCTACTGTATGCACTTTTGTGTGTGAGTGGGGGTATGTGTGTGTGGGTGTGGGTGTCTGGGGGGTTGGGTGTCTGTGTGTGCATGAGCAGGTTATTTAAGGAATCCTATTTTATTCTTATTTGATACTTTTAATCTTTGATACTTTTAATCCACCACTGATCAAGAATGACAATTTCTGTAATCTCGTCGTGTTGGCACAATTGTTGACAAAGTTCTTAAATCTTGAATCTACAGTATACAGACGTGAGAGGCAAATGGTGATTGAGTCCAGGTGTGTGTCAGTAATCAGTACTCAGGCGAGTGTAAACGGGACAATGAGTGTGTTTGTGTTGGAAAGTGGAGTTCAAGGTTGCCATGACTATAGGCTGAAAGGTGGGTTGAGAAATTTCGTTTGAGGAAGACATGTCTGTAGTTTGAAGCAACCTGGGATTTGAAGTTCCTCATTGAATCCATTGAACATACATGACTAATAATTACAATTTTAATTCCTAACAAGTTTGTAAAATGTTTAAAAGTAACATTACCAACCTGCAAAGTATTATAAGCACATTTATAATGATTTATGCACATGGGGTTCCAAGAAATTGTTACTGATCAATTGCCAGGCACAGATGCGCACACAGCAAAAGGTTTGTGAGAGAGAAGAACGACAAAATCTAATAAGACAAATATCTACATTTATCATAAATGATGCATGATATGTAAAAGAAAAGCACAATTTTAGGCAACGCTTTCCAAACTTACAATAGCTGCTATTCAAAAAGGCCTAGTGGCAGATGCATACCACCTGAGCCTGTGTCTGTTGTTTTCCTATAACATGTTGTATTAACATGTACCTCATATAATGCAGTTGGCTTTGGATTCCAAACATGGGAATTAAACCAATTATATCTGTAATAATATTAAAACAATGTTATAAATAGGTGCTGATGATATAGTTATGTTGCCTGCTGATGGGTCACATTTAATTTTTTTGGTTTTGTTTTTTGCTTTGGAGACTGAAAAGTAATACATAATATAGTTTCTATGATTTGCATTCAATATCTATCACTTTAATAGTAAAAATTGTAATTGGTCATTCATGAAGTTGTCTACTTAGCCTAAGTGGAATCCATGCATCAATGCATAAAATCAATGTGTAAAACCATGCAGATATTCAGCGCTTCAGTGAATGTTCACATCAAACATCAGCATGGATAAAAACTGAAGCCTTGTCCGTGACATCAATCAGGCTGGTCTGAGCATTTTAGAAACTGTGATTTCCTGGAATTTTCAAGCACAACAGTGTAAAAGAAAAAAAATACCATTCAATGAGCGACAATTCTGCTGGTGGAAATGTCTTGTTGGTGTGAGAGGTGGGGTAGAATGGCCAGGCTTGTCCAAGCTGGCAGGAAGTCAATTGTAACTTAAATACTGTAACTTGTTACAACCATGGTGAGCAGAAAAGCATCTTAGAATGCACAACATGCCTATAAAGCACAAGGCAGCAGATAATATCAAGTTCTACTCCTTTCAGCCAAGAACAGAGTCCTGAGGCTATACGTAGTGGATACAGACTCACCTAAACTAGCCTGTTGAAAATTGGACTGTCCAGTTAGATTTAACTGGTTTACCCTTCATGTGAACCATCCTTTAATACTGCACTCATTTATGGTGCCATTAGGAACCAAGAGCTTGCTCATTAATACATCTTTAAAATGCAGAATAAAAAATTCCAGTTAAAGAGAGGCAAGAGAGAAGAATGTCATTGTGTCAAAGGCTGCGTTACAGTCTGCTGCGTTAAAGGCTGTAGAATCTTAAGAGAGCAGGAGACCATTAGTGGCTCTAATAAGAGCCCACTCACTGCTATGCTGAGACTGGTCATGAGATAATAGATTAGCAAGACCTGAACAGGGCATTTGGGCCAAATTAAGATGGCAAATTAAGGGAATAAATTATAAATAGTATAAAGACAAAGAAAGACTCAATTAGCGAATATGAAGTGAATGAATGATTGCACATAGCAGCGAATATCCAGTGATGCCTCCATCACGAAGTTTAGATCCTCTTGTTAAATAGAAATAGAAAGAGACAGATTAGAAGATGTGATGGAAAGTTTTGGCTGTATGATGGGCTGAGAGTGTTCCTGCCACACACAGAGATTCATGCTCGTCCCCTCAGGAGTCTGACCGGCTGGTGCTCACTGAAAATCCCAAAGCCCCCATCACAACAACCACCACCGCCACCCACTGTCTTCAAAGGCTTCTCTTTTAATGATGCCAGCATGAGGAAGTGAGAAAGATAGGGCTTGTATTCCCTGACTTTGCTAACATAGACATATGACTTTTGCCAGCTGGATTGCATCCACCAGAGAGTCAGGTTGGTGTCATCGTACCTACTCCACTGTGCCAAGCAACAAACTGCTTCAGCACCACTTATTCAACCAACTCTTTTTCTCTGGCTCCTCATGATCGGGCCCCAGTTGTGTTTGATTTCATATCACCAATTTAAACCAAAATCAAGGGACGGTATGAATGAATTAGAAATAAATTTACTACAGAGAGTTGAGAAGGAATTAAAAGAAAGTATGAATATAGGATTACAGAGATGCCAGATGATGCCAGAAAAAAAGGAAATGGTTAACCACTGGACCATGGCCTGGATGAGTAACCAGCAACCAGTATTTCAGTGGATCAAACTGATAATTACAAAAAATAGCAGAGTAAACTGACATATTAAAAAAAAAGAAAAGGAAGAATATGCAGCCAATCCCATGAATTGATGTGTTTGATTTATATCCATGAGGTCATCGCTGATGGGTTAAGCATGGGTGGCACACTGGTGCAACAAGAAGGTTCTGGGTTTGGCTCCTGGGCCTTTCTGTGAGGAGATTTATGTTCTCTCCATGCATGTGTGGGTTTCCTTCAGGCACTCCTCCAATTTCCTCTCATGGTCCAATGACCTGAGGATTAGTGTGGCTATTCTAAATTACGCATAGTTGTGAATGTGAGTGTGAATGGTTGTTTGTCTCAGTGTTAGCCCTGTGACAGATTGACGACTTGCCCAGGACGTACCATGCCTCTCGTCCGAAGTCAGCTGGGAATTGCTTCAGCTTCCCCATGACCCTCATGGATAAGCGGTATAGATGAAGGAAGGACGTTATCACGACACATTCATGTTACCAGGATCTTTGTAATAAAGGAATTTCATGTAGCTGGACCTTCACAAATTTGAGTTGTAAGCATCAGGTCTACAGCTTCCAAAAACATGGAAGTGCTGACAGATTTTTTCTTTTTAAAGCTCAGTTTGAAGATAATCAGAAACATTAACATGACATTCACAGAAAACCTGTCTATAGACCATTGTGAGTTCACGTGAATGAACAGGTAAGTTGATATATTTCAAAGAATATCTTCTAAGAGGCAATCTCGCCTTTCATGGGTAGTTTTGCAGGGTGTCATGCTAGATTTGGAAAATGTTCACTTATGTACAAAAATGTGCCGGCCAGTCACAAAGCAGCTTGGGTCATTCCACATTAGGAAACAAGCTGTGCAGCAACATGCAGGAGCAATGCATCATGACTTTGTAAAGGCTCTCTTACACCCACCAGCACACTAAAAGGATTTGCTGCAAAATGAGTTGCTAAATTTCACTTCTTTCACATAACCCAATGGGGGAGAGCCAGGAGCCGTATTCCTCACTCCAGTCCCATTTAATTTGGAATTCACACAGCAGAACATTTTTTTCTTTTTTGTGGTGTGAAATTCAGGCAAGGGTCAACGCTCGGAAGAAATGATACACATGGGTCATTTTTACTATTTGGTGCCATTCTAGCATGGACATTTTCTATCAAAAATGCTAAAGTTTCCATGATTTCATCATTTCATTTGAAGGAAGGCTATGTAGGCTACTACAAAAGAAATATATTGGTCCAGCTCAAGATATTATGTTCTAATAATTTTGACCAAAAATCTTTATTAATAAGTGTTTTGAATTCACAATGATTGTAATGTTTACTGTACATTTCCTAAGTGCTAAAATGTCCCCTCACTTTACCCTGCATACGAATTTTTAGAAAGTATTAATAAAGCATTATAGCCCAAAAAAATGCATGTTCTTTTTTAAGATACTGTATAATTTCAACATATTTCTTTAGAATGAAAAGGAACTTTAATGGTATTTGGCCTCATTTTTAAGTGATTTTGCCTATTCATTCCCTGCAAGCAACCATAAATATATGCTTAGAATTTGTAGATTCTATTTAATAATTATGGGAAAAAAACATACTGGTAATAGAGTGGACAGGATATAACAGGGTGGACATCTCACCAGTGAGGAACAACATGTTTCATTAAAGAAAAGCAACTCAACTCTACTCCATCCAGAAAAAAAACACCACCACCAACACCTTCAACCATCAAATGAAATATCTGGAGCATTTTTCAGTCTCTGATCTCACAAATGTTTCAGCAACAAAGAACTATGTAACATCCACACTGTACTCTCTTTGGAGGTTGGTGCTCTTTTACTCTCTCTCTCTCTGTCTCTCTCTCTCTCTCACACACACACACACACACACACACACACACACACACACACACACACA
>JAQQZR010000036.1:3963581-3978708 GCA_030068235.1 Notoglanidium macrostoma | reverse complement strand
TATGTCAACAACCGCTCGACTAAGTAAAGAGAAACAACAGTCCATCATTACTTTCAGACATGAAGCGTCTTTTAAGTAAGAAAAATAAAGAAAAAAACATTGAATTAGAAGGTGTGTCCAAACTTTAGTCTGGTAGTGTATATTTAGAATTACACCAGTGTAGTAAGAAGTTAATACTGAGGGGCAGAATTATGTTCAGCACCACTATCTAATAGGCAGGCTTGGGGAGTAAAGGAATACATGGAACAGCGTTACGTAATTAGGATACAAAAAAAAAAAGGTAACTGTATTCTGCTATAGTTACAGAAAAAAAGCTGATGAATGCCATGGGCTGTGCATACAACACTTAAAAAAAATTATGGATTGCCATTTGAGGCCAACATTAAACACATATTATAACATATATTGCTTCCAGAGACATCGCTTGCTTTGATTTTTTTTATTAAAAACACGATTAAAATTATAAACCTGAGATGTAAGCATAGCAGATGAAAGCTTGGTCAACTTATTATTCAAACTCTGCACATGATTTCATTATGGGAGTGTTCATGGAATTAATAAAAAAAAAAAAAAAAAAGCACCATTATTTCGTTAATTTGACAACTCAAAATAGCTAATTAAAAGGTTGACAAAACAGCCTGAATTCTGTTTTAGTGTTTGATGGCTTCATTATGTTCTGTGCAAAATTAACTCTCATCATATTTTTTTTTTTTGTTGTTGTTGTTGTTGTTGCTGTTCAGTCAGTTCCTGAAGTTGATGTGTTGAAAGCTTGAAAAATTTGCAAGCATATGGAGCTGAAAGACTGATAATGTGCTGGCTAGATGGCTGGGTCAAAGCATCTCCAAAACAGCAGGTCTCGTGGGGTGTTCCTGATATGCAGTGGTTCGTACCTACCAAAAGAGGTCCAAGGAAGAAGAACTAATGAACCAGTGACAGAGTCATGGAAGTCCAATGCTCAATTTAAAAATTGGGTAGCAAAGACTAGCAGTCTGGTCTGATCAAACAGAAGAGCTACTGTAGCACAAATGGTTGAAAAAGTTAATGTTGGCTATAATAAAAAGGTCCCAGAACACCATGTGTATCTCAGCTTGCAGTGTATGGGGCTCATGCTGACCCCTGTCCACCACCAAAATAACCTACAATGGGCATGTGAGCATCAGAACTTGACTATGGAGCAATGGAAGATGGTGGCCTGGTCATGTGGAGGGCCGGGTGTGTGTGCATGACTTTCCTGGGGAAGACATAGTACCAGAATGCACTATGGAAATAAGGCAAGCCGGCGGAGGTTATGTGATGCTCTGGGCAATGTTCTGCTGGGAAACCTTGGGTCCTGGCATTTACGTGGATGTTACTATTACATGTACCTAAACATTGTTGCAGGCCAAGTACACCCCTTAAAGTTGGCAAAGTTGGCCACAAAAATGGTTCATGAATAGTTTGAGGAACATGAAAAAGAGTTCAAGATGTTGACTTGGCCTCCAAATTCCACAAATCTCAATCTGGAGGATATTCAAGACAAGTCTGCTATATGGAAGTCCCACTTTCCAACTTACAGGACTTGGATCTGCTACTTGGTACCAGATACCACACCTTCCGACGGCTTGTGGAGTCCATGCCTCAACGGCTCAGAGCTGTTTTGCAGGCAAAAGGGAGCCTAAATAATATTAGGCAGGTGGTTTTAATGTTATAGCTGATCGGTGTAAATACAAAATAAGGATAGGATGTGTTTCAAGTGTTATTTTATAAGATGCAATGAAGATGGAAGCCATGTGGTTAAATTAGACAAAATCTGCAGTAATAAATGTGATCATTAAAACTAGACCAATTCAAATCTATTATTTAATCACTCCACTTTTTCTATTCCTGAAATTGTTGGAGTAGAAGCTTTTTAAAACCCCCATCTTTTTAACATTTTGCATTTGTACTGTGCAAGAATCAAACAGCTTATTTAATGGTTCATGTTTAAACATACTGTATTATGTGACCTTGGCAATGCAGAGGAATATAGGTCATTACAATAATGTAGGGAATAAACACTTAAGCTATTCTATATAATCAATTCATATGAGCAAATCAGATGAGATTTGATGTGTGGAATTTTAAAGCACACCTTAAAAGTGACCTTGACTGTGGGCAAAATCATTACCTAAGAATAAATCATTGTATGCACTTAGCACTAGACAAACTGGACAATTTGGCACAATGTTACATATGAGATATTGCACTGGGAAAAAAAAATGAAATCCCTATTAGGTGTTTTGTTTTTATTACGCCTGACAGATATTATTACAGTAAACTATACAGAAATATGTCCATATATTTACTTAGTATAATATAAGGTATGTAGAGCATGGTAATCATTGCATGTGCCTCATTTTTGCTTTCCATTTTGTTTATTAAATTTATTTAAAATGAAATTAAAATTATATTACAAATTATAAATTTATATAGATTCATATACATTATAAATGATGTATGTTCAGAAAGTTAAACAATGTATTAAACAGGGTAGTGATTACACACCTAGATGCTAATTTATTCAAACATATTTGATTATTGAGAGATGAAATTTGTTGGCAACTAGATTTCTTTTTTCAATTTACTGATTGTGATGGGTAATTACTGCAGTCCTAAAATTAGTATCGTATTCAAAAGGTTGTTTGTTTGTTTTTTTTTGTTTTTTTAAAAATAAGCCAGTCACACCCGCAGTGTATTACTATTTAATTATAACAGGAAATGAATGTCACAATAATGTCATAATGAATGTCATTTTTGTCAAAAGTCATAGGCAGTACCTGCTATAGGCAGCATAGACAAATGCTCTGGGCATCAACCTGCCAGATTTTATATTGTATTTATATTGGCTTTATATTGTAGGTGCTCTGTACTTACTTACATGTTTATTTCTATTTACTGGCATTGCCTAAAACAAGGCACTTTACAAAATTATTGTTTTATATTAAACTTTATGCTTTATTTTTTAGTGCACTAAATATTGTGAAGGCTTCCCCAAACTTTGATCTTTAATTTGAAATTCCATCCATCCATTATCTATACCACTCATCTGTCAGGCTTGCGGGGAAACTGGAGCAAATCCCTGGTGACTTCAGGTGAGAGGAGGGGTACACCCTGGGCAGGTCGCAACTCAATCATAGGGCTAACACAGAGAGACGAACAACCATTCACAACTATCATATTCACAACTATGGGCAATTCAGAGTAGCCAGCTGACCTAGTCTGTATGTCTTTGGACTGTTGGAGGAAACCAGAGCATGCAGAGGAAACCATGCAGGCATGAGTAGAGGATGCAAAATCCACACAGAAAGACTGCACTTAGCAATCAGGTTCAAACGCTGAACCTTCTTGCAGTGAGGAGACGCTGCTAATCATGATACCACCGTGCCACCCTTACTTTTTATTTGTATTTAGTCTTTATTTCTTCACTAAAATCATGTTTTCATATTGAATTTGAAAGCGTTGCGTTTTCAGTTTCAGAACTCAGGAAGGAATAATAAAATTAAATAGGTATAAAATTGGAGATTGCATCAGATATTGAATTTGCTCTTCTTGGCTGCTCTACAGTTGCACTGTCCTTTCTAATTGTCTTTAGTTTTTGGCATGGTCGTAGCCAAGAGGATCGTTCTGAAGAGAACGTTGCAGTCTACAGCAAATGATCCCTTTCAGCTGTAGTGTATGTATGGGTGTGTGTTTGGGTGCACGTGTGTGTGTGTGTTTTACAAAGTCTGGAGTTTTAACACTTGGAGCCCTTTTCTCAACCATTTAGAAAGCAACTGGCTGTTGCAGAGATTTCCTTTGTTATGCATGTTATTTTTATTTTCATTACTCACCTTGCTTTTTTATGGATTTTCGGCTTTTTCCGTTACGTAGTTATCTTGGTAGCGAGGGTGGGGTGGATAGACTTTAAAGTTGTCGGAGTTTTTCTGCTATTCTGGATATTTGTATTTAATTATATAATCAAAATGTGAGTGTGGGCTTCAAGGATGGCGTTTGGCAAGAATTTGGAAGGCATCCATAAAACCTTTAATAGATTAGGGCTGCCACTGGTCATAGGGTAGAAAACCAATTCAGATTTAAACCCAAAGTAAGCATTCACACTATTGCAGGGAAAAGAAAAAAACAAACAAAAAATAGCAGAAGTACGAATGCCGATAATGTCAGCGTGGTATGTGAATACTGACTCTATTATTTGTTATATAGTAAGTTTTATTGTATAGTTGCTTCTATTTCCCAGAATAGAAACAAATTTGTAGCCTAATTTAAACTCTAAACCCCTGACCAGGGAGTTACTAAGGATGAATTAATAAACATTATAACTGCATCACGACTCACGTAAATGAATATTGTCTTTCTTTGAATGTCTTCATGACATTCATATCTAACTGATTAGACACATGACATTTGCGTTACCTCCTGTAGGACCCACAGTTCAATGCTCATCTCTAGTCTCAAAAAGATTTCTGGCAAGCTGATGGATATATTCTTATTTATATATGTATCTGATTACAACATATTATCTGTTCCTTCCAATAACATATTCATGTTTGGTTACATGCCTATAAGTAAAGTTACTACATTACATTTTAAAACTTTTCTGATTAGACCCTGAGTTTTGTATATTTGTTGTGTATAAAAGAGAAGAATATTTCTTATTTCATGTTTTCATTTTATATTCCATATTATATACAGCATGATTTAGTTCATAAATGTCACATTATGTATTTTTGGCACATTTTCCAAACTGGCCTTGTTTACATCTGATTTAGTTGAGGCACTTTGTTAGTGCACCCATTCACTCCCATAAAAAAAAAATAAAATAAAAATGTAAATGCCTTATACTTTCCTTCAATATCCAAACTGCAGATTTGCTGCCATGACACATTAAAATTGTAAATGAAGTGGGACTACACGTCACTCATGCTCAAAAACAAGGGTTCAACCTGAGTTAATCTACAGTGCCGAGCACATTAGACTATCAAATTAAGCCTGAGGAGTACACATGGGGATAAATGAGAAAAAGTTCTAGTGGATCATGTCTTGATCACATCTGGCTTAGATAAACACCACTTCTCAGGGGTTTTGGCAATTATATGCGAAAACAGCTGCCAAACATGCTGCTTCTTTTCAAACATTTTCAGCACAAACAAGAAGCTAACCATAAAATAATTAAGTCAAATATGCTTTTGACGATGACACGGTATGTAATTCATATAAGGTTTAAATTAAGTAATTAAGCAATTACTTACAAAAACTGAGCTTGGAATTTATTTTGCGAAACAAGATCATGAAAACCATTTGGTTTTGACCAAACTTGTATTTTTCTACCAGTATAATAGATTGAGACTTCTCTTACACCTAATGTAATTTCATCCCCTTTCACTTTTGGGGGATTAAAATGTTAGAATGTTTACTTGTTAATGCATAAGAGAAACATAAGCCTTATTCAGACCGGATTAGTTTATCAGCAGGATGTCTGTAATGCTTTTTTATGTGTCTCTTCAGTGATAAAAAATCTTGCATCTGGACCTCATTAAAAAAAAGCACAGGAGCAGTGAATTTCTAGCAGATTGTGTTTTCTATAAATCTAGATTTTTGCTTCACGCAATCCTATGATCACACTCTATTCACAGAATGACGTCCAATCAGTCATAGAGGCACTGGAGTAGAGAAGAAATGCTGTCTGTTATTTGACTTTTGGGCAAACCAAAGTTCAAGCAATAATTTGAAAACACAATAAAACAATAAGTATACAAGAAGCATTCTATTTTTCCCCTTTCACGAATCGGGAACTGTTTAATATCTGGAAAAGGGTCATTGATAGGCACTACGAGACTAAATACAGCACGTAACAGCAGTTAAACATATTTTTTCCCCAAATTAAGGTGACATCTGCATAGAAAAACATGTGTTTGTGACGTCTATCTGGACTAAGATTATCAGATGAGTGCTGAGTTTGGAGAAAAACAGTAGGTAGTTCAGCCTGTAATTTTCTGAGAAGAGGAAGGAGAAAAACAAGAACATGGATGATCTGGACAGAGTAACACATGAAATAGGAAATTACCCCAATTTAAATTATGTGTAAATATGGATATATCTCAGTGCAGGAAATTCTGTTTTCAGAACTATAGTACGGTAAAAAACATGAAAACTGTTTAAGGGTTTACTTAAGCTGATACACATTTGAGACAAGGAACATATAATGATCATTAGAGACACCACCACAGTTTGGAACATTGGTACTGTGTTATGTTACACACATTATTTTTAACTTTTACCAGAGCACTGCTTAATTTTCAGTTTTATATTATAATATTTATAATATTAATATTATAATAATATTAATAATTAAATTGTCTGTAATAGCAGCTTAGTCCCAGCTGTAATTCAAATGTTATGTTTATATCAATGACCTTGACGTTTTTACACAACCTAATCAAAGAAGACAGGAAATGTGTCCTGAACAGAACAGAACTAACTGCATTAACTATTTCCCTTCTAATGTTAGCATGAATGGTGATCAGTCAAATGAAGAGACACTGATGAGGTTTGTGTTTAAATGATTTTTACATCACATAAGCTTACACCTGCCAAACAGAATTATGATGTTGGGGACTGTTGAGCTACTGGCAGTAAAACTCTGACTCAAAGAGAAGAGACACTAGTTCCAATGGGCACGTCGTCCTTTCGTTGTTTTAACGAATCACAAGAATACCTGTGTACAGCAAAAAGACTCAATCCGCGACAAGCGAGATAGGCGCTCTTCTTCATCCTATTCTCGTTCACTCTGTCCTATCATCCCGGCTCCAACAACACAAATGCAGAGTCACTGTCCCACATTCATTCAGAAAAAGAAACCCACAATGACCACAACACCACTCTGCCACCCTCCTGCTGAGTCCATGCCATTGAATAGGACTTCGACCATGAAATTGCCAACACTCTTCCCTACCATGTTCCCTCTTCATGCCCACCAGAGCGTACGTACGTTCCATCTCCGTGGGAGACTGATCATGTGGGCCCACACTACTCCCCCTACCAGTTACCTTGTCACACATAATTCCTTGAACTCCTCAGTGGGAAATATTAGTGGCCCAAAATGCACGGAGATGTTAACCAGCTTGTACCCTCACGCTATACCTCATGCGCCAAGGCAAAGGTGCCTCGAACTTTCCCTTCAGGCAAGCTCATGCCACTTCCCACGCCTCAGCACTCATGATTACATCTTGCTGTAGATTTCATCACCAACCTCCCTGAATCTACAGGCAACATTGTAATCCTCGTCATCAATGACTGATTCTTCAAGGCTTTTTCCCATGGAATGCCAGTCCCACAGAAGCATCTGCAGTCGACAAGTGGTTCCGACCAAGCGAACAGGCATCTGGCCAACACCAAGAACTGGTTCACAAACCAGCACCAGAGCAAAGGCCCACAGTTTAACCCTGGTGACTACATGTGGCTCTCAACACATGACTTAAGGGGACTGCCCGGCTGCAGGAATCTGAATGCCCAATACATCATACATGAGTATAAGGTACTGAGCAGAATAAATTCCATCACCTATAAACTGGAGCTAGCCTGTCACTGCCGTATCGCTCCCTCTATCCATGTATCACAGCTTAAAGCAGTTACTTCTGGCCCTCTAGCTGACGACATCCCACCTGATAACCCACCTGAGCCATTTTAACTTGACGGTCAACCAGCATATGCTGTAAGAGATATTCTGAATTCATGCCAGAAAGAAGAGAGACTAGAGTATCTTATGGACTGGGAGGGCTATGGCCCAGAGGAACAGTGCTGGGTTCCCACCAAAGACTTTTTGGACCCCATGCTCATACAAGACTTTTCCAAATGCCACCCTGAACAACCAGCCCCATGCCCTGGAGGACTCACACGTAAGTCAATAGCTGCTGGAGTGAGCTCCTTGGGGGGGATTCTGTCATGCCCACACCTGAACTTGCACCTACACTAGAGAACTCTGACTACATTTCCCAAGAACACTTGCACTCAGAAAACATGGCTGACACTGACATGCACTCAGACACTGACTATGATTCCCATGAGCAAATGCCTACAGACGAGATGTATCACCTGACTTCTGATTGGAACACACACCCAAGAACTCTTTTTACGTCTTTCAGTTTGTAGTTTGCTTTTTGAAGCATTAGTTGAGTTCCTTTGTGTGTCTGCTCTTGCCAAGCCAAAATTGTGTATTGCTTTCCTGATTTTTGACCATGTTCTCTCTATTTTGCAATTTTGACTTGCCTTTGACTAGTTTACTCTGTTTGCTGTTCACCTGAACGTTTGCCTGGGTTTGACTCTCAGTTTTCACCTGCTGATTCTGATACCTTTGCTGGATTACTTTAATAAACTGCCCGAACCGCACATGCATCCTGCCTGGCCTGGTTTTCCTGACTCATTCTAATATAGTAGGGGCTTGTGTCGTGGATGATCTATATCTAAAATCCATTCCTAATTATAAAAAATACATAAATAAATTAAGAAAACGATTTATTAATCAAGGAGAAAATGATACTGTGAAGTTTTGTGAAAGGAGACGTTAATTTAACATTTATGGAAGGAGTCTCCAGTTTCAGCACTCTGTAACAGTCAATAATTTCCACCACGGGAAAGTCCTCATGACAGAAGCTTTCTGCTTTCTTGGTAAAATGACAAGCTGTATTATAGTCTTATTAACTTAAAGAGAGAAAGAAAAATAAGAGGCCTGTGAAGGAATGCAAACGAAAAATTGCTGCTCTATAGAATTAATAAAGTACTTCAGGATGTACATAACAGTAAGACCTCTTCATCACACCACTCCATCATGGATTATTTTCCTATAGCAACATTTACTTAACTCAATGTATCCTCTACTCACCTGTATATTTTGTAGCGGGTGGAAAAGCCTTGGCGGTTCCTCTCAACAAAGTCGGTGTACTCCTGGGAGTGATGGAAGGGGCCCTTGTCAGACAGGAGCCAGTCCAGGGGTCCAGCAGGGCCTTCCTCACTTAAACTGGCAGACGAAGCCAGCCAGCAGCGAAGGCTGAAAGCGAGCAACAACTCCCATAAAGCCATGAGAGAGGATTCACTGGCTCCACCACTCAGCACTGGATATCAACATGGCCTCCCATCTCCTATGCAGAAAATACAGAATTAACACCTGCACTGACACACACACACGCACACACACAAGAGTAATTAGCCAAAAGTTCCCCTGTGTCCTTAAGGGAATGAAAATCACTTCAAGCCCATAGAGAGATCTTGCGATTATTGCAAGAAGAAAGGCATGTCTGCTAATTGTCTGAAAATGAGAAGAATAAGGATGCACTTCAGATGCTTTTTGAGATAGTAAGTGTTTGCTTCTTCCTAAGGGACAAATTGATGCCTGATTAACAACAAAAATATGAAGTAATGACAACCGTTCAGACTATACCTCTACCGCTGGTGGGAATATATCATTACATCATATTCAAATTCTGTCTCCTAATATAACAGCTTACATTAAATTATGAAAAATGAGCCTGTTCATAAAAAAAGTTATAATCCATGGCTTCAGATACTGATGCTATAAATCAGCGCAACACCACCATCCATGATATGCATCCTGGATCTATTTTACTAATTATTTTGCTCTTGGCATAATGTGCATTTTTTTCCCCGCCGCTATCAGTCTTTTTCTTAAAGCCATGACTGAAGCAGATGTTTGAACAAAGATCTCATTACTGCATTATGACAACAGTCTAGAAGCTGATGTCTGGCATGTGACCAGATGTGTGCATGGCTCTGATAACACTATATGAGAATGCAAAAAAATAAATGCATTTCAATATCCACACCACGGATTTGTTGGCATGACACATTGAAAGAGTAAACTGAAAGAATATACATAGAGTAAAAATTATTATTATTAGTAGTAGTAGTAGTATTGGTAATAGTGGTATTGGTAGTAATGGTGGTTCTTGTTGAATCCTTTCTTGATGGTTCCAAGAACCCTGATCACCACAGGCACAATTCTGCTTTATCCTGCTGAGCACAATCTCCAGATATTTGCTCAGTTCTTCGGCTTCTTTAAACATGATGCTATTGTTATCATCCGGGATCGTTGCATCAGTCAGCAGGCATTGCTTCTCATCCTTGTGGTGGACTAGCAGATCAGGATGGCTTGCTGGGATGGTACAGTCCTGCCATGCCTATATTGCATTATGTCCCACATAATGGTGGTGTCTTCAATATTAAGCACTGCTTCAGGCAAGTGTGCATACCATTTCTTAGGCTCTTGTCCACCAAGCTCCTTGCAGATCGACCAGTTCAACCTGGCTGGGCTGGTTCAGATACTCACAGGGAGCCAGCATTGTGCAACAGTGATATGATTTGACTGATTGTCTCCTCAGCCTTATTGCATATTCTGCATTTACTGTCGACCTGCTGCTTGAAGATTTTTCCTTGGTTGTGCTGTACCTGGTGTCGAGTGCTTGGTCCTGTGCTGCTATAATCAGGATTTCAGTCTCTCCCTTCAACCCAAAGCTGCTCAGCCATGTCACACTAGCATTTCTATCAGTGAGGCTCTCGTAGAGCTGGCCATGCAGGGGCTTATTTTTAAGTATTTGAATCTTCTCGGCTTCAATATTGATCTTCAGTCTTTGCTTCACTGCAGATAGGTCTACAGGCTGTGCTGGCAAGTATTTGCTCTTTATTTTCCTTGCTGCTGTTATAAAGGAGTATTATTATTATTATTATTATTATTATTATTATTATTAATTATCTTCTACAATTTACTAATCAAGCTCTGAATACAATTTAAATATTTAGATAATAACCAAGTAAAATACTCAAGAGCAATGATTAGATCAAACTACAACATCAATGCTGTGAATCCCAAATTAAAGACTTACATTAAGGCGTTTCCGATTTTCCATACCTTAATGTCATTTTTTAACTTTAAAATAAAGAACGGTACTGTATATATACAGTATGATCCTTTCTAATCAATAATAAGATGCAGATTTATACATACTGTATGTAAACTAACGGAATAAAAGTGTGAATAATACACTCGGATTAGCGATCATGAAACATAACAGCATCAACATGCATTTAAATGACATGACTTAAGGATGTATTTGAAGTCATTATTGTAAATGTTGCCAAGAAAGATGGATAATGAAAACCGATTTATATTCATATGTCAAGACATATATCAGGAAATATTGACACCGTAGTTGAGTGACAGAAGGAAATGTTCCATACTGACAGACTGGTGTTCATTTAGTAGTGCAAGACCCCCAATTTCACAAGAAACAAACTCTCTCGCACCTAAAACATGGCAAAGGTCTAAAAACCGCAGGGGATTTCAACCCTTCATATCTGACAGGGCTAAAAACTAGCGATCCCACCAGTAAAACACACACACACACACACACACACACACACACACACACACACACAGTATATACAGTATACACTGTATATAAGACATAATTATATTTTTTATTAGGATTGATTTTATTATAGGTACTTTATACCATATTGTCTATACTTGCTATTACATGATGTTTCTGTGCTATATTTTATCCGATACTGATACTGAATACTTATGTGATATATATATCACATAAGTATTCAGTATCAGTATCGGATAAAAGAGAAAGTGGTATAGTGGCATCTGTAATAAACACATCGCATGTGTGTTCCTAATATTCTGTGTGGCAATTTATTTAATACAAATAAAATATTTTTTATTGAACTACATTACAATTATTAACACTAGGCACTTAGAGCTATTGGGCTATTTGGTTTCCTTCATAGGTCTCATAATAAATAAACAAGAAAGTATGAGTTCAGCATTTTAATATGCCTATTATTCATCAAGGGGGTTTAGTTTAGCATTTTGCTTGCTTGTTTAATTGAAGTAGAATAAAGAAGCATTCATTTACAAGTAATTTACCTTTGGGCAATTCCTTATTATAGAGCTTTTAAGTATAGTTAAGCAATAGAGTATATTAGGAATGCAACAGTAGGGCGAGTCGTGCGACTGCTTGAGTTTGTGCATTAAGGTTTTTGCCATTAGCCCTAACATTTCTGTACACATAATTTGACTATATTTGTCTACAGGTATTAAAAGGTAATAATACTGTACTGTGTAAAACCTTTTAACACCTTTCAATTCCTAACAAATGTTCAACATAAAATTGAGCTACTTTGTAAATATCTGGATGTCAGGCAAGACATGTTCCATATGCTGTGTATCTGTTGATTTCATAAAAAAAAAACGGCATAATGTAATGGACAGATAAGCAGATGCAGAACAGGTTGACAGAAAGAACACAGTCCAATATGGGCTACAATACTGCTTCTGTGATTACAGCACATTTAAAAGCTGGCCTTTTTACAGCATGACATCTAATTCTTCAGCACCGACATTTGTGCTCTTCCATGCATAATGATGAAGCACCTCCAGTGGAACCCAATAGCCACTCAGCTAGCGTCCCAGAACACAGCATTCTTCGACGCTCTCGCAAGCCATGGAAAGATCAGCTGGAAATTAGACATACCTTTCACTCTCAACAGCCACTTGTTCTGACTTGCCTTTTCTCTGTATTGTCCCTGTTTCTTGTCTCTCTGTGCTTTTTGTCAAATGGGCAAATCACTGTTTATGTGTTGCTCCCAAGAGTTCGGCGCTGCTGTTCCATTTGAGGAAAACTGCAGGCTTTTTATTATTGTAATGACTATTATTTTATGGTAGGCCTGTTGAGTGCCTCGCTAATTCTCTGGAGAAACTCTGATATACAGTATGGTACTAT
Source organism: Notoglanidium macrostoma (assembly GCA_030068235.1). NCBI lineage: Eukaryota > Metazoa > Chordata > Actinopteri > Siluriformes > Auchenoglanididae > Notoglanidium > Notoglanidium macrostoma. Next base: position 3,965,893 of record JAQQZR010000036.1, on the reverse strand, counting down.
TTTATGGAAGATGTTTACTTGCATCATGCATGTCTCTTTATATAACCCGTATTAAGCTCTAAGATCATCTATAGATCAAATCAAATGAATATTCATGAGCGTAGGAAGAGAACATAGGCAGTTGACAGTGAACATCATTCTAATTACTAGTGAAGGAGCATATTCTGTGTTCCTCTTCACTTTTGTGACTGGTATCTGGATTTAATGATAGGATGTCTAAATTAAAATTAGGGTTTTGTTGTTGGATGTTCCCTCAGGCCGGGAAAAACTTGCCTTCAGATATTAAAGTGTATCAATTTCCAAAAACACAGCTAAACACCACTAGCAACCCCAGGATCTGTAGAGTGCATTTTATTTTAACTTACGTGAAATACTTCATTACCACATTGTAGTATACATAAAAGTGGGTCATTAAGAAGCCATATCAATCAGGGACTAACAGCTGCATGTCATATGTAGGGCTGCCAAGGAAGAAGAGGCTGGGGTATAAGCATTGGGCATTGGGCATTTGGCATTGGGCATTGGGCATTGGGGGGGTTGGACTGAGGCGCTCCAAATATTGTAGACCTATATTTGCTTATTGCATAATGCTCATTTGTTCAAAACAGCAGCTCTTAAACTTGCCCTACCCTTCAGTAGTTGACTTATCTAAAGATAAAACATAAAAATGTCCACATATTTTGGTGTGAGAAGTTCTATCCATACCATCGGCCTACATAATCACAAGGAAACGATCAGTTCAAAACTTCCCATATCAGTTCAATACGGAACACCTCTTTTAATTTCCAATTACACTATGATTCCGTACTTTATTTGACGGTTGGCAGCCCAAGTCCTAAATACTCAGCTTTGCATAACATTCATTTGGCAAATGAGAAAGTTAACCAGCTAGCTAGCTAATTCACTTAACAACGCATGTACAGTGTCAGATTGGCACTTTTCCTACCTCCTCAGCAATGCACCATGATGAATAGACTTTTCACAGCTTTTGACTCGCTCCAGCTTCACCATGCACAATAATGATGCCAGCTGCATTACAAAAGCAAATATTTCCCAAGGTTCCACTAAAAAAATATATTGTAAACATCCAAAATAAAAGAAGATTTCACCATCCCACTGAAGTAAACACACTCCATATCAAGAATGCAACAGCACACATCAAGGTGTCACTTGATATAGCTAATTGTTTTTATTTCTTGTTCTTATAAAAGCTTCCAGTTGGACTCGATAAGTATGAGCTAGTCATATCATTTTTACAGCTTTATATTTAAAAATGGTGTCACCGTAAATGCTTTAGGAACCAATGTAGCTATGCAACTGTAACCTCACTGAAATGGTCTATACACTCACATGTATACATTACTCAGAAATTACTGATTAAATATGATTAGGCTGTTTGCTTAAGTGAATAAGACAATTGATGAATCCATACGCCAGCTTATTTGAAGAATTGCTTATGATAGGCAATCTTTTTTAAACCTCATCTTCACCTTAAGTTGGCCCATGCGGCTGCCAATGATTCATTCATTTCATCCATTTACAAAGACTTAATTATTCCTGCAATTATAATAAGCCCATACAACTTAGATCTTTAAACACTAGTAGTGTTGGCCAGGGAAGACAGGGAAGACATCCCCTCCATATATCATTATATAGCATTATAAAATGCACATTTCAGGATTGATTTAACAACATGTTTTAAATGGTGGTAAATTTCTGTGGTATGAGAAGAATAAAAGGAATTTAATCAACGTCAGGGTGGTGAAAGTAGCTCTGCTTACCAGCACCAGCCCGTCGTTGATTATTTTTCTATAACACACCTGCAGGTGTTTTATTTCTTACATGTACGAACATTGCGCAGGTTTCAAAACTGCATTTTCTGGCTTTCAGTTTAAGCACATGATTCTGCAACGCTATTTAAAAAAATGTACTGTGTCATGTCAATGGAAACAATTACAGGATTTCTGGGGAAAAAAATCAATTTGAACCTGCAGTTATTTCTAGTAATAGGAAGAAAATATTTCATATAAATGGCTGTACGATTGGCCAAAAAGCAATTTGTATTTAACGGTATGTCATTTTATTTGTTGAGCATAATGACTAGTTGTGTTCAGTAACTCACACTGTAAGACAGTCATTTAACGTGAATGGCACTGACATAAAATAAATTTGATTTAAAAAAGGGGAAAGAGAGAGCAAGAGAGAGTAAGAAAGAGAGAGAGAGAGAGAGAGAGAGAGAGACAGAGAGAGACTACTTAGTGGGAAGTGTATGTGTATACCTGAAAATAACAAATACAGTACAGTATATTGTT
>JAQQZR010000036.1:3941542-3957530 GCA_030068235.1 Notoglanidium macrostoma | reverse complement strand
CCATCAGAGTATGAAGGAATTTCTTTTTGATTATGACATGCTGATAATAGAGCTTTGAACATGCACAAATAACAGCATAAATAGCGATTGTACATTAATAATCAGGATAATAATACATCATGAATTTAGGCCAATCCCTTTTGTATACGTATTGAAGTGGGTCATAGTCTTATGGGATTGTTCCTATTTTTCTTTACATAACATATTTCATTCTGTCCACAAAGAATAAGCCTGTTGCAGTATAAATAATTAAACAACTCTATCTGGGTGAGCATATAAATAATTGTATTTTACAAGTCTTTGTGGTAAAATGGATTATTTTATGTAATTTGTTAACCACTTCAACTCTGGAGAACCAGACTTACATTTGGACTTATAATTGCACCACTTTTCTTTTCGATTCACTGTAGTCCCGGGATAATCCATAGTAATTACGGAATAACGGGGTTTACGTTAATGTAATTGGTCAATACATTTAGCGGTTGTAATACGGTCACTTCATCCATCCATTATCTATACCACTTATTCGTTAAGGGTCGTGGGAAAGCAGGAGCCAATGCCAGCTGACTTCGTGTGAGAAGCAGGTCGCCAATCTGTTGCAGTGGATACCTTCTCTCATGCTATGGAAAGTTCAAACCGAAGAAGCCTTAAACAGTGACGACTTGTTGTCATATATATATTGTCATATTGTCATGCAAAGTCTTATTGATGGCGAAATAAGATTGATGAAACCATTACACACCCTTAAACATAAAAGATATGCCGATGAATTCATGATTTTTAATTTTAGATGTGTTTCAAGCTCGCCATGTTTCCTATAAATAAATTTATAATTTTATCATCTGGCCTTTTGTATAATCTGTACTTTGATTGCAATCTGGATCTTAATGTTTTCTTATTCTATCTATGTACTTTCTCCTCCAAAGACATTTTGGGGGGAAAAATATATTATATGATAACATACACACTTTCTCAATCACTGCTGCATGAATCTACAGTCCGGGCAAGAAAGAAATCAGTCCCAGCCTCTCCAAAGAAAATTCATTTCCCTATATATTAACTGTCAACATATTCAATTATTTAGTCTTCTCATTTACTGGTTTATTAAAAAAAACGATTTAATGATGCTAATATTCCTCTTGGCTACACTAAGTGATACTGATTAATAATGAACTGAAAACAACCCAAATATTCATATCTTACATATACTGAAATGATACAGAATTAATATACTGTGCTATATAATGATCAATATATTACAATGTATTGCAGAATACATAAGGAATTGCCACATTTATGAAATGGGAATATATTTGGATAAAAATCACAAAACATCACAATTAATATACATTCAATTATATTTATTATATAAAAGGATATAATAGATATATTGCCTAGAACAGCAATAAAACCCTGGTCTGCTGTTCCAAAGGCACTGCTGTTACAAACTTGTAATGGTTCTCTGTGTAGCGGTTATAAAATACATACAGTATAATATATATGGTTTTCAGATAGTGTATCAATATACAGCCATACATAGTCCGTGCATATATTGCAGTATATTGGAAAACATATGGAAAATATAATATATTGCATTATATTTTCCAATATATCACCATATACGTATTTTTGTTTCATAAGGGTCTTCTTTGCATTCTGCTGGTCATGCCATTGTGTGTGATTCCACAAAAATGGAAAATAATTCACCTTAAGACATTTCTTAACATCAAATATTATGATATAGATGCCAAAAGTAAAAGTTTACATTGATATCTTTTTCTCTATGAAAGCTAGGGAAGCTCAGCCCTGCTAGCACATTTACACTAGCCATAAACAATCTTTTTTATGCAATGTTGTCAGACTATATGTAAGAAAAAATGCATGATGTTCTCTTTCCTTTACTTTCTTTAACTCACTCTTGGCCCATGCTCACCAGCCATCAACAGCTACCCACACAGGTTAGCTCGACTCTGCACGGGAGATTCTTGCCAGTACCAGAGAAACAGCGCTGAACTTTTATTTTCCCTTTCATTCTTTATAAATGTCCTTAAAGGAGCGAAGTGAGTTCTCAAAGGTATTTAATTGAATGATATTTAGAGGATAAAACAAGAACACAAGTGTGTGGGCTGCTTTTGACTCTGACCGTCTGTTCCTGTATCTCATATGAAAAAAAAAATTTAATATTGAAAAAGCTTTGCCACAGCATTAAGCCTTTATAGACTCAGCTGAAAGATACAAGTACAGTAATACAACCTTTTTCTTCATCATTACTGTCTGGGTAGAGGAATTTGTAGTGTATTTGCACAATAATTTGACGGAAAGTCATAATTAAGACAAATGAGGATAAATATATGCTTAATGTATGCTTAAATATATATAGTTGTAATGTATCAAACTGGAAAATCGGACAAAAGGCAATAAAACAAAGTAAATGAAACACTGGTAATACATGGCCGTCCTGTGATTCAATAAATATTGCATCAGATATGCGGTCTAATCTCGCTGCCGCTTTGAGAAAGGGGGAACAACTTGCTTGTGAAATATAAATAAATAAATGAATCCGTACATTCACACGAGAGACCGGATGAAAAGCAAAGCGCACGTCTTTCTGAACTGTTCGATAAATGCTTAACAATCATTAATAATGAATTTCGGCAGGGAAAGGCCTTTGTGTGTTTTGTGGGATTAATACTTTACATAAATTTATTTATAATTATAACTTAATAATAATAATAATAATAATAAATTGTTAACTGGATTTTGAAGCAATCTTTTGTTTTCTCACAGCAACTGTATAAGTATGTAGCTTCTTATATTTCTTGGATGGTAGTATCTGATAGGATTATCTGGGCATTAAATTGCATCATCTGAGGTGTATTATAAATTTCATTTTATGGCTAGTGGTATAAAAATGATTTATGTTCACGTGACAAAGAGAATTTAATCGATTAACCATGGTTATTAAACAGAAGAGTTCATTGAATTAAAAATGTGTGTAAGAATGACAAAGTCCTGATTATTCCCACAATAAAACGAACCATTTAGCTTGCGGCTTTTTTATTTATTTATTTTTTTTTGGGGGGGGGCGAGACACGTATATGAATGTGAATGAAAACGTAAATGCACGTAAATGAAAAAGCGATTTTAATTATTACACTTTTTCTCATAAGGTTCGTCATTTTACATTTTTACTTGGCTGCAAAACCCATAGCAAAGTGCACTTAGGTATCTCTTAAAGAATATGACCAAGAAGACCAGGTACAAATGATCCAAGACACCTACAATGCCCTTGAGTGCAATGTTCATTATTATGGCTCAATTATTATGTTCCATTTGTGACACTTAAAGCACACAGTTTTAGCGCAATGCCGTTTTGCCTGCCTTTCTGTAACTTTAAGATTTCTGAACGTAAATATTATGCACCAAAACATGTGTTAGAAACTGTCTCCAAAATCTCTATACTGGCTACTGCTCATGTACTGGTCTTGACGGAAAAGTAGTCAGTAATACGCAGTACAGGAATAATACAAATTTTGCAGTACATAACAGTTGCTCAGATGATATACTACTTTGGTGAAAATTCCCAACATTTATCCAGAGCTCACTCAGTCGTCTACATACCATGATGCGACGTGATGATTTCTAGTGTCCTAACATTTTCCAAAAAAACATGGTGGAGAACTGAAGTGGCTTTGACTCCAGCTCTGACTATAAATGCTAAATAAATATTTGCGTCTTTTCATGTCTTCTTGTTTTTTTAACAAAACAAATAGCCCAACCTATAGCAAATGCTAGCTAACTAACTCGAGTAATGTAACTGAATGGCATGCTTGCTAGCTAAGCTACACATTAGCAAGGTCATTAGCTAGCATTTGCTAGTAGCAATAGCCGGGTAACGGCACAGACTGGAAATTGTCATACCTGTATACTGTACTGTATATTAGGGTATACTAGTGTTGAGTACACAGTGTATCCTGGGGCAGTATGCAGTATACTGTGTATACACAAGTACAGAGTTTTAAACACAGCCACGTTACATATTAGAGGTTGCGTAGGCTAGTCGACTAATACGTTTACTAGTTGCTTCTGTAGGGATGTCAATTAACATACAGGTTTGAAGTCCGTAAATGCAGTCAAATGATAAAGAAAGCAGACTAAGTATACTTTGTTAATACAAATGTAATTTCATAATCACTTCATTTCATATCACTTTTATGGTTAAGTGTGGCGGTATGTGCAGGGCGGTTTTGTTAATCCCACCTTTTCAAGGAAGGAATTCTGCCTAATCCTGCCTGCTCCTGCAGTTATTTTAGCCGTCTTTTATAGCTAAGTAAAATGTAAATAAAATCCTTGCACTGTGGTGTAGTGAATTCCATCGAGACCAGCTCTGCATGAGTAATGCTATCTTTTTAGGGTCCTGGGGCCATACTCACATTTTTAAGCCTACCCTTGAAATGGTTACTAAATGGTTATTATGTAAGTATTTCAAGAATGAATACAGGTGTTAAATGGCTGATGAGATTAAATGTTCAGTGTAGAATCATGGGAAGGAAGAAAGTACACACTCCTTCAGTTCTATGCCTTCATTTATTATGGACTAAATAAAACAATTATGGGGTGAATGGTCCTCACCAACTTCTGTAAGCAAACAAATGTCCTTATTCAAAATAAAAATAAAAAATAACTAAAAATGTCAATATGTAATATGTAAAATATGTAATAGGCAGCCTAATGAACGAAGACATGATTTATTTAAAATACAAGTAGTGTCCCGCTGGAGTATTTTGGCTGTCAGGAAAACATGGAACGTGGGCATTTTCCGTGAGACTGTCATTGAAATTTTTATTTGTCATTGTCATTTTAGTTTCAAAATTAGAGTCTGGGTTATTCTTTGAATGGACAAAGAATAACCCAGACTCTAATTCTGAAAATAAAAGCTAAAGGGAGAGCTTATCTATAGTCACCTCAAATCAATGCAGTCATTTCTATGTGGACCTACGAAATATATAAATATATACCAAATGATGCATGCACTGGGTCTATGTATAAAGACATGTTTGATTCATCTTTAATAAAAACAGAGCTTGATGTGGACCAGCAATATGGAGATCCGCTCATGACACAAAAAGGAAACAATATTAACTTTTAAATGATTAAATATTAAATTGCATTTTTAATTTATTATTATTTTATTTCTACAGCCATAATAATGTCAGAAGTAGGCCAGCTGCCAGCGTAAATGGCAATTTATTGTTTCGCCACATAGTGGCGCCTGATTTAGTACAGATTTAGTACGGACGCAGCTGGAAACCACTTAAGTCAAGGGCAGAATGCACGTAAATGGTATTTACATAAGAAACACCCAGATTTGAAGTTTGCTTGACCTGAAAGGTATAACTGCCTTACTGGCACATAGGCCATAGAATAAAGAAATGGGAATAATGCATATAGTGCGCAAACCACAGAGCTACACGCTTTTTTTCCTTTCCTTTCACACACACAAACACACACACACATGCACAGGATGATTAGATAATAATTAGCACCTAGGTGTTAGTGAAGAAATGTACAAGGTTAATCATCAAGAAGTGTGACTACCTTTATATAAGCAGACCTTTTGGCAGTTTTCTGTCGTTGGACATTCATGTGTGTCTCTACATCATGCCGAGAAAAAGTACATCAGCCATGCCCTCAGAGAAGCAATTGCTGCTGGAAAGGGACTCCTTAGGTGCCAGCTAGTTTAAATGCCGTTAGCTATGATAGTGAACAAACAAGACATGTTAAACTCACCTCAACATGTCTTTTACAATCATTTAACCCCCTATGGACAATGCCGAAATCACTGTTGCAAACAGTGCAGCACGCAACACTATCATTAATCTTTGCTGCTATGAGGCACGGGTACACCTTCATACACTCTGAAGTGAGATATGTTTTATATCTCCTTTTTTGGGGGCAGTTTGCCAAGGCGATGCTGGACAATACTGATCAGATCAGGGAGAGAGATCAATTGTAAAGCCCCCCCACAGAGAAAACTGATAGGTCTACTTAGCACGAAAAAAGAGACCAATCAGGATGCTCTCTCTCTGTTACTCTCTCAATACGTTAGTCAGTCACTCGCTCTGGGATCCTGCTGTCTCATATGTGCGCTCTTGCTCTAAAAAAACAAAGCAAAAGCCGAGGTTCATAGAAGTTGGTGAGGCCCACGCAATTGTTAATTAGGTTTTGAGAAATAAAAACATAGCTCCTTCTAAAAAAACATAGCTCCAGTGCTGATTTATACAGCCCTAGCAGACTATAGCCAAGTCCCATGGCTTTGAAATTTGTCAACATCTGTTTTGGACGATGTGTCATCTGGAGAGAGATATTAATGGGTAAATATGGGCGAGTAGCGGAGACATGTCAAAGCCTTGCCCTTTGTTGGTACTCAATTGCTTCTTTAATAAATGAGGTGACTGCTTCTCTCACTAACTCCACAATCACTGCAATCCTCCAGCAATTGAGACAATACCATTTAAAGGCTTTCTGGCATGAAATATTTCAAACACATTAGCTCAATTGTGCCATTAAATATTAGCCAGCCATTTAGGGTTGTTTTTTGTTGTCATTTTTTTTTTTAGTGACACGGAAGTCCTCTGAATCACCTCTACGCTTTTACAGGTATGGCAACTTTTTTGCCTAAGGGTTCTACACATAAAGTAATAATTTAAAACTGTACCGAACATTAGTTTTGTTAAACACACGAACACGTATTACATCAATTCTGAGCTAAATCACATAATTAACGTATTTGTTAGAAATATAGATCTCTGCCTCCTTCCTGTTCAGGGTTTCCACAGCGGATCATCCATTATCTGCTTGTCGACTTGACACGGGTTTTGCGCCGGATTTAACCCTCACAATTCATCCGGGTCGGGACCGGACCCGCGCTCTCACTAACTTGTGCACCCCAGTGGCTGGGACACCATTCACACTCACATTCATACCTATGGGCAATTTAGAGTAGCCAATTGACCTAATCCACGTGTTTTTGGACTGTGGGAGGAAACTGGAGTACCCAGAGAAAGAACACTGCTACACAGAGAGAACATGCAAATTCCACATTTTTTTTAGAAAAAATTACAATTCATTTAAATTTGGATATCGTTTAAAGCGGTCTCTCCTGCTAGAGTGCTGGAGGCATTCTGTTTTTGGGTTGCCCATGCATCTATTAATTATCCGTGTGTCGGTCTGGGATTCTTGTTAACGCAATATATAAAAAAAAACGAGCAGTTCAATAACTGGAGGATTTATCATTGTTATCAGCACATGAACTGGCTAGAAATTGGAATTCATGCAAAAAGGAGCAATTCAGATGTCTGAAATAGTTTTCCTTCAATAGCTGTTAAAATTTCAAAGGATGTTAAAGCTGTTTCAGGCATGCGAATTAGCAACAGGAAGGACTAAACCTGTTGACGGTAAAGGTATTCCCATCTAAAAAATCTCAAAATCTGGATTTCTATATATTTTATGCAAGAAAGACTTCATAATCATTTCCATTCTTTTCATACTTATCATTTCTATCTTACACTCATGAAAGTTTGTAGTCTAAGGGCATTCTTCATTACAGCTCCTGGAAGTCATTGTTTTAAAGCTCTAATCAGCAAGCCAATCTGCCTAAGCCCTTCTTTTGGTCTCATATGTCTCGTATAAAGCCCAAAGTCAGGACAAATTCAGTGATCTGCCAGTTTTGCTCATTATCATAAAATAATGGGTATGGCTGCTTTGCACAAAGCCTCTCTTCTGCTCAGGCCTGACTGCCTGCTTCATGTTCAGCCAATCACTCGCTCACCCTGGGATTTGTGATGTCTTACAATAGCCGCAGTGGAGCCTTCACGCACGAGTCATTCATTAATCTGAGGGCTTGTTAGAGAGACACTTTACCTGTAGATAACCATTTGAAGAAAAGGGCTTCAGCAAGGCACGGTGTGACACATTCACTTGCCTAAGAAGGGCATTTGTCCAGCTCTCATGGCTTCTGATCTTTGGTTGCAACCATTTCAATGGGCTAAATGAGCCCTTGAGGAAAAGTGGGCTACGTTAGCTACCATTTGTGTTTGTGTATGCTGCTCCAAGAGTCTGGTGTACCTCTTAAAAGCTAAAAAGGAATAGCAGAGATCCTGTTGAGACTATTATCTCTGCTGTGCAGAGACACAGTTACATGTGCCCACAATAAAGAATATGAATTATCCAGAGTCTCACTGCAGTTGTGCTGGTGGCTTTTCTGCATAGTGAGCAACGAACAATAAAATATATATCTTGCAGATAGAACATGCAAAATACAGAGCTGGCACAACTGTAGCTCCCACATTTGTTTTCTGTAAATGCATGCAGGCAACTGTGACTTCATTACTTTACTGTGTCCAGTGGGATTCGTACACTCTGGAGATATTTGTTGGGAGGAAAAAAAAAGAAAAAAAGAACATTTTTTTTCTCCGTGGAAAACCTAAATCGTAAGTATTTTTGGAATATCATTTTTACATTACATGCTTCTTCTGTTTACAAGATGGTGAGAAAGCATCGATGTGTGCTGCAGTACTGTAGCTGTAACACCTGTTAGAATTACACAGGACTTGCAATAGAGGCATCTCAGATTGTTAACAGTAGCAAAAAGTGGTTGCAATATGGCTATTATGATTTTACCACAATTACTATGATATAAAAGAATGAAATGTCTTTTCTAAGTGCTTCCACTTTTCACATTCTACAGCATCAGCGAGTAAAAAGCCCTTATTGCCTTTCAACTGTTTATTACAGCATCATTTATTGGGTGATTGTTCTGTGTAGACTTCTCCACATGTGAATAATAGACATACAATATTTCCCAAGCTACTCTCAAAGGTATAGCACACCAAGTAATGAATGCATAACACGTTAACATTGGACTGATGTTAACGTAAGTCTTCAGCGTTTCCGTTACAGAGTGTTACATTTGACCCATGCAACATTACAGCTGTGCCGATTTGCCAATACTACTGTAACATCTGAAAATGTTTATGAGCAAGTTAATGCACTTAATGAATGAAATGAAAATATGTATGCGTGACGCTATGTAGGACGTGTGTAGTCTAAATAATTGGTGAGTACTTTAACTCAAATAAACAAAAAATGCTACAACTGTGCCAACTCTCTCTGAAAAGCCTCTTGGTCAAGTCTCTGCCAAGATCTAATGAAACTGCTCTGTACGGTGCTCTACAATTGATTTTCTTGCTAATGTTATTGATGTATTTCATTCACCTAATATTCAACACAGGCCAAAACAGTTGTTTAATGCCATCTTTTATTGCTTTTAACAAAATCTCAGTAAAGCAAATAAAAGGTGAGCATTCCCAGCACAACCTAGGCCTTGAATTGCGCAGACTTTGAGACTGAATCAGTGGAAAGTTGACGAGTGAGCCTACTGTGTGTAATAAACAGGCACATAACAGCACTCAGCTAAAATCCTCACCGGGCATTGGCTGCCATGCTCTTTCCACTGGCTAGAAAAATCACACACAATGTGCTGCAATGCATTTGCTCCATCTGTGACAACCCAAGTTGATGTACTGCACAATATCTTGCCAAATCCCTTCATTACACACCCTTCCACCGAGTTGCCAATAAATACACAGCATGTGATTTATGATTCCACTCCTTATTCCTTCTTCATGAAAATAATATATTATGTTATACTATCAATATCCAATTTAACTATTTTGATTCGCACATCTCGATAATTTATCTACAGTATTCTATTACTGCCTGAGTTTCATTTGGTTTTCTCTGTGCGATGCTTTATAAAGCTTCATTTCTTTCGAGCTTTATTCAAGCACTTATTCATATAAGTTTCCTAGGCTATCAAAATGTCTGTTTATCTGTCACATTATTCAGTGAGACTTAAGAGCATTTAAATAAATCAGTCACTGGACACATGCTGTTTGGAAAGTTTGAAGCTTGTACTTCATGCATCACTAACACCTGACACAAGTCAGCTCTTCCCTGTTGGGTATTTGGACGTCTGGAGGAATATCAACAAAGTCTGTGCATGTGTGTGTGTGTGTGTGTGTGTGTGTGTGTACGTGTGTGTGTGTGTGTGTGAGTGTCTTTGAGAGAGTGTGTGTCTGTGTGTGTGTAAGAGCAAGAAACAGGGAGAAAAGGGAACACATACTAAGAAAAAGAGGAGAGAAATAGTGAGAGTAAAAGAGATATAGAGAGACACATGAACAGCGACAGTAGGTAACACTGAGCTTCTGTTCTCAGCTTCGAATCCACTGCTGTTGTTACTGTTAATGGCAATATACCTGTTGTTGTTGTTCTTGCTGTTGTTGTTGTTGTTTCTAGTTATTCCTAATGGTATTTGTATCTTTGGTGTTAAAGCCCTCATTAATTTCCTCATGATTTGACAGCATTGTACTCTATGCAGGCATGCCAATAAAGCCACAATGCATTGGACTGAATTGAGAAAGCGAGACTGGGAGAGAGGGTTAGAGAGTGGGAATGAAAGAGAATGAATATATAGCATAGATATCATATATCACATCATATTGAATGGACATAAGCATTCTTCAAGTGATTAGAGTTACTGCTCAGGAGCTCATGTAGGATGTGTAATCGTAATATAATCCTCTCTGCCTGCTGTCATGCATGCACTATAGGCAATACTGGCTCCACTGGAATGAAATAAAGGCATGGGATCATTGCTAATGCTTTCTGGATCATGGTAGACCGGTTTCACAGTAACACCACTTGGGATCCTGATCAGTTAATTGCTGGAGCAGGTTTCCAGATGTTAGATCAGACCAGCTTGAATTTCTGAGCATAACCTCATTAAAAAAAAAAAAAAAAAGAAAGAAAAAGAAAAATCACTATGTGCTTTCTGGTGGATTTTTCTTTTTTTCTTTTTACTATAATTTTTGTGTAAGCAGCATCTGTCATGAACATTCAGCATTACGCAGGATAAAGTTCATTTTGCTAAGAAATTTAAGGAGGGACTTAGAAATGAACGATTAACATGATATGAAAAAAAACAAACAAACAAAAAAAACAAACACACACACACACACACACACACAAATTGCCTCAACTCACCCCGACAAAGAGCCCCATTCAAAGTTCATCTGAGCGCGTCCCATTCGTGCTCCAGATTTGCTCATCAGCCATTTCCAGTTTCAGGGGATGCTTCATGCGTGTATTTCGCGTGAGGGATTAAGACACGCACGGTAATGAGCTGAACCCGACTGCGCTTTTCAGTCCGCGCTCGCGCTCGCGCTCCCGCACGCTGGCCAACTTCGGCAAGGAACCGCATCCATGATGCTCTGCGCGTGGTGATCCGACAGCGACTTGGATGTTCCTGGTAGAGACACGACAATCTTTCATAAAAAAAAAAAAAAAAAAGATATCCTTTAAAAAATGATCGAAAAGAGACACCGTGCGCAATAAGGAAAGAGACGGAGGCTTGTGCGTAAAAGCACGGCTTAGATATTCCGTTAGAAAGTCAGCAAAAGCGCTTCTTTGCCTGACCCTACTTCTCCGGCATCGAGTGTATGTGTATGTGTGTGTGTGTGTGTGTGTGTGTGAGAGAGAGAGAGAGAGACAGAGAGACGGGGAGGGGGTGCTGCAGGGCGGACACGCTTATGAAAAGAGCAGGAAGCTGTGCTTGATTCATTCATCACACACTGAGTGAGAGAAACAAACCCACGTTCAGCTGATTTTTCTCTTTCCGGCCATTTTTAAATGAACATGAAGAGTAACGCATCAGGTTGACCGACCTGCCTACTTTTAACTCCTCGGCTTTACAGTTAGTCCTCAGTGGTTTTGTGAAAGAGTGCTTTCGGGTGTTACACCGTTGAACAACTTTGTGCATGTTTTATTTTGAACTTTTCTTCAATCCAACGGTTTTTTAAGTTAGTAAAAAAAGCAAGTTAAAAGGGCAGGCGCCTGTACGATGGGGTGCACAGCGAGCACTGGCGATAAAGCGGCCCATGACAGGAGTCGGCAGATCGACAAGAATTTACGGGACGAAGGAGAAAGAGCCGCACGCGAGGTCAAGCTGCTTCTTCTCGGTAAGTTAGGCTTGCTAAATCAGGCTTCATTAATGAATACTAATCAACAAATCCAACCTTAACTCACTGGCAAAACTCTAAAGGAAATAGATACACAGTGCAGTACATCCTGTCATTAATTCTTACCCTATGTAGTGCACTACCTGTGTAGGGAGGACGGAGTTATTTGGGATTCAGCCATAGCAACTTCATTAACCTGTAATCTGTATCTTTAAAAGCAACAAGGAAATTGACAGTAAATGCTTTCTTTCTTTCTTTCTTTCTTTCTTTCCTTCTTTCTTTCTTTTAAAGAACATAACTTGATAAATAGCCAGCCAATAAGCTGATTCACAAGTTATGAACTTTTTTAGTGACTAATATGGCTAAATTAACTTGAACCCTATATTTGACAGTTTGTTTTATTAATCAGTAAAACTGCTTAACTTCTCGTTTAGGAAAAGTTTATTCTCATATAACTTTCACATCTCTGTATTTCTTATAAGGCTGAAAAAACCACTTTGGTCAGATTATGAATTATAGAGACATGCCAGATAAATCCCTTAAATAAACCTGTTACAGAGAAACATTAATGCTGTTTCAGTCAAGTTACAGTTAATACAATGGTTTATTTATTTATTTAATGGTTTATTATCAGGCCTATTTATTTTGCAGTAAAGCAAAGCAACACATTTTCATTTTAAGCCCGATACATTAATATCCACACAACAGCTGGATTTGGTTGTGCATCAGAGACACAATAACAATAATAAAACGGGTTGTATACAAGTAATAACACGTGCTTAAACATATACCAAGAAAAGAAACGTTCCTACATACAGTATCCAGAAACGGTGGGTATATTTATGTTTATTTCAATCCCGGATTTATCTAAGTTGTTGCCTTATGTAGTATTCCTAAATAGTTTTCAGTGTCGCTGTGAATAATGAATGCTGTATCTAAAGCAGAACATCTAGTCTTAGAAAAAAGGGAACTAAACCGTACCATTCCTTGTCAAGCGTATACATTTTGTACTTTCACTAAGTATCTTTTACCTGGAAAGATGCATAAAGTGTACTTTTAAAATCCTAGAAGGTAATTACAGCCTAATTATGTACCTTCGATCATTTTTTAAAGGTATGCTATATCCACATTACCAGGTGAAAGATGCATATTTAAGGTACAAAAGTCCACATGACAAAACAGTTCAGATTAGTACCGGTTTTCTGAGCGTGGACAGCTCTTTCCATTCATGTAAATCACTTTAAAATGTAATGATGTAATGTAGAATTTCAGTAAGACACATTGATAAGTACTGATTGAAACCGCTAATTAATTATTGAACCTTTAGTGAAAAAATTGGTTAATAATAATTATGCTGCATTACGTATTTACTGTGTATTACACTGATGACTTGTAGGGCTAATTAGGACTAAATCATTTTCTAAGCTCTACTTGTGAGCTTGACAACTTCACGTATAGTGATTTGTACATTTGATGTTGTCTTTGAAGTTTAACAGCTGGAAGCACGTTGGTCGATCTTTTGGGAATTTCATTCATTTGCCAATTGGGCAAATACACACGCACACACACACACACACACACACACACACACACACACACACACACACACACACTCACGTCCCATAGGAGCTGGTTAATTAGCCAGGCCGCTGTGTACTTTAATGGTTGTTTATTGCAGGGTTGTATCTCTGTCAACACATCCATTTGTTTTTGCATGTGTATGTGCAATAAAGCCAGAAGTTTGTTGGAGAGAGGAAGAGGAGGTTGGGAGTGCTGTGGCAGAAAGTGAAACCACTGCTGTATCGTAGCAGAGTCACGAACACTGCGAAGGTATCTGATGGCTTATCATAATGATGCCAGGAAGGCCACGTTATAGCTTAGGGTTTGGCCGGAGTTGAATTTTGTGCATCAAAAAGCTATGGAAAAACTCAGAACTGCACTGCTCTATGGCAGTTAGGGACTACAGGACCTACTTTAAAAGCTGTTTGAACATCTGCTATTTTTTGTCGAAACACAACAGACTTACTTAAGGGGAGACGTGTGAAACCTTTTGGCGAGGAGTTGCGTGCTGGCAGCTGTCAATCTGTCTGTCCTTTTTACCCTTAGGATGCCCTTGTGTTTCTCTTAGACATCAGGCTGTTGCCTAGTAACCACAAAGCCAGCTTGAATTACCACACCATAAAAGTGGCAGGTGGAGCAGACTAAACAAAAGGTGCAACTATTGTGTCAGGACACATGTTCACAGAGAGCCCCGGTTCTCAGACCCGGTTCTTTACAGTAGACTATTATTTGTACTTTTGAATTTGTAGTACTTAATGTACTGTGTGCACTTGTGAAAGTGGGTAGAGAAAGTCCCAGACTGCGTATATGGGCGTTATGCTGATCACAATCTGTGAGTGTGAGAAGCTTCACCACTTCACTCTTCTGTTTTTTTTTTTCCTCCCACAAATCCAGCATCAGGAACAAATGCCACTGAGTGATTGTATTGAATGATGAACATCTCTAAGTGCTCTTAGAGCTCAAGCATCTTGCCTGCATTACAACAGACATGATCAACAAATCCAGCTGTTTAATGTACTTTCATGCCTGTGTATACTGCAGTCATGGTATTTTTCAGACCTTAGATCTCATTGCGTATTGCAAGCTTCTGCTGTATCCTTATTGCATAAACGAAACACAATATACGTAATTGTAGGAACTTGTACACTAATATATACGTACTCGTGTCTTAATAAGGCTTCACTCCACAATGGCATTGATTCTAGCACTGTATCACTGGAGCGATGAATATTGTCCTTCCAAAAAATATCCATTCTGTTGGTCTTTTGATGATGGTGTTGAAGACTGCTGTCTGACACATCACGCCAAAATCTCCCAAATGTCCAGTTGGGTTGAGAGCTGGTGAGTGTGAAGGCCATATCATATAATTTACATTATTTTCAGTCTTACCATTTCATTCAGTGGGCCCATGTGCCCTGTGGATAGGGCGGAGTCATCCTGGAATAGGCCATGCCCACCGGGATAGATATGTTTCATCATAGGTTAAAGGTGATCAGTCAGAAGAAGTTTGTATTGACTTGCATTGATGCATCCCTTTAAGGAGACAAGTGGAGCCAAGCCACACCAGAGAAATAAATAAATGCTCCCTACAGCATAACAGAGCTGCTGTTATTCCTTTAATTTGTCACCCATCTGTATTGTGCAGACCTACATGAACGTGACAAGTGCAATGAGGAAACGGAATGAACTGTTTTATTATTCTGGATACCACGAGCTTGGGCATTGTCTAAAAATATTGAATGATGCAATGATGGAAAACTGTGTTGTCACTTAATCACAGGGTCATTTATGTGTCCTTCAACCAAAGCTCTTCTTTCTATTATATTCTCTTCTATTGATTAATGCCTCTTTTTTTTTAATTCGATCTGAAAAGTTTTGGTCAAATCCACGCTTGTATTTTTAGACAACTTTTCACGTTATTACTGTTTACAAAATATCTTACTTTTTCGACACTTGCGACACATTTTTCCTTGCGTCTGGCATTTCCCTGCTGACATGAAGTCCACCAATGAGAACTCGTTTGTTTCCTTGTCATTGAGCAGCACTTATGTGGCCGTGGCCGTGCTTCTAAGCCCTAGAGTTTGGAGCCGTTGTGCTTTGAGCCATGTGTGAGGTGCTGACTTTGCCTAATTGCTGTTTGTGCTTTGGGACCGAGAGAGATCTTTCGGCCCCCTCAGGCCCAGCCCCAGAAAGCCACTTGGGGAGGAGCGGTGACTAATTGAAACAAGCTTAGTAAACCTCAGAAACAACTAGCTCTCACATCTGCTGGAAGTGAAAAGGTGAAAGACATTCAGTTCTTTTTTGTCAGCCAAGATCAATTTCAATTTCCAGATAATCATTCTTGGCGG
>JAQQZR010000036.1:3918999-3935256 GCA_030068235.1 Notoglanidium macrostoma | reverse complement strand
TATTGTTTTTATCGATTATATATATATATATATATATATATATATATATATATATATATACTATATATATATATCGAATTAGTTGTTGCAGCCCTTACACATTTTAAGACTGTAACCCTATAAATAATCCCCATTTGTAATAAAAGTATCTAATCTGATTAAAGCTTTTTTTTCTGTAAGTGTAACGGAATACCTTTGTGCACCTTTTTTTTTAATCCTAACTACCTACTGGCGTTCCATGTATTCTGTTACTCTCCAAGCCTGCTGTTCCCTGCCTACATCACGTCTACTAGAAGGTCAAAAGGTCCCAGTGCACAGTTATGTTAAAACATTAACCTTGCAACATACCTTCATTATTTTCTTATACTCCAACCAACGCACATCAGTACTCCTCTACATTTTTTACCAGCGTGATGCGCTATTACCAAAACAACCGCCTCGTCCAGCATTAATGACGTATTTTCCTGTTATGACTGTGTCAGGGACACCTCAGTTTGCATCAGTGTTTATACTACAGAAGGTATTTAGTCGAATGCGTCCCAGACCACCCCAGTAAGTGGTTTGAGTGAATGCGTCTTGACTGCATCTTGGAGGTCATTTACATGTGTATAAGCGCTGTTCAGTTGGGAGCAGCTTGCCCAAGATGCATTTTAATACCAAGTGTAAACAGGGTCTGAGTGTTTACTTCACAAATGAAACATGGAAACTAAAGTCTTTAAATAATGTGGCTTTGATTGTGAACAGGTGCAGGAACTTAATCTGTGACGTTCATGATGCTGGGAATTCATGATGCAGTCCTCAGTGGCCGTATTTGACTGCTGGGAAGTGGAGACTGGAGTGCAGGCAGGTCTGAAGTGAAGGTGAGCATGAACTGTCCACCATTTATGTATGTATGTATGTA
Organism: Notoglanidium macrostoma; assembly: GCA_030068235.1. NCBI lineage: Eukaryota > Metazoa > Chordata > Actinopteri > Siluriformes > Auchenoglanididae > Notoglanidium > Notoglanidium macrostoma. Next base: position 3,934,355 of record JAQQZR010000036.1, on the reverse strand, counting down.
TGTGTGTGTGTGTGTGTGTGTGTGTATTAATATTATTAGCTATACAATCAAACTTTTAAAACAGAAGTTGAATAATTGCACTGATCAGAGTGAGGGTTTAAAAATATTAGCTAACCTGTCTGATCAACAAAGTAATCTGCTGTGTCCTTTCAAGCTTTATTTTTCTTTAATAATTGTCTCAATATTTTCTTTAAAAAATTTTTTATCTCACCATACACATCTAATTAAAAGGTCATATATGACAGGATATGTCTGTGAATATGGTTGTGTAGGAATCAAAGTTGTGAATGGGGATCTCTGGAAGCATTTAAGCCATATTTACAGAGTCATACCTAACTTTGGGGGAAAAAAAATCTCAATTCATTGCATTGGCTGGGTGGTCATTTTAAAATTCCATCTCAGATGACTTTGCAACATAATGTCTGGCTGTAAATGTTCGGGAAGCATGATCAATAACATGCAAGTACAAATTGATGAGAATTTCAAAAGCAATGAAGTTGTGGAATTTTTTATTAGTTTAAAAGTAATACAGAATCTCTCCACTGCTTAGACATGCCTCTGAACCTACTATAATCATTAGACCATAACGCTGGATGTGTCCTCTTTATAAACTGGACAAATCACTTACAATATGAATATTCATTTGTCTATTGATCTGAATGTGTTAAAATGCATTGTCTGTAGCTGATGTTATAAATCCATGAGCTGCAGGATTACTCGGACAATTCAGGGTCATAAGACTGACTGCTTGGTGTCAGTGCTGGAAGTGCTGGTGAACAAAACTCCTGAGTCAGCATATTATGCCATTCCATTAAAATTCAATCTCCAGCCAGTTTCAGGCACACCTCCGATTCGAGGCAATATGAGGGCTGCTAGCCTCCCTACTGGAGATGTGCTGGACAGTCATTTCAGTGCAGTATAGTCATTATTAACCTTATCACTGCTCTGCACTGCCCTTTGGCTGTTGAAACTATAGAGCATCATTGGCTGTCAGTGCTGAATTTTAAAAGATGACCTTATAAAAGCCTGATCAAGAAGATTATCACATTGACTCTAGGTATATGTCAAATCCTGGAGTCTTGTCAAGAAGTATTATTGCTGGAATATTAGGAAACTGAGGTAGTATCCCAAATGCTAGGACATAAAAAAAAAAAAAGATCTAAGAACTAATAGCTACTAAGCTTGAGCCCTCAAGCATCATAAAAGTACAATCTTCAAAAAAAGGTGTGCATGTAATAGTACAACAATAAAACAGGAAACATATCTGGTTATTTCTGTAATATATGTGGAACACAATGCCACTATCTGTATATGCATCTGTTTAGTGCACCAATTATCAGAGCTGGAAGTGGGCAAGGTCTATATCAGAAGGGTTTTTTTTATTATTATTAATTAAATACAAACCCTTCCACTGGAAATGCTGGGAAAATAAAACATGAATAAAAGTAAAAAGCATTTTTTTCATTCACTATCAACGCCAATCAAGTTAATAATTGGGCCTAATCAGACTCCATGTGGAAAGATGTCTATATAATGTGACTGAGGAAGCTATATGTCTTTCATATAAAGATGTCTGTCAAAGATCAGGGTATTGTTATTTATAGTTGACAGTTATAGCTACCTAATAAATAAAATATTAAAAAATATATATATATTATTATAAATAATATAAAAGAAAGTTTTCATTTAACACTGATGAAGGATGTTCATTCAAGAATGACAAGAAACATGCATAATGAACAAGTTCATGTTTAAAAATTATTAATTCAACTGTTATTTTCAGAAGACTCCAGAAGAGATAAGCTGCCCTGTGTGCAACACATGGTCTGCGTGGGCTATTTAGAGTGACAGCCTTATAAAAAAAATATTTTTCTTTTGTGAATTTTGTCAATCCAGTTTGCATAGTAAAATGTACAGAATGTCCCAATAGTCTGAATCCATAGGTAATTATTTATTTAAATGCAGATATAGCATATACAGCAAATGCTCAAATTCATGGGCTTGGACTTTGAACCACTTGAGTATACATTGAATACAAGAATGCTGAACATTTCTTGTGCATCAGAACTGATGTTAAACGCACAAATGTTAAATTTCATATAAGGAAAGATAAATGTGGACCCAGACTTAACATTGGTTACATTTGTTGGCATTTAAAGAATGGAGAGCTCCTGAGTGGAAAAAATAGGATAGCATGTGCCCTATCATCCGGGTCATCAAGTGTGAATCCTGATGTTGCCACAGCCATCCATGGCTGGGCACCCAAGAGAGCAATTGGCGGTGCTCTCTAGGAGAGGACGGGTGGCATGCTCTCTCTCTCTTATTAATCACAATGACACTAACCAACCATGGGTGTCTGTGAGTTCATGCGTGCGGAGGTGGGGGGATAGCACTTTCGTCTGAGCGTGTTATGCCGCCCCTGATGTTGCCTGAGCAGCAGTTCAGAAAATGTGGTCAGCTGGTTTCACGTGCCTTAGAGGAAGCACATGATAGCCTTCACCCTCCCTGGTTGGTAGCTGTCGTGTGATATGGGAAAGCTGTCTGGAGGGTGGGAATTAGCCATGAATAAATTAGGGAGAATATCTGAAGGGAAAAAAAGACTTGAGAAAGTACATGCATTAACCATTATTTGCTCTCTCTCTCTCTCTCTCTCTCTCTCTCTCTCTCTCTCTCTCTCTGTGAGTTCATGTTCCTACCACAGCATATGGGAATATGAAGGAAACTCTGACTGGCAGCACAGTTAAATTGCTGTGAAATTTCAGGAGAGGCTGTGTCACAAGGGAAGACTAGCATTAATTCTGCTCAAATCAAGGACCGGCATTCCCATGTTCCACAGGCATAAATTAACAGTTCTAAAACAGGCCCATGAGCCAGTGCTAAACAAAACCAAATGTGGCTAATGCCAAGTTAATTAACACAAACCCAGATGCTCAGTCTTCTGAATACTTTTACCTCCAGAGAGGTAATAGATAAGTTTATTTTGACATGAATGCCTCGGTGTCAGTGGAACAGGTATGTTAGCTCCCTTCAGCTGCTTTGCTCATTTAGTTTTAGCCGATTGTCTCTCCTGAACTGTGTGATTAAATCAGGCATCTTGGCATCTGAAGACACCAGAAGCAGTCCAATTATTATTGATGGAAGAATCTGTTGGCAGAGGAACAGAAATTAAAGGTGAAACTTGAGTCAATGAGAGAGGAAATCAAAGTCAAAGTAAAGGTAAATAAATCTGTTCAAGTGTGTATCTTTAATGCAACAGTCCTTTCCCTTCTTTAATCTGAGGCGGGTGATCAGATTCCTGTCAGAAGCCATTGCAAAGTTTGTGCTTTTACTTTTTTTTGGCATGTTAGTAAAACAAAATTAGCATACAGCCTGATTCAGTACGATTCCCAGTACTCTTTTAAAATTGGCAACTTCATGGATCATCTGAGTCTTTGGGGGTTTTCTTAGACTAGAAGACTACCAGCATGTTGTCTCATTTCTATTTATTCTAAATAAAGTAATCAAGGAAAAGTAAATACCACATATTACTTACAAATAAGCTTTGGATTTTGTTTACTGGGACTAGACCCAATTTAAATATGCAGTTAAAACAAGTAAGAAGCAATAATAAAGATGGCAACAATACAAGAGAGATGTATGATTCTCATGCAGAGTGTGTATAATTATAATGGCAAAGTAATTCTTTAAAATGAATGTGATCACTCACATGTTAGCGAAATGGAATTACAAAGACCAGCATGGTGTTGGAAAAAATCTTCAGAAATATTTATATTTCTTTAAAGCTTAAAAGCACTGTAGCATCTTTTGTAATTTGCTAGATTTTCATTGGTAATGACATGTATTACCAAATACTGTTCTATTTATGTCTGGATCTTATTGACATTTGGCCTATGTTATCTAATTCCTATTAAATTGCCTTTAAAAATCTCCTGAAACACCTACTACTCCACCCTTGGATTTAACTCTTAAAGCAAATACAGTGAAAATGTTTTTTTACAGTTTTGTATCTTCTGGTTTTTAACTGGGTATGTTAGAATAACTTTGGGGTAATATTAATACCCTTAGAGGCAGGATGTAAATGCTGATTTTCTGAGTAATATTTATTAAGGCAAATAAAAAAAGGCAGATAGGCAGAATTATATTTACAAAAAAATAAAAAATAAATAACAAAAACAAACAAACAACAACAACAACAAAAAACAAGACCGGAGGGAATAACAATATATATTTGCCACTAATTAGGGGACTAAATAGGGGCTAATATAAATATGTGCACACAAAGGCTAACAGACCAATGATATCACAGGAGCAGAAACAGGACCAAAACAATAGCACATGGCTTTTGTCACATGGACGTGAACTGTCATACTTGGTGAACTAATGTGTGTGCTCAGAGGGCTTTAGTTTATGACGTGGACTGAATAAGTTCTGATATTAAATGGAATCCTTTTTTTAAACACATGAATCACTTCAGTCTTTATCAGCTGACTTGCCTGTATTGCAGTCTGAATGATGGCACATTCCAACCATTTTGTGATCCACACTAATGAAAGTGGCTTCTTTTATCATCTGATATATATCATAGGTGGCCCTTACTGCATTTATGACACTCCCTGTCATATTGCCTTCTAGCACAATGTCTGAGGCATCTTCTACTTGCCCACTGATAAGATCACAGCTGCTTTCCAGGTCAGAAGCACACCTCACTACACTGTTGTACACAATGTGATATTCTACACCTACAGTGCAAGCCAAACAACTTTACATGCACCCTACCCCAAAGCCTGGCATTACCAGCCACAGTTATGATTAATCTTGCCCCAATGACAATTTATGATCAGTTGAACTAGGCCAGTCAGGTCATTCCTGCCAACTGCCAACTAGATCTTATGGTTTATAATCTGACTTATGTATCACCGGCCAGATTTGATTTTGCATGAGCCTGCATCATCTCTAGGTCTGGGCTGCAAGAGTTTTCGTTTGGATGGAAGAATGACTCTCAATACAATACAAATGCCAGGTGCACCTCATCTATCAAATTCATTGTATCTAGCCAAATCATGCATGTTTGATTTGCAGCCAATAACTTTTGAATTGCTGGCTTTATAGGAGAAGTATAGCAAAAACCAAGCAAGTTTATTTCAGTGGTGCTATCAGTTGGCATGTCTGATCTCAGAATCTCGTGCCAGGTTACTCAAATCATTCTCGGCTACAACTGCCAACCAGATTGCTTCAGTCTGTAACTGAGTTATACATCCTTTGCCAGATTTGATTTAGCATTACTATTCAGTTCCTCTAGGGCTGCACTGCAAGAACTTGTGTCTGGATGTAAGCGTGACTTTGTTCAAGGTGAACAATACAAATACCAGGTGATTCTCATCGATCTTAAACTCCAACAACTAGCCAAATCATGCACAGTCAATGAATTTTGTAGTGCTAACATTTCAGGAGATGTATAGCAAACCAAGTCAGCCTATTTTAATATTGCCATCTGTTGGCTTTCTGCTGTACAGTTCCAATGTGATTCTGTGAATCCTTAGGCATATGATAATTTCTCATATTTTGACTGTTATCCATCCATAACTTTCCAGTCTGATTGAAACCTTTGAAATATTGTTAGATATCTTCAGCTTCTAGTACTTATAGGTTCAGCTTGCCAACTTATTTGGTCAACTCACTGAATTTCTGATGACCATGAGGGCATACATCTTAAATCATCTGGGAAAACTTGTTGGATGTCAGAGTCCCTGAATTCATGAAGATGTTGTTTTCTGCCTTATAACATATGTTGAAAAAAAAAAAAAAAGAAATCACCAAAATGATATTTACATAAATATTCCTAGCCTATTTCCTTATAAAGATCACGTTTATGTTTACGGATTATCTAGCCTAAGTAAGGAGCCAGTTTAACAAATGTGGTGGCAAAAATATTCTGCCTTGAGAAGAGGTTTTCATTACTAATATCATTCACACTGGCAAGAACAACATATCGGGTTAATATTCAAGCATACCTAGAGATGTTTGAGGGTATTGCTTCCCTGTGTGAATGGCCAAAGAGTGATTGACCTGCTGATCTGCGATGTCCTGTTGCTACTTATGGTCCAATTAGACTATCTGTTAGTGCACAGACTCACGAGTGAACTGGCTTGACCCCTGAAGGACATTGCTGGCACTTCAGGAGCTGACAGTGGAGGAAAGTGATCAGCCCTTCACTCTGAGCTCCGAGACCCAACCCTGAGAAGACCGAAAAATTGAATATTAGTATAGAAACCTATACTAATAAATAATAATAATTGGCTATTATAAAAGAAAGCTGTGAGAATTATACAACCTAAAATGAAATTCAAGTTATTTTCAAGCCAAAAACAAAACATGTCATTCATCATCATCCTTGGTCAGTTGTCAGCAGAGAATTTCCTCCATAAATTGTTCTCTATGTGCAGACACTAGAAGTGATGCTCCAGTCAACATGGGAGGGTATGCCTGCTCTCAGTGCTACAACAGCCTCTTCATTTCAGCTCTCTGGCCACTTTTGGAAACATCTAATGAAACCGTAACAGTTCATAAAACTTCAGCATTGTGTCTGCGGTGATTGCTTTTTTCTGACCATGTTCACAATTTTTTTTAAATTTATTTTGTTGTTGTTGTTCAAGGAGGCATAAAAGAACAGCAATTTGAGCAGGCAGTTGAGGTATGAACTTTCCAAGTCAAGTATCCATCCCAATCATTCTTAGTGTTTAATCATAAATTCATTCACAATTTCTTTTAAGAACTTTAAGAAACCTTTGCAAAAAATGTGAACCTGAATGTCTTCTTATTAAGTTTCAAGCTGACCTTTTATTTATTAGTTCCAATACCTGTCATAGTCTTGTGTCATGTTTGTCTTTGGGTGTACATGTAAGTCATCATAATCTATACTCTTTGAACGTGTTCAAAAAGCATTCTTCTAATTTTGCTATAAATCTCAGGGGCTTGAAAGAATGCCATATGGCAGAAGAAGAAAACCTGTATTGTTCTTTTAGTGTATTGAATGTGGAGAGCTTAAAGGATCTTTTGTGTTGCTTGCTGTACCATCATACTGGAAACTGAAAGTAAGCAATTTAAAGTGTTCATGTTTGATGGGTCTTTTCAGCTCTCTTGGGTTCAAGCATGTCTGTATTTTTTTTTTTTTTCATTTTCTTGTATCTAGAGGTCATCTATTCTTTCCCTCAATGTATAGTGAACTCCTCAAGTCTGTAGGCTCATATATATTTTTTTTATCAGTCCCAAACTTTCCATGGGTTCAATTCCTGAGTTTTTTTCTGAATATGACAAACTTTTAAGCAGGCATTTACTACTGGAGTCATGCCTTTTGTAAATGCATTTTGTTTTTTTGCTCACATGAAAGACAGACCAGGCCTTTAATCACATTATGCAACTGGGCATGTAACTTTGCCAGATGTTGATCAAACTGTTTCCATCTTTCTGTTGCAGAAAAAAAAGCTATTCTGTTTTGGGTCAAAGTACAAATATTGACATTATCATCTATGACTGCAACCCCTATGACAAAATAGGTACAATGACTGAATTCCAGAATAAAATTTTGTAATAGGGGTTGTGAAGTCACTTCAAGGCTTGCTTGGTTCTCCAAAGCTAATAGACAAAAACTAGCCCACTAACTCTAGCTATCTACATAAAATACAGTAGAAAGAGCAAAAAATTATAATCTCTGATCTCAGTTTCTCACAAAATTTGAGAATAAAATGCATCTTTACATGTTCGGCAAAAAAACCCCAACAACTATCACTTCTGAATTCATTTTCCTCTAATATTATGACATTTTTTTGGTTCTTTTTTGTACTTTTTCTCCCCTAATTGGCTGGATTTCTTTACTTTTTAAATCACTTTTTAAAAATATTTAAAGAGCATACTATACACATTGCTTCACAAGTTGGTATGTGCTCATATCAGTGTGTGTAAAGAGAAAACAAACAAAACAATGAATTACACTTTAAAATACAATATATTTTGCTAATGTAATGTGAATAAACATATAGTACTGTGTAATTCATATTTTAAATTAGAACAATTTGTTCTCAAGGAGGGACTTCAGATCACATGGAAAGTTTTATTATCAGAAATGACAAAAGACATACTCTTTACATTTACTGCACTGATCATTTGTCATGCACATTTATCTTATAGTCCCAGATTTGTGAAGCAGCAATAATGGGAATCATACAAATGCACCCAAATGTAAAGAAGTGATATAATGCTTGTATCCAAGAACAAGACAGTTGATAATGAAGGCAAACAAATAAGTATAGTATAATAAGTATAGCATCATCTACCATCAACTTAATAAGTATAGCATCATCTACCAAAAAGGAACAATAATAAATAAAAAAATAACCATTATATTCAGCTGTGCATCAATTATATTATTTCCCCAGATCCTCATTGAGCTGCTCTCAGAGATATTGTCATTTCATTTGCGACACAAGAAAAAAGGAAATAGAAAGAGAGAGAGAGAGAAAAAACTAAACAAAACAAAACAAAAAAACAAAAAATAAAAAAGTAGGGAAAGACTTTGATCGATGTCTAGTTCCCTGTTTTTAGAACAAAAGGCAATACAATAAAAAACAGTGTGGTATGAAAACAAGTTATCACAAATGTGATACAACCATGACTTTAAAGAGCAATAGAATAGCTCATCTAAAGCATATCGTGCAATTAGATGTACGTCATTCTGAAAAATATATCTACAGATAGTGAGGTGACATGGTGTTTATTTTTTAATAAGATGTGGTCACGAATTAAATGTTGTTGCCACAATAATTATTAGGCCAGAAACTATGCATCTCATGACCACATAATAATAATAATAATAATAATAATAATAATAATAATAATAATAATAACTATGCCACCTCAGCCACTCTTTATGAGAGACAATGAGAGTTGTTTAAAATGATTCATGATGGTCTCCTAACATTTTTATATTGTATAGATCTTTTTTGATAGTGTGGTTTTTGACTGTAGAATTTGGGATACATCATAATCTTTTCTCTCTCTTTATCTCTCTCTATTTCTCTATGTCAAGCTGATTCATCCTGATCTGTACCTCAGTTTTGCACTTCTGCACTTGTAACTCAGCTACTCATTCTACTTTGAATGGTCTCACATGGATAGCTTAAGATTTTCTCTTCCCTAAACAGTTTAGCCCCAAATCTTACCCATGCTTCAGTGGATAATATTACATGGATAAAGCAGATTTGTACCTAAGAACTTCTGCTGTAATCATAAAAACTGGGCTCATTGCAGGACAATTATACATAATCTGCTCATACTTATATGTTTTGAACATACTTATTGTTTGTCTTAGCTCATCTACACCTGCATAATATAATGGTTTATAATTGCACTATTCAGTATCATCCAGAAGCAGAACCTCAGAAGCAGAACTCAAGCTTTCTTCCTCATGCCACCTCAGGGAGTTTGTCCTTGCCAACTGAAGACAGAATTTTCTGTTTACCATGTTTAGTATTCACAGGGAACAAGGCATGAACTCAGTAAAGCATTACAGACTTATAACATTTAAAAATATTAGAAATGCAGCTATTTATCTGCTCTCTCTCTCTCTCTCTCTCTCTCTCTCTCTCTCTCTTTCTCTCTCTCTCGCTCTCTCTCTCTCTCGCTCTCTGTGATGTTTTGCTCACCATCATGCTTATTTTGCTTCCCATGACCTTGTGATATAATGCATTGCTCAATTCTAATTGTTGCACTGTAGAGCTATTGATAGATATTAGATTTTAATCTTACTGTCTAATATCTACATCAACAATCCCTGCTTGTATGTATATCTCAATCTCCTGGCTCAATAAGTGAGTCTACAAAAGTGAGAGATATGGACAAAAATTTCATACCTCAGTATTTGTACCAATACCTTGATAGAAATATGAATTTGACTATGGATTTATACTTGATGTTTGAAGTGATAGTTAAGCATGGCATAAATGTTTTATAACAAAAGGATTTAGAAAATCCAGTTATTTTAAAACATGCTTTAATTTATTAAATAAATAGGCAAATTTGTGTTTTCTGGTGAATGTCTATAGAGCTGCACAGTGCAGTACTTTGAGCACAGGACCCACTGGAGGATGTCGGGCCCTCATGCCAATGTCATGGAGTTTGGTCAGAAACATGCAAATGATTGGTGTGCTCCTCCTGTTCCTCCTCACACAAAGATATTGGTCCAGCTATATTCATGTAAAGGCCTGTCTCCTGGTGTCTCCTCCATACTCTTCAGACTGTGCTGGGAGACACAGCAAACCTTCTTGAGATAGCACTGCCTGCAGGTACTGCCTCATGCTACCAGCAGTGACAAGGTCACTAACAAAATTCAAAACTAGAGAAGTATCAGGGAAGATAAGGACAGAGAAATGGTCTGTGGTCACTACCTGCAAAACCATTCCTTTGGTATGTGGCAGTGGCATATATGAGCCCATTGGTGGGAATATGACTAGACCACAATGATCTCCCAGAGAAAGAACCAGTCATCATCATCATCAAGGCAGATATCCAACAGCTAGTCTCAGGCATAAATAACTGGAGGACAGCACCTAGACCTAACATAATACACACCTACTGGTTGAAGAACCTAACACTTCATGACCACTGCCTGGCAGTTGAAATGAGTGTGCTGCTAATGACAGACATTCACCCAGACTGGCTAACACAGAAAGGTACATTGCCATCCAACTACAGGTCAATAACCTGTCTCTCCACAACTTGGAAGCTCCTCTCAGGCATCATAGCAGATAAGCTATGTAGACATACGAAGTCAGTACATGAGCAAAGCTCAGAAATGAACTGGAACCAACACCAGAGGGTCACAGCACCAGCTACTGGTCAATAGATCAATCAATCACAAGATTCTAAGACTAGGCAGACCCCTGAGCATAGCCTGGACTGAATACAAGAAGGCCTACGATTCGATGTCCCTCACATTGATACTGGAATACTTAGCACTATGCAAGGCTCAAAAGGCACTGACAAGCTTAATCAAGAACTCAATGTGGCTGTGGAAGACAACACTTGAAGCCAATTCAAAGGCCATAATGAGCAGTATATACAACGGTGATGCACTGTCTCTGCAGCTGTTCTGCATAGGCTTAAACCCCCTCATCCACATCATAATAAAGAGAGGATATGGATAGAGGTTCAGAAGTGGAGTAACCTTCATCCATCTCATTTACATGGATGACAAAGCTGTACACCAAGAGTGAGCCTGACATCAGCTCAATGATCCATCTCACCAGAATCTACAGCAAATGGTGGCCAAGAGAGGGAAGGTGATCACAACTTAGGGAGTGGAGTTACCAGAGGGCAAAATAGCAGACATTCAGGACAGCATGTACCTTTGTATCCTACAGGTCAATGGGAATCAGGATGAGGTTACAATGAGATCAGCCACAGCCATATATCTTCAGAGGGTCATACAGGTGCTCAGAAGCCAGGTCAATGGTAGGAATAAAATCCAAGCCATCAACATGTACACCCTACCAACCATCAGATACCCAGCTGGAATAGTGAGCTAGCCACAGGAAGAAATAGATGCCATTGATGTCAAGACACAGCAACTCATAATAATGCATAGAGGGCTCCACCCAAAGTCCAGCTCCCTGACACTCGATGAACAATGGATAGAATTGGGTCAGGTTTAGTGATCATCAGAGGTATTATCCAAAATGAAACAAGGAATATTTGTGAATACTTCAAGAATATGGGCCCCCTGGATGAACTGATGAAAGAGTATCTCATGCAGCCAAAGCCAGAAGATGGCGAGAAGGAAGAGAAAGTATCATGGAAGACCAAGTGCCTCCATGGAATGTACCACCGGCAGATAGAGGATAGAGGACAACAGGATATCCTACCAATGGTTAGAAAAAGCAGGCCTGAAGGACAGCACAGAGGCTCTGATCATGGCAAGCCCTAATCAGCAGTTTTGTAGAGGGAGGGGTCTACCGCAGTAGACCCAAGGTGCAGGCTGTGCAAAGACATCCCTGTGACTGTCCAGCACATAGTAACTGGGTGCAAGATGCAATATGAACGAGACATCACCCGGTTTAACAAGGGCCGAACCAGTTGTTTAGGAACCAGGACATACTGATGAAAAGTAGACTACTGGAACAAGACACACCTAGACTAGATCAGAAAACTTGGAACTCATGAAATGCTACTATAACAGCAAGTCCGAAGAAAGAGGCTACATGGACCGAATGTGGGAACTATGGATGGCCAGAAAACCAACATCCACTCTGACTAAGAAACAGCTCTTGGTTTAATGCTCTTATATCAATAGAAGGAACATTTTCCACACTACAGGTGATGGAAATTATGATCAGCCACTGGTACATATGAGTACACTACATAACAGTCTTCCACTAGTCATGACAGAAGCATCCACTAAGCTGAAGATGATGATTGAGGCCCAACTACATGCAGTCAACCCTCAGGTAAAACTCCCTCGGCTAACTACCAAAGATCCTTCAGAGGAGATGCTTGCAATGATCTGGAGACTGCCAAACAAAGACTTAATGATGCACCCGAGAGGGTTCAGACTAAATGGTCTCTTCTCCAAAGAACCATCTAGGGTGTGTTCACAGCTGCAAGGGAACAACAGCAGAGGAAGATTAGATCCACCCAGAGCTGAGACTGAGAAATATTGGAAGGACATACGGGAGAAGGAGGCATCACATAACACCAATATCAAGTGGCTGGAAGATCTACTAGCAGACCACAATGATCTCCCAACACCAAGGCAGATATCCAGCAATGAGTCTCAGGCATGAAGTACTGGACATCACCTGGACCTGACATGATACACAGCTACTGGTTGAAGAAGCTAAGAGCACTCCATGACCACCTGGCAGCAGAGTGAGCTGCTAAAAATGGACACTCACCCAGACTGGCTAATGCAGTATAGGACAATCCTGATCATGAAAGATCCCAGAAGGGTACACTGCCATCCTACTACAGTCCAATACCCTGCCTCCCCACAACATGGAAACTCTTCTCAGGCATCATCATTCCCCCCCATGGAATGTACCATTGGCAGACAGAGAAAGTGGCTGACATAAGGAAATCCTACCAGTGGCTAGAAAAAGCAGGCCTGAAGGACAGCCTAGAGGCCCTAAGCAGCGGAGCTGTAGAGGTAGAGGTCTACCACAGTAGGTAGGACCCAAGGTGCAGGCTGTGCAAAGATGCCCCTGAGACTGTCCAGCACATAGTAGCTGGGTGCAAGATGCAGGATGGAACAGCATATACTGAAAGGCATAACCAAGTAGCAGAGATAGTGTACAGAAACATCTGCACCAAGAATGAGAAGTTCTCAAGTCCTGATGGGCTTCATCACAGAAAGTGGTTGAGAACAACAGAGCTAAGATCCTATGGGACTTCAAGTTCCAGACAGATAAGCAGTTGCTGGCCAACCAACTAGACATAGTGACATAGTGGTGGTTGGGAAGGAGCAGAAAACAGCAGTAGTGATAGATGTGGCAATCCCAGCTGACAGTAACATCAGGAAGAAGGAGAGTAAGAAGATCGAGAAGTACCAAGGCCTGAAGGAAGAACTGGAACAGATGTAAAAGGTGAAGTCCAAAGTGGTTCCAGTGGTAATAGGAGCGTTAGGAGCTGTGACTTCCAAACTTGGTGACTGGCTAAAACAGATTCCAGGTACAACAACTGAGGTCTCTGTCCAGAAATATGCAGTTCTAGGAACAGCTAAGATACTGCACAGAACCTTCAATCTCCCAGGCCTCTGGTAGAGGACCTGAGGTTGAGGAAGACACATGCCACCCCCCCAAGTAGGGGAGGTGGGAGGATTATTATTATTATTATTTTTTTGTCCACAAAAGAAAGTTCAGTTCAGTTCAGTTTGTTTATTTGTCATATGTATGCTAACACAGGGTCAACATTACCATGAAATGTGTTGGACGAGAATACAAACAAGAATCAAGTCTCAGCAATGGAGGCCTATACAATTGAATTTAAAATAAACTTAGAAGATGAGGAGAAAAGGGGTGGGGGCTACAAAGTCATAAATAAGGGGTGTAGTGCAGACACCAGTATTGCACATTAGAGAAAGTGATGAATGCAAGTAACAGTAGTTGCACATTGAATAAAGTGACATGTGCAATAACAATGACAATAATTGTACATTTGGTACAATGTTGAGTTATATAATAAGTGACATGTTAGTTAGGTTGTTGTCCTGGCACCAGCTGGTCAATGCCTTCACTTCCTCTCAATATGTGGTTTCGTCATTGTCTGTAATGAGACCCATGATGGTCGTGTCATCAGCTGTTTTGTTGTTCAGCAAGTTGTTCTTTCACTGACACCAATATATCTCATATGCCATTGTGCAGGTTGCCATTTTGCAAAGTTGAACACCTTCTTCCTCTTCAAAACATAAGAAATCCACAATATCTACAGCCATCCAGAAATGTCCCCGAATAATAGATATGAATATTGTCACATACACACTCAATGCTCTCAATGAACTCCACTTCCAGCAACCATCACGACCTACAAACATGGCTGCAGAGGACTTTGTTTAACAGAACTCCTCAGTGCTGCCACAATCAAATTCACCTGAGTATTAAGTAGTGTCAGCTGTTTTAGATTTGGGTAAAGGTGCCTATTTAAAGTGTTGAGTCTTCTCAATCTGTGCAAAGCGTTGTGTTTTCACACTCATTGTCAAACTTGTTGTTTATTACTAGTATTTATGATATTTTGACCCTTTTGCTATAATTTTTGTTACATGTACTATGTCCTTGCCTCTGATAGTCCTGCTTTCTGGTCAGTTAACTTAGTTTGATTTTTGACACCTACTTTGCCTGCCCTGTGATACTGCTTTTCCTTGTGGATTTTGATCTCTGCCTGTTCTGGTTGATGAGACTTGAGGACTTTACTGGTGTCTGTTTGCTATTCCCTGTAATTAAATTTACCTGTGTGATTTCATCCATGCCTCCTGTCTCTTCCCTGACATATATTTACATTTGAAACACTTGTTTATGGTTTTAAGAAAATATTTTACACCGAAGCTGTTTAAAAATTTTTTCTTAGTTGCTTATTTTTATAGCATGGGTACCCATCAAAATAATGGAACTTCTACTGATATTAAACAATGTTAAAATATGCTTGTTAATGATATGGACACTAATAATCTAATATGTGGGATTTAATGAGTTCTCATTAAAATTATTATTAAAAAGATTGATGTACACTACCGGTCAGAAGTTTGGGGTCACCTACTCTTTTTCATAGGTTTTTCTTTATTTTTTTTGCTTTCTACGTTGTAAAACATTACTGAA
>JAQQZR010000036.1:3905023-3918832 GCA_030068235.1 Notoglanidium macrostoma | reverse complement strand
AAAGAGAAACAACAGTCCATCATTATCCAGTCTCTTTTAAAGTCATAAAAATAAAGAAATAATTGAATTAGGTGACCCCAAACTTTTGACCGGTAGTGTATGTTAAATGTTTAATAGTGAGAGATTTGCTGATATTAATGATCAGTACTATAGCTCATCTTTTAAAATGTGAAAATACTCAACTGTTTAAGGGACTAACAGGTAACAGTATAATTGAAAACGTTAGAATGTTCTATATAGATATTTTTTTGGACCAGGAACAAAGTAAACATCAGTACAGAGTATCAATTCTAATGTCATCATTCATATAATAGATATCATTCTTCATGAAAAATGAAAATTTAGATTTGCCAAAATGTAATTTTCATATTTTCTGCAGTGAATACATTTATTGAAAAGCACAAGAGACAGTAAAAAAGTTAATTTTGCCCCTCTTTGAAAATAGCAGGCTTTGCCCCTTAGGTAACAAGCAAGATACCTTAGTGTATCTGTACTTCAGTAAATTACAATAAAATATCTACTTGAGCAACCTAAACATGTTTGGTTAAATTCTTTGCTATTATGTTACAGATTCTGCATTGCAGTGTTTAAAAAATGCAACCGAGGCAGAGATGTGTGTGCAGGCACAGCAAGTATTCACATACACCAAGTGGAGGGAGGGGTGTAGAGGAATGCAATAATATAAGAGGTAACTATGGACCTGGAACTTTGTTTTACTCTACAGTTTATATGTAATTGGATTAATAATGGGATACTTAAATAAAAATTTGTCTAAGTTGTAGTTACTGTTCCTTTTTGCCATAGTGGTCATGCTTAGTATCTGGACTATTCAGCCCATGCTATGTGTTGAGGCTTATGTAAGCCATATCACACAGGATGCATGTCACACAGGAAAATGCATGCTTCCGATTGATAATCCTGGCTATGGATATAACTTCAAGGTATTTGTCAAACTTTGTATTTCATAGTAATATTTGATAGTTAACAGAGTAGCATGGTCCTAGTAACCCTTCAGGGTAATAGTCATACAAAGGTGACATACATTTTGTTTCATTGAAACATTTTGCTGATTATAATACAATAATGTTTAACTTTTTGTATGGGCAGGAATACTTGTTATACATGTACGAGATTGATATTGAGACCTACAGAAATATTTTGGAGCACTGATTTTTGATGAATAAAAAGTTCATTTTGCATTGCATTTAATTAAATTTTAAAGGAAATTGGTGTTGCATAATTAGGTTTTAAAACATCAATCAATATTGATTTGACATTGAAGAGATACATCAGTTACATTTATGTCATTTGGCAGACACCCTTATCCAGAGCAACTTACATATATCCCAGTTATACAGCTGAGTTGTTAAGGGATCATCAGTGATAGCTTGGCAGTGCTAGGATTTGAACTCACAACCTTCCAATCACTAGTCCAACATCTTAACCACTGAGCTACCACTGCCCACATCACCCTGATGTCAATCACTGAGGTTGCATTGATGTCGCACACCGATGTCAACATCATACACTGATGCTATATTGAAGTCAACCCATGATGTTTCAATGTCATACATTGTCATCAATGAAAACTTTCATTTTTGATGTTAGGTTGATCATCAGTTGATATCAATGGTTGATGTTGATTTGATGTTGTTGGATTGATGTTTTTAGCCCACTGAGATACATCTTCTTGTTCCACTTTCATGCCCTCAGAAGGGACAATTTCCTAAATTCTCCTCAGGTCATGATTGACTACAGCTGGTAGCTTCTCTGTGCCAATATAAAAAGGGTTGGTTTAACAGCACTCACTGGACTGACCAACACACAGCACAGTAGGAAAGTCCAGGGAGCTCAGTTCTGATCTGGAAAAGAGGTTCCTAGATTTGCACAAGTCAGGAATGTCTCTTGGAACCATTTATAGAATAACTGTACATTCCACAATCATTAGTTCAAACAATTGTACATAAGTACAAGTTAAGGGGAGGTGGAGCAACTTTGTCCAGCCACTTTGCTGGAAGAAGACCCAAACAGTCACCCTCTGCTGAGAGGAAATTTTACAGGTACAGGCTTGCCATGTACTGAAAACTGCTAGAACATTGTTGACAGTCAAGAAAGTTTTATTGCTTGTTTTGCAATTGCAAGTTTTATTTATTTAAATGGACAGAGAGGATGCCATACAAGAAAGAAGCCTCTGCTCCAAAATTAACACTTTCAAGCTTGACTAAAATTTGCAGCTTACCAACTGGACAAAGAAAAATCCTTCGAGAGGAAATTGGATGAAGAAGAAAGTGGATGAAATAATTAGGAACTTCAGAAGTCTTTAGAAGAATCAAACCAACAGCTAGACAGTTGAAAGTTGGACTCAACTGAGTGTTCCAACAGAACAATTACCCCAAACAGGGCATGCTCATGGTGACATTCATGTCCGTGTATGTAAACGTCTGACCATGCCTGTAATAGAAATAGCTTCATTGAAACAGTACATTGACATATGAATGTCATAATGTTACAATTAAACAGAATTAAAGCAGAATCATTCTACCCATATTTACCTTAAGTGCCATTATCTCCATCTCTGACATGACCCTGGCTTTGATAGTGGGCATGTTGTCTGCACTGATACACATTTCCTCTTGGATCTGAAACATATGCCACATCCAATAGCTCTTGAATGTCTGCATCTTCATATTTCTTATTCATGTAGTCTAACTCATTTTTCAAAGACTTCATTCATCAGTAAGAGGGTTGGGTTCAGCAGGGTCAGAACTGGTTACAGGTCCCACAGACTGGTACAGTCTTCACCTCAGAGGACATCAGTGAACTCCATCAATGGTCTTAGTGCCTTGTTAACAAATTCCAAAACATCAATCAAATGGAATCAAATGCCCTGACTTTCTCTGTTCAGAAAGAACTTGTTCTGGTTCTCTGTCAATCATCCTCTCTCAGGATCCCCATTTTGTTTGGCATTTTGTTATAAGTGCATGTACTGGTTGGTTAAGCTTCTGTGCTTCTTCCAATGTAACCTTATTTTCCCAGCTGTGAGAAAAGTGGTCCGCCAGCTTTTTCAAAGGCCTCTGGCATGACTGATGCCATCAAAACATTTTAGATTTACATTTATATTTGTCACATTTGGCATTTTCTACAGCAAACGTGCAAAAATGTCACAACTACAACTACAAATGACACTGTAATAACATTTTATGTGGTACATGTTAAATATAAATATATAGTATAAAATTAAATTGCAACTTCTGTCTTTCTGGGGTATTTAATTAGGCCTATACATCACAAAGAATGAAAATTATATGCGACAAAGTACACAATTCCAACCCATAGTACTGATTTAACCAGAGTTCTGGTTTAAGCTATAAAAATTTGCCAAATATTATGATAGCATATCCGAAGTTTACATAAATAAAACTTGTGTAGTTTAAAACAATAATACATGTATATTTCATACTTTTAAGAAAGCAAAAGATAACCTAACAGTTGTCAGGTGTAGCCTGTGTCCAAAACATTGAAGAAGTATCCAGTTATTCACAGTGAGTGCCTTCATCATGTAGGATGCCTTTATCTGTTGTAACGCAAACTTGTTGCTCCTCAGGTAAACCCCATGATACTAATGCTTCTTTCATGCTGTGTGTTATGTTGTCCCTCATATGTTTTCCACGAAAATGGCGAATTCTGCAAGCATCTGGATTTCAGCTTGAAGTCCTTAATGATAAAATAGACTGTTAAACTCATGTAGGGTTCATTCATCTGGCTAGACAATAAGTCTGTGGTTGTGAAAAATATTCCACTTCTTGGAGCTTGGCATTAACACTTGTCCTGCACTATTGTAAAGTTCTGGTATGGCCACCAGAGGACGATAGGTATGTGATGGTAGTTTATATCATTAATCTAGCATTTTCTGGAAGCTTGCTTTGACAAAGGCGTCTTTCTTCTGTCCTGGACAAGGCAAGCCCTGCACAACACCCCACTCTTTTCTACATCCACTTTCCTAATCCCAATATATACTATATAGACAAAAGTAATGGGACTCCTGACCATTACACCAACAGGGACTTTAATGACTTGCATTCAAATACATAGAGTTGGTCCCCCTTTGCAGCTGAAAGAGCTTCCAATCTTCTTGGAAGGTTTCCACAAGATTTTGGAGTGTTTCTGTTGAAATTTGTGCCCATGCTGTAGAGCATTGATGAGGCCAGGCACTGATGTTGTATGAGAAGGCCTAGCTAGCAATCTCCATTCCAGTTCCTCCCAAAGGTGTTCGATGGGGTTAAGGTCTCCGTGCGGGCCAGTCAAGTTCTTCCACACTGAACTCATCCAACTACGTCTTTATGGACCTTGCTTTGTGCACTGGGGCACAGTCATGCTGGAATAAAGAAGGGCCTTCTCCAAACTGTGTCCACAAAGTTGGAAACATAGTGTTGTCTAAAATGGCTTGGTGTCCTGAAGCATTAAGATCGCTCTTCACTAAGGCACCTAGCCCAAACCCTGAAAAACAGCCCCACACCATTATCCCTCCTCCAACAAACTTCACAGTTGGCACAATGCAGTCAGGCAGGTAACGTTCTCCCGGCATCTGCCAAACCCAGACTCTTGCATCTCACTGCCAAACAGAAAAGTGTGATTCATCACTCCATAGAACATGTTCCCATTACTATAAACATGTGGTTGCTTTACACCACTCCATCTGACGCTTGGCATTGGACTTGGTGATGTGAGTCTTGCATGGTCCCCGTGTGCTGCAGCATAGAGCTGCCCACTGCTCTGGGTATGTGTGCACTTTTCACTTGTGTGTGTTCACTGATTGGATGGGTTAAATGCAGAGGAATAATTCCTACCTTGCTTGGTTCAAGGTATGCCATAATCACGTGGTTTAACGGTTTAATGGTTTAATGCAGCAGCTCGGCTGTGGAAACCCATTCCGTGAAGCTCCAGCTGCACAGTTTTTGTGCTTACATTAAGGCCAGTAGAAGTTTCGAACTCTTCAGCTATGGAATCAGCAGAACGTTTCACGTTTACACACCATCGACCTTAGTAATCATCGACACCACTCTGTGACTTCACGTGCTCTTCCACTTCGTGGCTGAGTTGCTGTTGTTGCTAAACGCTTCCACTTGCCAATAATACCACTAACAGTTGACCGTGAAATATCCAGCAGAGATAAAATTTCATGAACCATCTTACTGCAAAGGTGGCATCCTATCACAGCACCACGCTTGAAGTCACTGAGTACTTTAGAACGACCCATTTTGTTTCCCAAATGTTTGTAAATGGAGACTGCATGGCAAGGTCTTGATTTTATACACCTGTGGCAATGGGTCTGATTCAAACACCTGAATTCGATAACTAAGAAGTGAGTCCCAACACTTTTGACCATATAGTGTATCTATAATTAACCAAGGACACTTTCTTTTTCAGAACCAAGTCAGTACCACTGTCTGTAGTAGTTTGCACCACTAATTTTCCCCACTCACTTTTCTCAAAACATTTGCACACACTTTGTCTTTGTGACTTTAGTCATTAGCTGGCCTTCACTGTAACATGTTCACTGTAACAGTATGTTGCTGTATATGACTAAAAGTGCTGGTCATACCACAGCTTTCTGCTGTATAAATACCATCTATGTTCATACCATGATATAGATATAAAGGTATATCTTTCAGCCTCAGTCTATAATAAATGTCCACAAACAACCAATGTTAAAGTAGTACAATGCAAAAAGTTCTGTCAGTTTGAGGGCAAGGTGCTTTCTGTTTTACTTTTTATCATTGACTCAGATTGATCATTTATTTATCCTCTCTTATTATTTATCTTCTTGTCATGCTATACAGGACATTGCAATAGAGAAGCAGCTCAACCATGCACTTGGTATTCGAACTTGGGGTCATCTTAGTTTCCTATGCTCTTTTATCTTATCTCCTATCATTTCCTGTTCCACAAGAGATTGATTTTGTTTTTAGCTGCTAAGACAGGCAGCATCCATACATATTTGGGTCATTTTGATAGTTTGAGCCTCCGTGATTATTTTGAAACATAGTTTGTTTATTTAAATGACTGTTACTGAAATAGATTTCAATGGTCATAGTTCATATTTCATATTTCCTGTTAAAAATACAAAACCACATTTCTTATTACTGGCAATATTATGACATGCCTAAACATACCTCCTGGCATACTTTAGGGTTTTAGGGATATAAGTTCTGACTATGAACATAATTAAATAGTAAATATAGGAGGGTAAAAAAAAAGGATGATAACAATGTGAAGTGTGTGTGTGTGTGTGTGTACATACTTGATTCCCCAAGACCAAGCTACTGAGATGTTGTTACCAAAGATAAATCAGTTGAGCAACGTTTACTGGATAACTGTAGATGTACTACAAAATAAAAAAAAATATGTTCTGGATGGAACATATACATTAAATTAGTGAGAAATAAACTGAGCTTAGTGTTGTGCTCTGTCACAGAATGGAAGCCTTTAAGCATTATTTTCTTTTAAAATCTAATCCTAATTCAGTAGGCAGAACTAGTACTCAATAAACAAACAAAAAAAGAAGGTGAAAACCATGCAGATAGGGAATCCTGTGAGGAAATCCTCACAATAAAATGAGAAAAATGAACCTGTAAAATAAGTAAATGAGTTCTAACAGGAAGTGTGTGAGATCAGTAAACAGGTGAGAAAGAATGTGTTGATGTCCTTGTTGGATTTGGAAGTAGAATAGTTCCTGGCTTGATGGTTGAATTAAACTCTTTATTAACTGTGACTAATACCCTGTATTGTCAGTTGTCCTAAAATATGCCTTATGTAATATATTAACTGCTATATCCCTGGGCTTACAGGTATTTCATAGATCTAAAACACCCACAAATATGTTACTGCTCATGAATGTGTAATGTATAAGGATAACTACAAAAGGAGCAATTTTTAACATCTATCCATGTAGCTAGGGGGTGGCATGACATCCAAGGCAGTGCAAGAAACTGGAGCGATGGCCACCATGAAGCTGAAGGGTGAGGTGAATCCCAAGGAAGAACCCAAGAGGGAGTAACGTCCTCCATGAAACCAGAAAAGGGGAGTGAATTCCTCTGCTGAGCCAGAGGGGGGCTTTCCATGAAGCAGGAGGCGGGAGCGACTTACACTGTGAAGCAGGGGGGAGGAGTGACATCCTCAGTGGACAAGGCCATGGAGTAATGTCCTCAGTGGAGCAAGGAGGTGAAGTGATGTCCTCCACATAGCAGGGAGGCAAAGCGAAGTCCTCAGTGGAGTAGGGAGGCAGAGCAATGTCTGAGGCAGAAAAGGTAGATGAAGTGGCCCATGTCAATGCCAAATGATAGGGGACGTACTCAGTCAATCAAGGAGACAGAGTGAAGTCTGAATTGTGGTAGGGAAGGTGGAGGATGATTTCATAAGATCAGGAGCCCTTACATAAGATTTCTTTGGGAGGACGAAGTGAAGA
This sequence comes from Notoglanidium macrostoma, assembly GCA_030068235.1. Taxonomy (NCBI): domain Eukaryota; kingdom Metazoa; phylum Chordata; class Actinopteri; order Siluriformes; family Auchenoglanididae; genus Notoglanidium; species Notoglanidium macrostoma. The sequence goes on along the minus strand of JAQQZR010000036.1, from coordinate 3,911,367 downwards.
ACTGTTTCCTCCTTGCTGCGAGACATTCCCTCTGTAATTCTCTGTAATTGATATTAATCTGTGAAACGGATATAATCATTGCAGGCATTGTCCTGCATGAATGAATGAAGCCAGGCAGAGGGAGCTGGACTGGATGATGTCATCACAGCAAAAAAAGCACCATGTGTAATATGAAGCTTCTACTGCTCACACAATATTTAGCATTTGTTAACAATTATTTTAAAACATTATTTGTACAGTGATTTGTTGATTAGCATTGGGTGCAGTTTGGTGTCAGCAGAGGACCAGAAAAAAGAACTCTTACTGATGTGCCTCCATACTTAAGAAATATTAATTACCCACAGGATATTACAGACTTTGGCCAGCAGGTCGATTTGAACACGATGAGTATTTTCTGAGGACATTTTTATAAAAGATAAGATGTTTACATTTGCAATCCATAAAAAAAAAAAATACTGACAGGACAGTCTTGGATTTCTTATATTGATTGCATTAAATGTGATAGATGCATAATATGAACTTGGTTTGCAAACACGTATTTGCACATGGTTTCTAGTTGACAAATTTACTTTCATAGCAGATGGTTTCTGGTAGACAAATTTACTTTTTTATGACTACTTCAATCACAGGATGGGAAAGCAGAATGAACAGAGATGGATGGATCATAAAAAAAGTGTGGAAAGATCACGGGGGTGTGAGAAGTATGCTTACACTATGTATAAAAGAGATGTTTACTGACCTGGAGTTCCTCTCAGGGTTGTTGGCCATTGCAACTCAGAATTCAACAATTTAGTTTGTAGCTTTTTTTCTTTACTTCTACTTGTTGATTGTTTCCCATCAAATATAGCTTGACTGTGATGATGGCGTGTGTCAAGCTGCTTTGTGCCACTCTAATGAGCAGCTCAGTCCAAGACTTGAGCACTGCTTCCAAATTATGGGAAAAATGCTGAAGTAAACTTTGTAATAAACCCTTCTCAAGAATATATGAATGCAAGACTTGCAGCTCACCCCCCAAAATACTGTATGCATATGCTGTATTTTTGGGTAATTTATAATCATAAATAATATGTCATAAAGCAGCTTTACACAGATCTGGATATATATGTATATTTAGTTTCCTAATCAGCCAGAGGTGACAGTGGCAACACAATTCTGAGATGATATGAGGAAGAATAGCTCCATTTTCACAGGCACAGAAGTAATTGGACAATTGACTGATAAGCAGTTTCATGGCCAGGTGGCCCGTTTCCTCATTATTTCGTGACAAATTAAGTTATGGAGTCAATTCCAAGTGTTGCATTTGTATTTCGTAGCTGTTCATGGAAACTCTCAAGGTGCAGTCCAAGGAGGTCTTGATGCAAGTGAAGGAAGCCAATTTGGTATATTCTTAAAAAGAAGGAATGCACTGGCGATCTCAGCAACTCCAAAAGGCCTGAAAGGTCATAGAAGACAACTAAAGGGGATGATTACAGAATTCTTTCCTTTACAACATCTAGCCAATTCAATAACACTCTCGAAAAGGTAGACATATCATTGTCAAAGTCCACAATCGAGAGAGACCTTCATTAACGTAAATATTAATAATTTACATCAAGATGCAAATCACTGGTAACACTCAAGATTAAAAAAAGGACTTTTAATTAGACTTTAATAGAAAACATGAATAAAAAAAATCCTGCCTAGTTCAGGAACAAGATTTTGTGGCGAAATGAAACCAAGATTAAGAGAAGGAAAGGAAGGGTCCACGATTCAAAGCATACCACATCATCTGTCAAACATGGCGGAGACAGTGTTATAGCATGGGCATTTATGGCTGCCAGTGAAATCAGGTTACTGGTATTTATTGATGATGTGAATCCTGATAGATGTAGCAAGATTAAACTGAAGTGTATAGAGCTACACTTTCTGCTCCGATTCATTCAAATGCTTCAAAGCTGAAAGCAACCCAAGAGCTTTTTAAAGCAAAGAAACAGAATGCTCTTAAATGGAATAGTCAGACACCTGACCTTAATCCAGTTGAGTATGCTTTTCACTCACCGAAGTAAAATCTGACAGCTGAAAAGCCTGCAAACAAGTGCAACAAAGGCGACTGAAGTAAAGGCATGGTAAAGCATCTCAAAGGAGTAAACTCTGCATTTGTTGATGTTCATGGGTCCAGACTTCACTCAGTCATTGACTGCAAAGGATTTATCCCTAAATGGTTAATGCAATATTTTTGTTAAAGCTCTCGAATTAAAGCTGACATTCTACCCTTCAATCACATCTTGATTGCTTTATTTAATAAATTATTATAAGATAAGATAGGAAGATGAGATAAACCTCTATTAGTCTCACAAGTTGGAAATCTGCATAGTCACGGCAGAAAGTGGACAGAAACAAAGAGCAGCAAAAATGAAAAACAATAGAGTAGAATAAAAAATACAAATGTGCACTCCAGGTACACAATGGAGTGACAAACATTGACACAAAAACAGTAGTAAATCACAGAAAAATTGCACACAAGTAAAAATTGCACATAAATTAAATAATAACATACGTAAAAATAGTAATTAATAGTTACTGTATGATACTATAAGTACACAGTATGTATTTAATATATGTAGTGTATGCATGTAATTTATCTACCCCAACCAATCATATGAACTAACCAAACCATAGCTCAATGGTATGAGACATGAGTTGATTTTGATATGAGTCCTGGAAGAGCACAGGGCAGTCTTTACAATTACAGCAGCAGTGCTCAGGCACAGTATCTAGATTACAATAACCACTGAAGCATGGTGAATAAATTGTGATCTTTTTTTTTTGGGGAAAGAGGGTGGAAATCTTGATTGATAGAATTGTAATAATGTTGAATACAGATTAACAGGAAGAAACTTGGTCAACACAGTGTGAGGTCAGAGCATTCAGGCAAACAACTTAGTGTGGGCAAAAATGGGGAGAAAATCGAATATAGAAATACACAACAGGATGATTGCAGAATCAAATGTGTAGTGCCCAATTAAATGCAAACAAGGAACATGTGTATAAGAATGACGGTGATGTACAGACTTTATATAACGGAGGAGTTAAGGGCCTTGCTCAAGGGCCCAACACTGACAGCTTGACAGTGATTTGAACTCACAACCTTCTGATTGTTGGGGGTCAATATTTTAATCACTGAGCTATCTTTGCCTCAATGTTTTTGTTTGTTTATTTTCTGTGGTATGATTAGTGAACTAGCTTGTTTAAAAAGGGCCGTGACAGTAATAAATAAATGAGAAAAAAAAAACCCTGATGTATCTTCTGTTTCTTCATAGTCCATGGAACTGGTCAAAAGTAATAACATGAACCACCACTACAAAAGAAACCTAACCTGTTCAAATTATATTATTTATAGCCATGAACTAATCATTGCAAAGTAACTGTCATCACCATTCAGGTCATTTAGTACCTCACAGCTTATCAGGTATTCCATACAACTGGACCTTTAGATATGAATTTAGTTGCGATTCTTAAGAAACACTAAATTTCGGACATAGTTTCTTTACAGAAAATGGAAACCTACATGCTATGTACATTCTCTTTCAGACTGTGAGTTGGCTACAGTCCACTAAAGACTGAAAAGTGCAAAGCAATTATTCTAACCTTTGCAGCTGACAAACCTGTAATCAGGCTGTGCATATGTGCTGCAATATTTAATCAGTCACGGATAACTTACCATGGTGCTTAGAGGCATGGTGAATGTAAGATCTGTAAATAGATTTCCTGGCATAACCTCATACGTTTCTCTAAATAGGAAAACATGAATATGTTTATGGCTGTAAATATAATGACAGCAATCAGTAATCCCTAAGGTTAATTTGACAGTTAAGCAATCAGACATTGTGGCCTCTTTCTATAGAACTAAGTTTGCGTACAACACCATGCCCAAGGACACACAAAAAGAAAATTTCCTATCACATAATTTCTAATTGTTTTAATACCGTTCATAAGTGTGTGCAAATTTTTCCTGACAATATTTTGTCATGCACTTGCATGGTTGAGGAATTATCAACTTGTCATATTTTATAATTGAAAACGCTGTGTGTTCTCAACTTGAACAGAATTCATTTGGGCATCGACATTAGAGCTGACTGGAGAAATTTGGGTCCCAGGAAGCATGCCCAAAACAGATGCAATTTCATGCTGGTTTAACACTAAAAATAAATTATAATTAAAAAAAAACCTTAATATTGGTGCACAATTCTTTTCGCCCTTTTGGTTCAAAAGCCAACATGGAAAAACTCATAAAAAAGTCACACAGCCTGTACAGTCAGACATCATTTTACAGGATAAATAATCTCAGTGTTGAACAACACCTTCAGCAAAGAAAAAAAAATAAAAATAAAAAAAATTGGTTATCTGTTGCCTTTGGCATAACATTTATTTATGTTTTTCATAGTTGAGTAAATCTCTATCAGAAGATCTGGAAGACATTATTTATAATTCCCACCTTTGCTGAGATAATAATCATGAATTTTCTGGGAAGGCTTTCCACTAGAGTTTAAAATATTGCTCTGGGAATTTGACCATTCAATCATCATTCCAATTGATCCCAAAAGTGTTTGAGGTCACGTCTCTGTGTCAAGGTCTTTCAATCCAACCTAGGCAAACCATGTTTTTACAGTATGTATATATTTTGAGAAGGCTGAGAAGGCTCGTACAACATCCTTGGGCATGGGTTAGAGCCTGCCCACCAGAGCTGGCTGATGTCTTTGTAACCATACCACCTGTGTCTTACGTCCTATGCTCTACACTCTCTTCATATATGAGTGTGTTGCCTCAAAGAACAACATAAGTATCATCAAATTTACCAGGGGTGACACGACAGCGGGTAGAAGGTGAGGTTGCTGATCTGGTGGCATGGTGCCAAAACAACAATATCTTCCTAAGCAGACCATGTACTTCCAAGGCTAAAGGAATTTGGCATGCAAGCCAAAATCCTTATGGAACCATGAGGAGCATTCTCACCAGCAGCATCACAGTCTGGCTTGGAAGTTGCTCTGCTCAGGACACAAAGATCGTCAATGAGTAGTTAGAACTTCTCAAACCTCAAGAGCAGCCCATCAGTAGAGGACATTTGCTACACCAGGGTCACAAGGAAAGCCAACAATCTCATCATCAACAGAACCCACCTCCAACATAACCTGATTATGCTTATATCATCAGATAGATGCTACAGGAGTGTAAAGTCAGAAGCCATGTGGCTAAGGAACAAATTTTATCTGCAGGCCATCTGCAGCTTGTCAATTACTTTTACTGCTACTCCTACCACCAAATACAGCTGACTGTCCAGTGAGGTGCTGGGCTCAAATCTTTACACACACACACCCACACACACACACACAGATATTCCTGCAGATCTTTTACTGATTTAAGTCTCTTGACAGATTCACTGATAGATTTCTGTCCTGTCTTTTTGTCAATTTTAGTCATTCCGAGAGACATTCTGTTCTTGGTAATGTCACTGTGGTGATGATTGACTGCACATTGTTCCATGGTACATCTAATATTTGGAAATTTCATTTGTACCCTTCTCCTGATCAATAAGATTCAAGAAATAAATCCCATACATGCTTTGTAAGTCCATGCTCTGTATACCATGGCTTCAGTAGCTGTTTGGATGAAATAAATCAATAAAATCCTACAGACAGAGCTGATCTTTACTTGGGGTTAATCAAAATAGCATCAGGAATCACAGGTGTATGAGTATCAATGTGATTAGTTAATTCAGAGCTCAGTCACATGCTCCATTTTAAAATCATGTGCACATTAGTGTAACCAGATTATTATTATTATTATTATTATTAACTTTGAGGTTTTTTTCTGTTTGTTTTGTTTGTTTTGTTTGTTTAAACAGCCTGTCTTTTTTGGTTAAGTAGCAAAACTGAATGCAGAATGAAAGAATTCTTAAACTCCTTAAGCGTGGACCTCTATGCGTGAACTCTAAAGCATCTGTCTGAAAGCACAGTATTATATTTACCACCTAACACATGTGTGGAGTTAGAATGAATGCTACATGTGAGTCTTTCCATGTTTGTCCAATACACTGCACAACAAAGTTTTTGCTTCTTGAACACTGTTGTTTTTTATATATAGATTTTTGGGTGCTGATCACAAGTATCAAAATTTACCCATCACAGAGAAATCTTTAGTTTTTTCATGATTTTTTCTTATATTTGTATCCAAACATTTTCGCTCCTTTTCTCATTTTCTGTTCTCGGCCTTGGTGTGTGATCACAACATGGAAGAGTGGCGTCTCTTCATTGATTCGTCAATGTTAAGCCTGAAAGCTGTTCTGCTACACAATGGCAATGTTTATC
>JAQQZR010000036.1:3883321-3894816 GCA_030068235.1 Notoglanidium macrostoma | reverse complement strand
GATTGGAGAGTGTGTGTGTGTGTGTGTGTGTGTGTGTGTGTGTGTGTGTGTGTGTGTGTGTGTATATATACACACATACTGAGTTTGATATGTTTGGGCATTCTGACATGTGAGGTCTGGACATGTGGTTGAAATGGGTCATTGCAAAATCTTGGTCTTGTTTTGGTGAAGTCATTCCTTTGTTGATTTGGAGGTGCGCTTCGGGCCAGTCATGATGAAAGTTGCATTCTGTTCGTGTTAAATGTTTTAACAGAAGCCTTAAGGTTGTGTGCCAAAATTGACTGGAATTTAGAGTTTCATTAATCCCTCCACGCTGATTAAAGCCCTAGTTGCAGACGAACAAAGATAGCTGAAGAACGAAGGAGTGCTGTGGTGAAGATTTAACGGCTTATGGAAGAGCTTCAATTATTGAAACTGGCCCTTTTTACATCATTCTTTCATAGTGTTGTATATTGTATGTCTTCATAAGATCTGACTTTAAATAAACAATTCTGTACATTAATAAAACATGAGGTTATATGCTTCCCAAATTATGAATCTCATATAAAATGCTGTCAGAATTGTAGCCCGTTTAACTGCCAATAAAGTGATTTAGCTGCCCTCTGTAGTGATCCTCTTGACAAATGAAAAGAAGCGATCTTATGGCAGGCTGCCCAAGTGAATATGACTGTAAACGGCATTAGCTTTTCTGGAAGTGAAGTCAATAAATAAATGCAAGCAAGGATTCTTTTAGGTGAGCAATACTCTTTTCACAGTGATTCTTCAGAGGCATTGATGGAGGAAAGTAAAATGGGTGATACAGTATAACCCAATATTCAATTATGGCACATATATTTTACTGAAAATGAAAAAGTATCCTTTTAAAATTTGGCTAACATAAGCTTTCTGATTCTTTCAGCTCTGCATAAAATAGCTTAGCCAACAGTGCATCAAGTTTTATAGTTTTAAACATTTGGATAACAATTACACATTCAACAAATGAGTGTTCTTAATTTAATTTATTCAAGTAATACCTTATATAAAGCCCATATAAAACCATTATAATAGTGCTTTATACTGCAGTGCGGTTGAATTCTGAAATATGATTCATTAGAAAGTGTGGATTAATTATATAAAAGAGCTTGGACATAGTTATGGCTATTACAAGAATGATAGGTCTATGCTCAAGTGTGAATGATTTTTTTGTTTCTATAGCAACAGCTATTACATAGGGATTTGCATGCCACCTAATCAACATAATAAAAAATAGCTATAAATAAATAAATAAATAATATGGTATTTAACAAAGTAAAACATATGATAGATGAAGCGGTACAGTTTATTTTTAGCTACGAGACCATGATTAGGCTACCTAATGGCAATACACTTATGTGAAATTGTGGGGTGGAGCTTCCTTTGAAGGAGCACTGAGGGGAGTTATGTATTTGTTTGGCTGTTGAGATCAATGTAAGCAATCTTTCTGCAGAATCGATGACTCCCCTTTAACCTTGGAGGGACAGGAAACTCAGCTGCTAAAAATGTGTCCCCTTGCCATTTTTGGATGTTTCAAAACAAAACACATTTTTCTCATAAGCCTCTATTTTAATTTCATCCATCCATCCATCCATTATCTATAGCGCTTTATCCGTCTGGGTCGCGGGGAAGCTGGAGCCAATCCTAGCATCTTCGGGTGAGAGGCGGGGTACACCCTGGGCAGGTCGCCAGTCCACCACAGGGCCGACACAGACAAACAGCCACACACGCTCGCATTCACACCTATGGGCAATTTAGAGTAGCCAGTTGACCTAATCTTTGGACTGTGGGAGGAAACCGGAGCACCCAGAGGAAACTCACGCACGCACAGGGAGAACATACAAACTCCTCACAGAAAGGCACCCTGGGTGACCCGGGGATTGAACCCAGGACCTTCTTGCTGTGAGGCGAAAGTGCTAACCACCGCACCACTGTGCCGCCCTGTTTTAATTGACATTTAAATTTTAATAATGAGTCTATAGATGTTTTTTAATTAATCTAGAAGTAAGTGTAAAAAAGTTAATAGTGTCTTACCTCATGACAAATGTTTCACGTGTTTTTGTAATTGTTAATAATTATTTATAGTTATTTTACTACACTGCACAACAATGTTTTTGCTTCTTGAACACTGTTGGGTGTTTCTTATAGATTTTTGGGTGCTGATGACAAATATCACATCATAATTGATCCACCACGTACCGTTTCAGAGAAATCTTCAATTTTGTCATGATTTTTTCTTATATTGGTATCCAAACATTTTCCTCCCGTAGGTGACTCATCAGCAACGGTTTGTGCAGCCTGGGCATGCAGGCATGGAATCAGGCCAGGTTGGAAGACGTTCTGTGGAAGTTAACATTCTGGGCATGCCTGGGCAGGTCTGAACGAGTTTGACGTTGTCTCAGCATGCTATAAAGGAGGCTTGCATACACCGATCCTGCTCATTTGGTTAATATAGATAGTCAGTGTGTATGTATAATATCATTATAGTAAAGTATAGTATGTGTAGCAATATAGCAGTAAGTAAGCTTGATGTTATAGAAGTTTCGGTGTCGGCCGATATGTCTCGTCTCGAAGAGTCGCACTAATCTCGACAGAACTGGCCACTCTGTAAAAAGTTAGTTCCAGGACAGAAAAATGTGGCACTTGAATTGCTTGTCGACCCGGCAAAGATATTTTTGCCTCCTCTTTACATAAAACTGGGACTCATGAAAAATTTCGTGAAAGCACTGAACAAAGAAGGCGAAGGTTTTCGTTATTTAAGACAGATGTTCATTTCACTCAAGATTCATTTCCTCCGCTCACACTTGGACTTCTTCCCCGCAAATCTCAGTGCTGTCAGTGACGAACACGGTGAAAGGTTTCACCAGGACATTGCTACGATGGAGAAACGATACCAGGGAGACTGGAATCCGTCAGTGCTTGCTGACTGCTATTGGACACTGTTTTGCTTCTGATTTTCTTTTGTATTCAATGTCTGGTGCATCACGTTGCACTTTTAATTCTGTTGAATTTAATAGCTTATGCGAAAAATAAACATGACTAAATATGTTATTGTCAGCAAACATATAAATGTCTGTTTCTCAGAGTTCCTACCTGATGCAGCAAAACCAAAACTATATTTGTGCAACCCAGTAGGTACCTGTCACAATCAGCTAAAACCTTTTAGGAAGCAAGACTTAAAAAAAAAAAAAAAATTGTTGTGCAGTGTTATTATTCACTGGCCATTACTAGTTATAAAAACATGGTATTATAATAAATAGGGATGCCTGTGTTACAACATGATACTAATTTACCAAGTAATTATTTATAGAACATAATTACTAGAAGTAATTATTTATAGAACATACCACGACTGAAATCTAATTGGTCAAAATGTGTTGACTAATTTGTCACTACAGCAGCTCTGACAATAATTTAGCCTGTAATGTAATAAATACTTACAAGGAACTTACAAAGAATCACAAGTATGATGTAATTAATATAACATATAATTATTTTGGAGTATGGGCTTTATAGAACATGTTCCCAAATATTTCTGGTAAGATGGGAGAGGGTTTTTTTCCTACTTCTTCTTCTTCTTCTTCTTCTTCTTCCATTACATTCCACACAACAAACAGCCCATTTGCAGTCATGGAGCAAGCAGACATTCCAATTTCAACTGTGTATATATATATATATATCTGTTTACAAATCACCCCGGGTTCAAGAAATAGCGTAATTACTGTGTCCCTGACAAGCTAGGTGGCAGTAAGAGTTAAATTACTTTTGCCCCTGGAGATCTGATATGAGTGTGAATGAATTCTCTTTGTTATGTTTTGTTGACAGGGACAAAATAGCCTCTGAATTCGATGTAATAAGTAGCTAATTAAACTGGATGACAACAGCCATGAAGAGAAATATCCCCTCTCAGTGTGGGATTTAATTAGATTAGTTAATAGCATATGAAGATGCTCAACAATGGGCCGATACTAAGGTGCCCCCCCAAAAAAAGAAAGTATATGAGGGATATATAAAGTCAAATTGGATAAGCTAACTAATCTTTCATTTAAATGCTGCTAATGACTCAAATCTCAATTAGTACCCTTTGGTATATGAGATGATAATGTAGTCAATTATAGCTCAGGATGGGGATTGTTGTAATGCAGCCTCTTTTGTTGTAATACAGTTTTTATCTTTTGCTGTTGATTTCATTCATTCTTCAGTCTCCTTCACCTGTTGTATTTATATCAGTCCCAGATACCTTCACTTGTGTCACCTAATAAATATTTGCGGATGTCTTTTTTTTTAAATGTGCAGTCTGCCTGTAATGTTTTCCTTGATCAATATGAACGTCTCTTGTGAGGAATGTATTGCTGAGGTCCATCACAGACTAACAGGTTTTTCCAGGGTGTCATTTTTCTCTCAGCACTCATAATTTTTTCTCCCTCAAAAGCAGATATATCTAACGTATGTAGCATATGCTGTGTAGCACCAGGCACACTGTTGGCAGTATCCTGAGATGCTTATTACACAAAATAGAAAAGGAAATGATATCCCAACAATTCAGCGGTTTTTGCCTTAAGAATTACAAAAAACCTTGATTTTCATTTTGTTTTTAAATTTGCAAAACGCTGAGTCAATATCTCAATCATTGCATTTGCTCCTCATAGTTTAATTTCGGTCCACCGAACATATAGAAACATAAAAATTTGTGTCATTTGCGATTTTATTACATAGAATAAATATATTAATTGCAGACATGTCTTTTGGAAATTTTTATTGTTAGGACAGGTGTTGTCAACTGGCAGACTGCAATATCTAGATTCAGCTGCAGCAAAGTATTTCAAAGGATAGAATCAGGCACTTTGGGGAAAAACAAAACGATCAATGGAGGGGAAAATGGCTGTAGTTCAGAAAACTCTTTGTAACCATGATCCATCAGCTTCTGTAGCAGATCTTCCATTTAGAAGGCAATGTACACATTTTTTTTGTTCGTTTGTTTCATTTATTCTCTATTATCTGATTACTAAAACAATGAAGAAAACTATTTTTTTTTTAAATATGATTGGGCTCAGACATATGTTCATCACTCCAAACTTAAAATACATTAGTCAAAAGTGGTAATGAAAAACCAAGTAAAAATACTTCAAAGTCTCTTATGTGTAACCATGAGCTAATTATTCATATTTAAGATTTATTTGCATATGTGAATTTCTATAAATTAAGCAACAAATTAAGTTAAAAATTTTGAATACTTCTGTTTTAGGGTGACATGAAGTCAAGTGAAGTGTGTTTTTATTGTCATTCCCCTATATATCTTGTATGCAATGCAGTATCTCCAGGACAATGGTGCAACACATAACAGTACACAAGACTACATAAAATGCAACTACACAACAGTGTGAGTCAAGTGCAGGTTTGAAAAGTGTAGGTGTGCAGTCGTATTCAATCATACTGGGTTAGGTGTTTGACTAACCCAGGTAAGTGTTGGGAGGCAGCAGGTTGTTGAGTAATCTGACCGCTTCAGAAAAGAAACTGTTCGTTTCAGAGTTCAGAGTATGCTGGTGGTGGCATGGATGCTCTGGTGCCTTCTGCCAGATGGCAGGAAGACAAGGAGTTCATGGGATGGGTAAGATGGGCCTCTATGGATCACACTTGTTTGTCCAGCACATCCCACAGGTACTCAATTGAATTGAGATCAGCGGGATTTGCAGGCCAATTGAACACATTGAACTCATTGTGATGTTCCTCAAATCATTCCTGAACAAGTTTTGAAGTCAGGCAAGGTGCATTATCCTGCTGAAAGAGGCCACTGTCATTAAGGAATACAGTTGCCATGAAAAAGTATACTTCGGTTCTGACAATGTTAAGGTAGGTGTTACAAGTAACATAAAAATGAATGCCGGGCCCCAAGGTTTCCTAGCAGAACATTGCCCAGAGCATCACAATGCTTCTGCCGGCTTGCATCACCTGTCTGTGGCTACTTAGCAAGCTGGGATGCACTGACTGTTGTGCATCTTCTGTGGGCTCAGACCAGACAGACGAGTATTTGCTCTCCATGCCCATTAATGATTGTTTGTTTAACTGTTAATTAAACTGTTGCCAGTTAACCAGTTGACCTTTCTTGGACCAGTTTTTCCTAGGTACTACCCTGGATGCACTGCTTCTCTTTATGATGAACAGTAAACCTCTCAAAAAGGTGGAACCTTGTAACCAATTGCAAACCAGAAACTCAGGAATGAACATGGCTGACATTATAAACAAACATTTCAAATTCGATGCCAGTTGAAAGCGGTGCCTGCAGTGGTGGGGCACTTTGTAAATATTGCAAATAAATTATGAGCATAAAATTCTGTTTGAATATTTGCATTCATTTCTGAAATTAGTTGCTTATAAGTCTAACTAACTAGCTGTCACTCTTCAGTGAACAGCTTAGCTGCTTTTTGGTGCAAAATTGCAGGCAATGCTTCTCTTGGTACAGTAAAATTGACTGTGGTTATTGTTAGTCTTAGACTAGCATATAGCAGAGACTGCTTTTACAATGGTGTGTTTCTGAAGAACATGAACATTTTTGTTTAATTCCATAAACTAATTAAAACATTTCTCCCAAATTCCACATAAAAATATTGTCACAGAGCATTTAATTGATGAAAACAATAACAACTGGTTTCAGACCTTGAATCATCGAAATCAAGATCTCATTCAATTTTAAACAACACAATATGGATGTTCAAACTTAGGAAGAGTTTCAGTGGAATAACCCTGACATTTAATCACAGCTTTCAGGTGTCTTGGCATGTTCTCCTCCAGTCTTTCACGTTGCTCTTGGGTGACTATATGCCACTCCTGGTGTAAAAAAATCAATCAGCTCAGCTGTGTTTGCTGGCTTGTGACCATCCATCTTCCTTTTGGTCACATTTCAAAGATTTTCAATGGGGTTCAGGTTTGGAGATTGAGCTGGCCATGACAGGGTCTTGATCTTGTGGTGCTCCATCCACACCTTGATTGACCCGACTGTGTGGTATGGACCACTGTTCTGCTAGAAAACCTAATCCTCAAAGTTAGGGAACATTGTCAGAGCAGGAGGAAACAAGTTTTCTTCCAAAATAATCACCAATCCTCCACAAATTTCACAGTGGGTGCAAGACACTGTGGCTTGTAGGCCTCTCCAGGTCTCCATTAGATGGACAGTTGATGGAAAAAGGTGAAAATTAGACTCCAGTTAATTTTCTGAAGATAACTCCAGTTCTCTAAGGTCCAATCCTTATGGTCTTTAGCAAAGACTCTGCTCTGCTTTTTGTATGTCATTTGATGTCATCCTACACTTACTGAGTGATATTCGAAGGAGTTGATGATCATCCCGGTTAGAGGAGTAGTTTTTGCCCTCGGCCAGTTTGTAACTTTGTTGTCCAGACTGTCTGCTGCTTTCCCTTATTCCTATGAACTGCCATCTGTGAAATTTTTAGGATGGAAGCAACCTGACCCTCACTGCATCCCTCTGCCTAATATAATCATTAGGTGCCCAAAAGTATTGGAACATACAGTCAACGTGAAAAACACAATCTTTCTTTGCTTATTATTTGCCTGCAATAACTGCATCACAAACTGATGGCCAACTGACATCAACAAACTGTTGCATTCTTCGTTTGTGATGCGTTCCTAGGCTTGTACCACAGCTTCTTTCAGGTTGTTGTTTGTTTTGGTGTTTTCTCCCTTCTGTCTTCTCTTCAGGAGGTGAACTACATAATCAGTTGGGTTAAGGTCTGGTGATTGACTTGGCCAGTATTAAGCATTCCACTTTTTTTTCTACTGATGAAGTCCTTTGTTGTATTGGCAGTGTGTTTGGGTCATTGCCTCCCTATTAGATTGGATGCATTTCTCTGTAAATTGGCCGACAAAATGTTTCAGTACACTTCTAAATTCATTCTGTTGCTACCATCATGTTAGATCATCTATAATGATTAGTGAACCTGTTCCAGGTGTAGCCATGCAAGCCCAAGCCATGACATTACTGCCACCATGTTTGACCAGTGAACTTGCATATTTTGGATAATCTTTTAACAGATCATATCTTTCTCTACATTTTGGCCATTCTGTCACTTTGGTAGAAGATAATCTTGCTTCCAGAACCTTGGTTTTGTAGCTCATGTCTGAATTTCTTTCTGAATTCCAATCTGGCCTTATGATTCTTACTAGCTATCAATGGTTTGCATCTTGTGGTATGGCCTTGATATTTTTGCTCTTAAAGTCTCCTTTGAATGCTTGATTGTTGCACCATTATCCTACTGATTGTCGCTGTGTCTTGTTCTTATTTGTTTATTTATCTGTTTCTTTCTTTCTTTGTTTTTACAATGTACGTGTAGGCTACATTTTGGCCATGAGTCTTTCTGATCAGATCTGTACATGCTGTCTGGTATGCAACCACGGGCAACAACAGTAGCGCTCACTCCACACCCACAAGAGACAAACTACAAGTGAAATGAACGATTTGTTAATTGTTAGTGTCTCGGTAGTATTGTTGTGTTTCATCATTGTACTGATTATACGTAGTGCATTAGTTTGTTTGATCAATGAATAGACTATAATGAATTATTTTTATTTCATCAGATTATAGACTAAAGTTCACTAGAGTTGTGCTTCATCAGTGTATAGACTATAGTGGAACAGTATTGTTTGGCCAGTGTATAGGTGACAGTGCACTAGTTATTATAACAGTGTATAGACTATATTGTATTACAGGTGTTTCACCAGTCTATAGAACATTAGAGCAGGAATTTCTAGTGTTACACTATAGAAGTTTATAGTGCATTAGAACAGAAGTTTCACAACCAAACACAATCAATAATTTCCTACAAAAGTAGTTTATTGCAGTATATGACCACGATGTCAGTGACATCAACAACAATGATGCGGTTCCCTTAAGATCCTGCTAAATCTTTTGAAATGCATATGCCTAGTTTTGATACCCAGCTTTAGCAGTCAATAAAAATGACTTCATTTGAAATACGCATCTGGTGTTTTATATCCTTTTTTTCAGCACAGACACAAGCATATTGCTGAATGATCAGATTTATCATTCCTGCAAACACTGAATAACAAAATAACAAAGACTTTTTCCATAGGAAATCATTTATAAAATATTTCATAAATTATTAAGCAATATGTAAGACATAATCTTTTCAGGTTAAATAAAATTGCTTTGTCATTGTTTTTTTTCCCCTAGCCTCAGACATCACTCTTCATGTGTTGTTTGTTTGGCTTTGCCCTGTTGGTGCCGTGTAAATGCTGAAAACCTTTTTTTCATGGCTAATTTATACTTCGTGGCTCCTGACACCTTGGCTCCTTAAAGAGAAGGATGTCTCACTTGTCATTTTACCATTTTTTCTGTATTGTATCACCTTACAAGAGATGTATCCTGAGACGATGAAATTAATGTTATGTTGGTATTCAATTAAATACCCACCTATAAACGCTTTTTTTTAATTATAAACTGATTCTGTTGTTCATCATGATTATGTTGTTGTTGTTGTTGGCTTCATTTACATTTAGGCTGTTTCCCAGCACAGTCCTCTTTCATAA
This sequence comes from Notoglanidium macrostoma, assembly GCA_030068235.1. Taxonomy (NCBI): domain Eukaryota; kingdom Metazoa; phylum Chordata; class Actinopteri; order Siluriformes; family Auchenoglanididae; genus Notoglanidium; species Notoglanidium macrostoma. Next base: position 3,885,246 of record JAQQZR010000036.1, on the reverse strand, counting down.
AGGACTACACTGAACACTTATACTTTATTGGAAATAACACAGTCTTTTAGAAGATACTGATCATTCTACAGACTTCTAAATACAAACATTTAAAAAGGCATTCAGTGCCTTACTGCTTTATGCAATGCATTAGTGAAATAGCATTGCTATATTTGTCTAGATTTGAACCTTTTCTAATACTGACTACTAATACAACATGAATCTCACTGATTGCTCATAAACCTTACTAACTTCGAAATGTGCCGTTCAGTAATTGGATGTCCTTGTGAATTTAGAATGGATGAAAGTGTGGTAATATGTATGAAGTCCATAAAGAAGGCTATACTTAATAAAGTAAGTAAACAAATCTGCTACTACTACTACTTCAGACTAGCATGACCCCTTCTTCCTGCCTTGTATCAGCTATTGTAATAATATTCCTATACAAATGAGATGACAAACATTGGATTTTGACAGATTACTGAGTAATACTGTATTTAGATAATCCAATGTAGAAGCTCTACATACAGTACCATATAGAACCTGTGAAGAAGCGCCTATCGGCTGAGTTTTAACAAGATTTTTTTTTAATTGTATATTTGTACTGAATTTGAAATTGTGATAGAGCTATCATGACAGAGATGAGTTAGGATATAGAGATGAGATATAGATGATCTGTGCAAACTGAAAGCACAAGGAACATGTTTATGCATCAAGACTTGTAAACTGGTGGATTACAGTGTACTATGGCAGAATTGGTCAATGTGTGGAAAACAGTAGATGTTCTAAACATGAACATGGACTATGACCAAAGGTAACCTGTCCTCCAAAGCGTGCAATAGACTTAGATAGATCTCTTTTCATTTCTTCATGGTTGTAGTGAGTGTATTTCATACTTTCTGAAGTAATTTGGTACTATCAAGGATAGAAAACATTAGAAGAACCCCTGTCAAAATAGAGATTGGCCCCTGGGTGGTGGATGTCATCATGGATATCCAGGCAATACTGTGACAGGACACAAGGAGTGTCTCTTACCTATGAGCAGTACTTAGACCTAAGCTGCTCCAGGAAGCCTTCACCTTCTCCAGATTCTACAAGGTTAACATTGCACCTCCCAATGGCATGAAAGATGACAGTGGCCATCTTCGAATCTCTTTCATGTAACCCTAGATGACATTTTGGTTATATGAAATGAAGGGGTGAAATGCAACTGTGGTTCTATAAACACTGGATAACATCCACCATCAGATGGGTCCACCATTATTCTGGACCAACATCAGTCTGGCAGGAACTTGTGTAAAGGTTCTGTGTGACAACAAAACTTCTGTCAAATATAACATCTTATTTTCACTTGGTAAAGGTATCCAGGTAATTTACAATGTTCGTAGATGTTAAATGGTTTGTATAGTACTACAGTTACATATGTAGCCAGTGTTAGCTTGAGGGAATTTTTTGTTGTTGTTTTTTTGGCCTGGGTCTGCCCAACTTTCTTTACTGTTGGCTGTGTAAAAACTGTCAGACAATGTAATGCCGTAACTTGTGAAAAAGATATCTAGTGTGTTTTTGCCCAAAAAATATGTTTTCACACACATCCTGTTACTATCCAAAACCTAGCCTGGGGCATAACATGTGTTATTTATTACTGTGTTTTATTGTATTATTTCAGTGGAATAGCACTGAGCTCTTGGGTAAATGGCACAACATGGAAAAGGAATTATATTATGCCATGTATTATTTCTTAAAAAAAAAAAAAATGAGCTTCTTTCTGCAACAAAAGAGAATTGAAAATCCAATAATGTGATTGAATCTTTCTACATAATTCATTCAAGTGTCAAGTGAGGCAGACAAATTGATGTGCAACCTATAATCAATGCTATGTTTACATTAAAGCCTGGCCGAATAAGACAATGAGAGAAACTTCGATAGTTCAGCTTAAAAGTACATCT
>JAQQZR010000036.1:3832980-3861376 GCA_030068235.1 Notoglanidium macrostoma | reverse complement strand
GAGGAAACCCACGCATGCACAGGGAGAACATGCAAACTCCGCACAGAAAGGCACCCTGGGTGACCCGGGGATCGAACGCAGGACCTTCTTGCTGTGAGGCGACAGTGCTAACCACTGCGCCACCGTGCCGCCCAGGAGAACACAAGCCTGGGAACTGGATGAATAAGTGATGATCAATCTAATTTTCTTCTCCAAAGAAGTGATGGACAGGTCTATGTAAGTATGAACTATGCTGGGTGAACAGTTTAAGATGGTGTGTACTGAGGTAACTGTAAACCATGGTGGTGGTAGGATTATAGTTTGGGGATGCATCACAGCCAAAGGTCTTGAATTTTTGCCAAGTACTGTATATTCGGTGTTGAATGTTTATCCGCTGACTGGCCATGTTTAAATTGACTTCCTGACAGACTCCATTATCCCAAATCATTCATGTTTATTTGGCACCTACTAAGTGGATATTCCAACAAGACAATGCATATCAAGACAATGCAAGGTGCCTTATAACACATCAAGTGTGGAAAAGCTTTGGAATGGCATGTACAGTCACCTGACCTAATTCTTATTAAGAATTTATAGGATAACTCAGGACATTTGTGGATAAACTACATCCAGTCCTTATAGATCGTCTATGGACAGCAATGCAGAATCTATGGAGGCAGTTCCTTTAAGATAATTTAGAAAATCAAGTCAGTATGGGGTGGTCATCAAGGCTGTATGAGGACGGTTCTATCTTGCACCATGGATAGGACACAATGACCCTGGAGCTATAAGACATCAACACTAACTGCTGCAAAATATCACCCAAATTGTAGCATTTTACTAACTACAAAGGCTATTTTAAGAAGCATTACAAATCTTTTCAGGTATACAAAACATGATCCACATGTAATGAGTTAAGCTGGAGGGTCTAGCTGAAGAGGAGCTGTGCTCCTCTAAACAAGCTCTTGTCCATCGAATTAGGACTCTGTTGCTCCAGCAGCCAAAAGTGCTTGGTCATAGTGGTGTTTAGGAGTAGGATGTTTTTGTTTGTTTTTTGTGTGTCTTGAACACATTTAGTGAAAATAAAAAAAGTCCCTCCAAGACAGATATGCTGTAGTAACATAAATGCCACAGCAGGTGATTTTAAAGACTGGTACAACACCCCCTCCATTCCCAAAATCAACAACAACCATTTGGCTTGAAAACACTGAAGTGTTTTTCCTTCTAAATAATTATCCATGGTAAAAACCCTTCCATTTAATTTTAGCAGACAGAGCAGAACACTGAATGCCTTTCAATGGATTAGCAAAGACACATTAACAGTTACTTATGCACCTGGCGCTTTTGCTAGCTCTTATAAAGTAATCTGCAGAAGTAATAGCTCTCATAGGGATTTCACAAAACAAACAAACAAACAAAAAAACAAATATATATATATATATATATATATAAATTTCACTCCAACATTAACAACCATTGCAGGGAGACCTATACATGGAGCAATGTATAAAAAATATTTTAAGTATTCTCATAAGCATGATAGACTGACAGTAAAGTGATCTTTCAAATTTTTGTTCAACATAAAATGGAGTGGCACTGTGGTGCAGTGAGTGGGTAGTCTTGCTGCCTCACAACTCCAGGGTTCTTGGTTTGATCTTGAGTCCGGGTTGCTGTCTGTAATGAGTTTTGCACATTCCCCTTGTGTTTGTGTGGGTTTCTTTAGGTTCTTTTCCTCCCACCTCCAAAAATATGCCTTTAGTTGGATGCATCCCTATTATGTAAAGTGCCATATTTGCATTAAAAGAAAATCAACCATTTTACATTTTAACATGAAATGCCATTCCTCCAATGTTCAGGTAGCTACATTATTGGTTTCATGGAACTAGATTCAGCAAATTAGCCATAAATCTGATGTAATGCCACATCTCAGAAATATGCCATTATAGACATGTTGGGTGTGGATGCCACACACTTGGGAAAGATCATTATTTCATTCACCGGTAAAGAATCTCCAGACCATGATACTGTCACCTCCAAGAGTGACTGTGATAACCATACCTGCAGAACTCACGTAATCACACAGCCTTACGAATACGTCACAGTTGTAGAAGAGTTTCTTTTATTAGCTTATTGGTCTATACGAATGATTTTTAATTAATGTTCTTTTATTCAGCATGTCATTAAATAAACAAATACACAAATAAAGGGTAGTATTACAAACCTAATAACAATTATAATAACAACAACAACAACAACAAAATAAGGCCAACTTTACAATATACATGTATACCATTTGTACCATTTATCTTTTCATGTTTAATCACACTGGCTTAAAGATGAATAATTGCCACAGTTCTTCATATTACTTAGATTTTGAGCTTAATGGCCTCTAAATATTTGCATGCTATACCAACCAATGGGCAACTAGCAATCCTGCATAATAATAATAATAATAATAATAATAATAATAATAAGCCTTTAGGATTTTAAAAGTGCTATACAAATAAAATGGAATTGAATTGAATTGAATCATTCCAGATGTGCAGGATGATGAACTGAAATATGTTCTTAGCTTAAGCTGAATATGGCTTGAATATGGATTGTTGGTTGCTAGATCACATTAATGGTGGAAAAAAGGCACGACCAAAGTCAGAGTCTGATGAAACTACACAGCATAATAATGAAATTGTAACTGATAATCATGAGGGACACATGTGTTGAGGGCTCCAAGGATATCTGCAGAACAGATGCTATTCTTTGCTTATTATTATGAATTTATTATACAATTCCTAATCTCAGATTATGAATTATACACCTGGAATCTGTGTGGCAGTCTGCTGTTCTTGCATAGCATATGGCATCAACAGCCTGTATGTTTCAATGTGCAGCTGGTGTTGTATTCATTTTATTTTTTGCAATATACCAATGCATTTGTTGTTTTGTGCTGTGCTTCTATTCAGTCAAATTACATAGTTACATAGTTACGTAGGCCCAGATGTCAAATTCTAGCAGCTGCGTGCTGTCTTGGGTTGTTTTTTGCTGTTTGACTTAACCTTAGTTGTATCATAGATGCAGTAAAGCTGCAAAAAAGCATGATTGAAAAGGCAATCATGGGTAAAAACCTACAAGGTGTAAAACTATTAAGGTATATATGACAAAAAGGAAAAAAAAATCAGATTGATTGCCTAATGTTTAAAGTTGTGAAAGGTTAAAGTTGTTTACAGAGTGGACTGAACAGAATTGGCAAATGATCAGATCAAATCCTGGCATAGGACTAGGCAAGACACCTACCTTTATTATGCCCTGCAATCTCTAAAGCACCAAGTGACCTGCACATCAGCAGTAATGAGGACGTTTCCAGAACAAAGAGCTTGTTTGAAGTTAAATGTAAGACCTCACTAGTGAATAAAGAGAGATCCTTTAAGTCTCCTGTAATCTATTTTATTGACCATGTTTTTATAATGAAAAAGTTGACTTCTCCTATCTCGGTAGATTGTGCATGGAGTGCTTAATGTTCAGCCCAAAAGACAGAACTTGTGTAACTCAGTGAGGTTTGTGGACACACTTTTTTTTTCAGTTCAGGGATTCAGGTCAGGGCATTCTGGTGGCTATTCCAATACTTTGTTGTCTTTAAATCATTTCGTTACAACTTCAGAGGTATGCTTAGATTCATTGTATTCATAAACCCAGTTGAAAGTTTTAATTTTCTATCTGATGTCTGGAGGTGTTTCTTTGTAATCCTTGCTCCTTATGATGGCATCTATTTTCTGAAGTGCACCATTCTCCTTTCCAACAAAACACTTCCACAACATGATGCTTAAAATTGGATGTACATATTTGATGCTTCCAACTCCTTCACCAGTTCCTGTTGTCTTAATGCTAAACGTAAATATAAAATGGCTAAATGCATGATGAAATTTTAATCGTTTGAAAATTGCTGTGGCGTAAACGAAATAAAACACTTCAGAACGTGTTGTTGCTGGAAAAGATTCAACTTTGGGGTAGTAACAGTAACCCCTCTTTGTGTCAGGAAAAACAACACCATACTGTTGTGAATTCTTTTCTTATAACAGCAGAGCCCAAGTGTTTTATTCCTGCTCATGAGGAAATAAGTGACTTATATTTCTTGAGGTTGTCTGAGATTAGCCTGAGGTTTTCATCTGAGGGAGAAGATGGACTCAGTGATTATAAACTCTTAAGATTAAAAAGCTCTACAGTTTTGATTTGGTTGATTTTGTGTTTGGTTTAATAAATATATTAGAGCAGAAATCTGCACTGACATGATCGTCTTACCTTTAATGATATCCAAATCATCTTGTAAGTATTTCTTTCTTTCTTGCTTGCTTGCTTGCTTTATTTCATATATACACTATGGCACAGTAGGTAGCAAGGGTAGCTTATAGCTCCTGAGATCCTGAGCTTGAGTTTGTGTGGAGTTTCTGTGCATGTTCTCCATGAGTCAACAGGGGTTTTCTCTAGGATCTTTGTTTTCCTCCCACCTCCCAAAAACATGAAAGTAGAAAGATTAGCTATTTTAAATGACTGCGGGCACTGTTCACTCTCTTGCTACCAGTGTTCCTGCAATCCACCATGACCCATATCAGGAAAAAGTTACTGAAGATGAATAAAGGATTTATTTAAATTTCTATAAATGCCAAACGTCTATTATATGTTGATTTACATTGCTCTAAAATTGGTATTGAGGCTGAGGCAATGAAATCAACAAGTCCTCTCTTTCTATTTTTTTATTATTATTTTTTCTCTGTCATATCTTTATCATGTGCTTTTGAAAGCAATCACCCATAAATCAAAGAAAACACAGGTTATGTAGGCAACGGGTGATGGATGAGGTTGGTATAGTAGTTTGAAAGGACATATATCACATTAAATCAGGAGTAATGACAGATGCATGATTAATCCATGGCAAAATTATAAAAAAAACAAAAAAAAAAAACCCCAACCATATTTCACCTGTTAATTTGCAATTCATGAGGGAAAATTATGCAAAATTACATTTAAAATTAAGTTCGCTACAGTATGCTCATAGTATTATTATTATTATAACTATTTTATTTTTAGATTATTGTCAAACATTTTTACAAATCACTTAAGATGGAAATATCACTCCTCTAGCTGGTACATCATGTTGGGATTGGGCCGATTAGTTTTGAAAAATGCAGATTTAATATTAGCAAAAATTTCTGTGGCATTTAAAGTTTCCATTGAACTGGATTTTTTTTTTTTTCATATCTCCATCTGTGCACCATTGTCTATGGCAAAAAGTCTTTGGCAGTGGGTCAAGTAAGCAGGTGGTGCTCCAAACACCATCTATGACCTTCATGGACATGGCACCATTCTCCCACAAACACCTTTTGCACTGCTCCCCCTAAACAAGAAGAGGCATTTCTGAGAAAGTATGTATTAACATTCTTTCAAATTCAATCAAGAAGGAAGCTTGAAAATTGAAAGAAGAATGAGACCCCAGACATTGCCATTACACACCACTGTAACTAGAAGCACTGTTCTGGTAATTCATCTTCTTTGTGTCATTGAGCATTATTAAAATTTGGCAGAACAACAATGCCGAGCTTGGAGGAAAGGCTGGCTATGAAAATAACATTGTCACTTTTAATTGCTCCCAGTCTGTTGTGCACCAAAATTATTTGTTGTGGCAAGTGAATAGAGAGGGAAGAAGTGAGGTGTTTGGAGCTAAGCACTGAGTCATGAAGGATATAGAGAAGAGAAGTATCCATGCTGACATTATGAGGCTGGATGTATATTCATCATAAGCACTGAACTTCTCACATAGATCTGCTAGCACCATTATCATTTACTCCATTCTGATTCATTCTAGACACGTATTGCACAAACTGACTGAAACATACAGACAAGTTTGTCTATTTGCCAGTATGAAAGCCATATAATACAAAAATCTGACCAATGATAAGCGTATCAAATATAACTAATACATTTGACTTTTAGAAGGATAACTCAGTTGTATTCATGGTAGTTGGCATGATATCACTGTTCACTCAAAGTATTTACAATCCTCTTACGCATTAAGAAGCCAATATAACACATGATAAACACATGACCTGGACACATGATAAAACCATTCATCTAATTCTTAGCTATTCAAACTATGTAATGAAATTAATCTTTGTTATTTTTCAAAGGTCTGTAAGTATTTAGACATGATTCAATTTTTCTCTCAGTTTTTCTTCACCACATTGGATTTGAAATTAAGCAATCCAGACGTGACAGAAGCTTTAATTTTAGGTGTTTAACATAGGTATTGCATTAAGCTTTCAGAAATTACAGCCATTTTTCACAGAGTCCCCTTATTTTCAGAGGCTCAAAAATAATTGGACATGTGACTGACAAGACATTTCATCTCCAATTATGGTCCGTTTCCTCATTATTTCATTGCAAATTAAGGAGACAAAATTTTCCGGAGTTGATTCCAAGTGTTGAATTTGCATTTGGCAGCTGTTCACGGGAACTCTCAATATGTGGTCCAAAGAGGTGTTGATGCAAGTGAAGGAGGTCATGATTAGGCTGAAAAAACTAAACTGACCTATCAGAGATATAGCAGAAACTTTAGGAGTGGCCAAATAAAAAATGTGGTATATTATTAAAATGAAGGAATGCACTGGTGACCTCAGCAACACCAAAAGGCCTGGAAGACCACAGAAGACAACTGAAGTGGATGATCATAGAATCTTTTACTTGGCTAAGAAAAACCCCATTTACCACATCTAGCCAAGTCACGGACACTCTTGAGGTGTGTCATTATCAAAGTCTACAATCAAGAGATGCCTTCATGAATATAAATACAGATGGTTTATCACTGGTAACACTTAAAAATAGAAAGGGCCGGGAAGACTTTGCTAGAAAGCCTGCCCAGTTTTGGAACAAGATTTTTTGACAAATAAAACCAAAATTAACTTGTACCAGAATAATGGGAATTTATGGAATGATATTTATCAATGATGTGACTACTGACTGCTTAGCAGGACAAATTCTGGGGTGAATAGAGCTATACTTTCTGCTCAGATTCAGTCAAATGCTGCAAAACTGATAGGACAGCATTTCAGAATACAGATGGATAATGACCCAGACCCCAGATACAAGCAACTCGAGAGCTTCTTAAGGCAAAGAAATGACATATAATTAAATGTCCATGTCAGTCAACCCAGTTGAGCATGCCTTTCACTTACTTAAAGACAAAACTGAAAGCAGAAAGACCCACAAACAAGCAGCAACAGAAGGCGGCTGCTTTAAAGGCCTGGCTAAACATTTTAAGGGAGGAAACTTCCTAGACTGCAAAGGATTTGTATCCAAGTATTACAAATGATGCTCATATTTATAACTATTTTAGTTTATCCAATTACTTTCATGAAAATGGAGGGACTATGTAAAAAGTGGCAGTAATTCCTAAATGGTTAAAAGGTAATATTTTTTGTTAAACCTCATGAATTAAAGTTGAAATTCTACACTTCAATCACATCTTGATGGCTTTATTTTAAAGCCATTGTGGTGGTGTACAGAGACAAAAATACAAAAATTGCATAGATGTCTAAATACTTATGGACCTAACTGTATAATCTTTGATATGGTAAAGGATATGGAATGCTTTTTTTTTTACTTAACAGGTGTGCCATGTCAAAAGATAATAAGTGGAAATTCTTGCCTTCTTAATGTGTTTGAGACTAACAGTTGTGTCAAGGTAGTGTTGGTATACAGTAAATAGTCCTATTCCTCAACTGTAGAAATCCATATTATGTCAAGAGCCGCTCGACCAAGCAAAGAGAAATGAGACACCATCATTATTTTAAGACATGAAGTGTCTTTTAAATAATCAAAATAAAGAGAAGCCATTGAATTAGAAGATGAGTCCAAATTTTTTGACTGGTGCTGTATGTGTAACTAATAATAGTAATAAATGGATAAAAGTATGGATGTTTACTGTTTCCCCTACCATTTTTGAGTCATTACCCAAAAATGACACCTTTCAAAATATTTTAAATGATTGTAATATATACTCTTATAATGCCATGAGACAGGCTTCGACAACTCTGTGACTCGTAATAAAGATTATCGTGGACTCGAGTTGCTTCTAACATCTGGGGAAAAGACAAAATAAATGGCTGGACCTACAAACACATTACCGTGCATATGTATACTAATTACCTTAAAGTGAAAAGTATTATCAAATTATCTTTGTGGGATAATAAGTGCTCTTTGGTGTTTCCTGAGGGACAAATTGATGCCTGATTAACAACAACAAAAATCAAGTAATAGCAACCCTTGTCCGATTATGCTTCTAGTGCCTGTTTAGTTTATCTGCAAAAATGAAACCTTTTGCATTAAAATGCATTAAAATCATTCTACACACACAAATATATATATATATACACAATTCTAGAAAATAAATGAATAAATAATCTACATGTTAAAATATCAATCCTGTGATTTATTAAAATGCCACTGCTTTCAATTTTGTTATCTGTTCTCATTTTCGTGTTCTTTCATTCTGTTTGTCATTATTTCTCTAATTTTACCACTGCTGTCATTTTAGCAGTTATGACTGAAGCAGATGTTTGAAGACTGTCTCATTACTGTATTATGAACGCAATCTGCCAGATGATGTCTGCAATGTGACCAGATGTGTAGGTGGCTCCCAAAATCCTCTGAGTGGTATGGTGTAGTATGCAAATGTATGTTTATTAAATGTATTAAGTGTTAGATACAAAACCTGGAATGGTCCGGGCCAGTATTTGTTCCGCCTTTCCCCTTATGATCATTCATAGTGTTGTAGTAATTTAAATGTTTATGTGACACAACAGTCCAGGACTTACCAACAGAAGTCTGACTAGACTGTTATTACACAGTTATGTATTAGACTGTTCTGTGTCCTTTCATCTCTGATATTGGATTGTGTTTTATCTGAATCTGGTTCAGTACATCATGTCTTGTACTAATAAATTAAATATATAAGTAAAAAAAAAGAAATCAGCATTGTTAATGCCCATTATTTATTCATTATTTATTATTATTTTATTATATAAGTTTAATATTTATATCATGAAGTTAAATAGATCAGTATTCATTTCTACATTATTTAGTCATTTACATTTCCTGGTAGTAGGCTTAATGATGGTGAGACACCACTAGACTCTAGAAACAGACTATATTATAAATGGACCCAATAGGATAAAGTATTTGATGGCTTTCTTACTAGCATTCATACCATCATTAATAGTATATCATTAGCTCTGCATTTCTATATGCAGAATGAGACTGTACTGTACGTCAGTTTTGCGACATATTAATGATTCTGTGTCGTGCAATTGACTAAAAAATGCCCAAGTTAAAATTTAAAAGGTACAAAAAAGTTACTAATGAGAAGTACAAGTGGTCAGCACCTGGTGTTTATTCTCATTTAAGCTATTTTCCATCTTCTGTGGTATTAAGCTTGTTGATTCCCAAAAAACACCATTCCCAAAAATATTTTGATACTCAAATGCTGAACTGATTGAACACACCATGGGTTCAAGAAGATTTTAAAACTGGCCTTTTTTTGTATGACATCTAATTCTTCAATGCAAACATTGGTGTTCTTTCATGCATAATAATGAGACAAGTCCATCGGTACATAATAGCCAGCAGGGAAGCAAAAACACAGCATTATTCTATGCTCCAGTAAGCTTAAATGACAACAATGACATCTCTACTGCAAGAACCTCTTTCCCGCTGACCTAATGTTTAGCTGTCTTGTATAGCAATCTGGTTTTCCTCAGCTCTTGCGCCACTGTTTACATGTTTTTTAAATTGGATTCTGTTGACTTTTGAGTGTTAAGTCTCTGAGAGAAAATTCGGCATATGTCACTCTTTTGATGAGTAAGTGACAAGAATTTAATAATATGAATCAAAATGCTTGTTGACTACAAAAAGTAGTCAGTTTAATCTGAGTAAAGAGTATGGAAAATAAATATAGATGAATAGACATGTAAAAGATGGAACACATGGGTGTTCACCTTCTTTTTTTGTTTTATTACACTTTATTCCCCGTTTCTTTCCTGCATTTAGCAAATTTCCTATCAGAAACTCAGTGCTGCTCTTATGAACAAGTGAACTATCAGAAAGCAGCGTAAACGCAAACGTTTGCTTGCTATTAACCAGCCATCTTGTTCAAAATGACACAAAATGACCATACTTTATTCTGTCTCTTCAAGTAATTTGTGTTTTAATTAGGAAATGTGTGCTCAGTTCAGTTACTTCTAGTTTTTTTTATCACTTTAAACCATTTATTAACAGCAAACAACACAATCATGGGTGACACATATTGAGGGTTGTTTTTTTTCCCTTGAAAGAAAGAGAAGGCTTGGATCTGCTCGCCCATTTATAGCCAGCACAGGGTAGAACTATGTGTTGTGCCGTGCTATGCTAGGCTATGTCTGCAAGTCTTTAGAAGTATAAATTGTATTGTATATCTCTATAATTATGTAACACATATTTTGGCAGCACACAGCCCTGAGCTCTCTAAGGCATTCCTCTGAATCATATTTAGAGGTTAAAACAGGAACAGAAGTGTGTAGGCCACATTGGAGCATCTTTTTCAAAGTGTCTGTTCCAGTACTTTTCCTTGTATTTACTTCCTCATGGATTTCTGAAGAGTGTGTCTGGAGAGTGGCCAAGCTGATTAAAGGGGTTTGCCTGGAAGTTCTTCGAAAGGATCCACATTGTGAGGCTTTAAACACTGATTATCTTCACATCCTATCTTTTCTTTAATGGGATTTTGCTCCTACTTGGCTCATCGCCTAACCTGCAAATAGTAAATTTGTGTTTATGAAAAAAAAAACGTTTATGAAATAATATGACTTTAATTCATAATTATTACATGAGTTCTAAACACTCTGCATGAAAAGACATGCCCTAACCCCAACCCTAACCCTAACCTAAGACTAGGGAATATCATAGCAAAAAAAAAAAAAGACGTACTCTCCACAGAAGTAGAAAACAAGGTTTGGATTTAACAAGACAGAAGGACATGATAAGATATCACAATAAGAGATAGAAACAGACTGGCTGATGAAATGCACATGAGCGCAAATGATAAACAAAAGCAACAATGGTTGCACAATGAAATGGAAATCGTGTGTTTGCAAGAGCCAGGTGAACAACAAAACGCAGCTGTATGTGAAATTAAGTGTCCAGTGAAAGTAAGGTACATTAACAATGATGGCTTACAATTTGTTCACTTTTGTCCCAACATAAAATAGTGAGTGTAATTGCATACCAATATGAAAACTCTGACTGTAATTTTATTGGCAGATTAAACAGGGGTGGCTGGTTGTGATATTAGAAGAGGAGCTAAAATCTAATATCTCTAAATGAACAATAAAACTATTAATATCTATAAACTAACAATGAAACTATTAGGATTGAGCAATGCTCAACCATCAGCATTATGCTACAGTTAGGGCAAGGGTCTGCTTGTCCAAAATGTTCTGAATGCAAACAATCATGTCCATTATCCAACTCCATCAAGGCTTGGAAAATAAAACAGCTTGCCATCTTGCCCTGAAAATACACCGAATTGGTATACATATTAAGGTTACTCGTCATGCCCACACTGCTACACGACTATTCTAGATGAGTGTTCCAGGAACAAAATTAACCATGGTTAAAAAAAAAAAAAAGGGTTGTCAAATACTAGAATTACCATCACCCAAGCAACAATTCACTGCTCTCTATCCGGCAGATTGAACGATTAAATAGCAGGCTTATTAGCAAGGGGGAAAAAAGACTATAATGCTTTACTTAGCATCTTTGAATTGACTTTATCGACTTCTCGACAAGAACAGCTTGGGAAAGAGGACGTGTGATATAGCAGGGACATTTTAAAGGCTATCCATGGGGCATCATAATCACAAGGTGGCAACTTTGTTGGTGGTTGTATATGGGAATACTCCACTAGTTCTGATGCACACCTCCCTGGTGGTCCAGACCAAAAGGAAGTAGAATGTTTTCACCTGCTGTATATTGTACATTGAATGAATATCATTTTGCTATTTAGAAATGTTCATGATAATTTAAATGGATGCAATCTTAAACAGCCCTGTAAACGTTCTTTTACAACCACTTGCTCATCACTCCAGCTGTCCATCATCTTTTAGGATGTCTTCTAGATCCAGGTCAAAACCCATCTTCAATCATTAATTAATGCTTTTAATATTGTCGGTCCAGAAATGTACAGTATAAATCCCCACCTCACACCCATTGTTCCTGAGGCCAGTAATACGGACCAGTATGAAGTGCTTACTGAAGATGAATAAATAAATACATAAATCTCACATCAGAGACAGAAATATAAGCATGCTGTTAGAAAGCTAATAATGAATTTACTGTGTACATGCGTTGCAGAACTTTACTAGGACCTTCACGATCACATTTTTTTTCTTTCAATTTTTGCCTGAGCATGGTAGTCTGCGACAGCTATATGAGGAAAACAAAATAGTTCTTCCAGCTTAATGGTTTATTCAATTTAATTGAATGGTTAATTCAATTATTTATTTGTGTTGGACATCAAAATATATTAATATTAGTCCAATTATGCAACAGAAGCATGTCTGTGTGAACACATTTGGCTTTGAAACAGTGCTCTTTATATGACAATACAAAATGTTTGAATGAAGACAAAACATTTGAATTTAGATAAAACCTCTGAATATTGCCTTGTTGAAAATATAATAAGCACCAAGCAGTACACGACTTCACTCATACACAGAGCTGCACGTGTAGGCTAAATCCGGTGCCGTCTCCATTTCCACTCCATTAAAACTTAATCAATAGCCAGTTTCAGACACAGCTGTATCCAAGCAATATATGAATACCTGTAGGCTATCTATTAGTGATATTCTGGCCACTCATTTCAGTGAGGAAATTCCATCACTGCCGTTATAGCCATAAAGCAATATTGGATGCTGAAATTTAAGAGATGACCTTATGAAAACACACTCCAGAAAATTATCGCAGACTATGCTATGTAGGTGCTGAATACACATTTTCTTGAATTAAATATAGCTACATGTGGAAATCTTTCTGTTTTTACTTTACACATCAGAAGACATATGATCCAAGTCATATCAGTTAAACGTTAAAGAGCATTCAAGCTCACCAGCGTCTCATTTTTTTTTCCTCATTCTTGAAGTTTGCAAGAAATGCAGCTTGTCATATTACTGTGCAAAATCCTCTATACTGAAAACTGGTGTAAAATCTAAATAAATAGCATTTGGTCTGACTGTTACAAGTTCTATCACTCTTCCCGTACATCAACATATCAATATTCATGTGTTTTTTCTGCCAAACAACACCAGACTTCATGTAGAGCATCCTTGATTCAAGTCCCTCCAAATGAACTGTTACTATTGGATTGATAATGTATTAGAATGGGAATATTAATATAAACCTATGATTTGCTTTACCGCAGGTACTGTGGTCAGAGATGTGCTGTTTTTTTAAGAAAAGTAATCAGCTCCTTCAATTCAACAGTGCAGTGATATAAAGAAAAATAACCACTTTGGGCCTGCATTTATTTTAAATGTATTAAAATATTCAATTGTTAGCAGCTGAGAACAGAGTAGATTGGACACCTGTTCCACTGCAATGGGAAACACATGCAATAATCATTGTTTGATTTCTCCCCCAACAGCACATGGGAATAAAAGGAGCCTGTGACTGACAGCGAAATTAAGTTACTGCGAAATTTCAGGAGAGACCCTGCCACAAATAAAGACTGGCATTAATTCTGCTTAAATCAGGATCTGACATTCCTATGTTTCTCAGGCATAAATTAACAGTTCTAAAACAACCCCATGAGCCAGTGCTAAACAAAACCGACCGTGGTTAATGCCAACTTAATTAACACAAACCCAGATGTTCGGTCCTTTTCAATACTTGTACTGCCATAGAGGGACTCCCCCAACCTAGATATGTTTATTTTTATGTTAATGTCCCTGTATTCATAGTACAAGCATGTTAGTTTTCCTCTGGTGTTTTGTTAATTTAGTTTCAGCCTTTGTGAACTGTTATTAATTATAGAGTATTAGCATCTGAGGACACCTGAAGCAGTCTAATCATCTATTGAATCTACTGGTGAAGCATACATTTAAAAGTGATACTTCGGTCAATGAGATTGAGGAAAATTAAGGCTTTGTGATATGAATCAGTAGGTTGTGAGTTCTGATCAGCACCACCAATATTAGGCCTTCGAACAAGGGCCTTGACCTTCATCTGCTCAGCGTATCTGTAAGTCGCTTTGGATGCAAGTGCCTGCTAATTGAGTGAATGTAAATACAATTTCTGCATTTGTTTTCAAATCCATTTGCTTGGAGATTCTTGCTGCTTTTATGTTAAAAACTTGCCGCTACTAGGAATGTTTTATTCACTACCAAGAAGTAGCTTGCTGCGTTTTTATCTTCCTTTATCTTTTTTTCTCCTTCCACTACATTTTTTATTTTTTTTTTTCAAAGAATACAGCAAACACGGACTTTTTTCATCACGCCTGACTGAAATCCTACAAAAAGCGGCGAAAAACATCTGAAGTATTTTAGCAAGGCCAACCTCAACCTGATTCAATGCTGAGTGCGAGGTGATTAGCTATTTGTCTTCTGTCATTAGTAATAGCTTTACTTGTCAGAAATGTAGACTAGCTGGCATTCTGATGAGAAGACTGGCAATTGCCAGAGCAGTATAGATGTGTTTGAGGAACGTTTGGATGCCGGACATTGCAGGTAATCTTAGCGTGCCAGGCAGTAGTCATTTATGTAGGAGATATCGATACACGCCATCATCAATCAGAGAAAATTTAAGTCAAACTGAAAGTAAATTGTTCTGTACAACTTAACCAACATTTTAGGGTGCTTTCAAACACGCAGCATTTACTCAGTTTGAATCAATCCCTGGTGCCTTCTCCCCGTTGGTGTTCCTTTAGGCAGCTGAGAACACATCAATCACACTCGTGTGCAGATCAAAACAACCGGTCTGAATCCTTCTGAACGCGTTCCAGGCTACACTAGAGCTGTTTGATTGGCATGAAAAAGCAAATAGTCTCTGCATTGATGCGACTGCATATAATGAATCAGTATTATTTATAAATCCAGTTTGCATTCTGACTTGGTTACTAGAGATGGATGAATAAATGATAAATGAACCTATGTTTTTTTGTTCCTATAATCAAAGATCGTCAATTTCTTTTGAGATTTCATTACATGATGCAATATTATACTGATCCCCATTCCAGTCGTGCTGCTTTCAAATTGCCACTTTCTTGGCACATCTGAGTGTTTTTTTTCTTCGTAGCGGCGCATGTTGTCTCATTTCCATAAATTTAAAATGTAATCAAGGCAAAGTAAATGGCATATTACTGAAAAAATAAAAAAATAAAAAACAACCCTGATTTGTGTTTTCTGTGACTAGAGCTGATTTAAGGATTCAGCTGAAATGAACAAGATGCAATGAATGACAAGGCAATCAAAAACAACAATGGCAGCTGGTTCAATAGACAAAAGTGATTTTACTCAGCCTCAACTGATTTGAAAAATAAGTTCTAGGATCTAAATATTCAGTCATACTTTTTTAAGAGTGACTTGGCGCAGGGCACCGTTAATGCTGGCTATATTTACATCTCTGTCCATACCTACACATTTAAACATGCGTACATCCACTCCACCTCAGCTTACACCACCCGACCACATCATTTTCCTCCTATCATTTTTTCTTAACATTGCATCATTGCAATTTAACATAATTTCCACACGTTTCACTCTATAACTAAACTTACCATATCATGTCAATTTCTTAAATGCTATGCAAGATGCAATTTCCTGGAGGAAATTCTGAACAAGATCACATTATCTTCAATATACGGCTAATGGCTAAATCATTAAAGGGGGCTAGATTGTCGGACTGCTTAGATTTATTCAACAAATGTCAACTGTAGGGGACATTAACAGACTGCACAGAATTTATTATGCAAATGTCACCAGTAGGAGACATTGACAGGATGATAGGAGACGATTGTTCTCCTGTGTGTTACTGCTGAGAGTCTTATGGGCCTAAAGTCTTACCAGCTAACCAAATAGTCTGCTGTATTCATTACTGAAATGAAAGTCACCTTTTTGCTCTGTAAAGTGCCTTATGAAGTTTCACCTCTTGCATATGTGCGTTTCTGCAATGAGGAAGCCGTCAGTCATGTCACAGAAGACAAACCTTGTTTATTAAAAGTCAAAAACAGATATGGGTGCCGTTTGTACTCTGAAGTCATCCGTGGATCTTGCATCCTATAGAGATTTGTGTTATTCAGGTGCATCAGGAACGTGCTCCAGCATAGAATGATAGCATGAAAAACATCTTCCTAAAAAAAAACATTCATGATATAAAAATGAACCACGATGATTATCAGGCTGTGTAATGTCTTAGATTTCCCAAGCCGTAATTCCGTTGTTTAGGCAGCACAGGGTACGTACAATAGCGGGAATGCACGTGACGTCACCATAGGCGGGGTGATACAGCTCGAATGCTGCAAAAACACAAAAACAGATAGAGCTTTTGTGCAACTGACTGTACAAACAGAAAACAAATCTGAGCTATCTTTATAGACTGCAAAAAGCAGGTGGTAGTTTGTTTAAGCTGACTACGGCCTTCACAAACGTTCATAAATATGACCTATTTTGGAGTCATACATGATACGCAGATGTCATACAGATTTATTAATTATATAATGCAGCAGTTTTCAATACATCGTGCTGTACGCATAAGAAGATTGCAGAATGGATGGATTTGGGGTACCGAAGAGGTAGGAAGCAGGAGAGTGAACTCAGTGTGTATTTATTTTTCAGTTGTCTTTTAATTCCTGTTTGTGAATACACTCATACACACACTGCTCTGCATCTTCTCTCTCCTCTCCTCTCACCGCTCAGTGCAACACCGAACCCTTTTCAGTACCATTCAAGTTCTGTACCTGCAGTTAGAGATCACGCTGATGCCTCCCATGCACAAGCCCTACTAACTATGCCTGAGCCCACCTCTTCCAACCGAGCCAAGTGAACTGCACCCAAGCACAGCATGCAGCAATCATACTAGGCAAACAAACTGGACCTTGGGGGTCAAACGCACTTGGGCATGATATGGATGACTTAGCGTAAGTACACTTTTAGTGTTCCTGATTCCGAAAAGCTCATCCGTCATCCTGGTATGCAAATCTTTCCGCCTAGTAAAAAAGTTTTTTCCATCAGCCGCCTTGTATGAGAAGTGTGGCAGGTGGTGGGATTCGAAACAAGTAGCTTATGTTAGTTACAGTATTGATGTGTATTGCATCACCACGACTCCATGAGAGGCAAGACGGAGTAGGTTGCTATTTATTTGCTTTTTTGTATCCTGCTGTTGAATCTACTTGTCTGCTGGGCAAATACAAATAACAAACATAGCCCTGAGACAACATCTGCTTTGTCCACCCCTATTGTTGATATTTGTAGGTGTTATATTTGTAGTCATTTAAAACCTAATTTGATCTTCGTTTTTGGTCTTTATTTTGCATTTCAAGTGGAGTTCCTGATCCTAAAAAAAGAGATTTTATCTGAAAAAGTATGTCGTACATACATGACCATTGCTACCTGGCACAGAATAGAGAAATCTGATAAAAAAAAAAAAAATAAAAAAAAAAGAAGTTTGTTCGCCCTCCCTCCCTTCAAACAGCTAGATTATTTGACACATGATTTGTTATTCTTTAATCTTTCTTTACTTTTAAGGAAGATAAGTAAAGGTCAAATCACATGGCATTCTGAAATCTAAGCTGCAAATAAATATCTATTTAAAAGCGCATCATTTAGTTGACTTTGTTTGGAACGCTATATCTTGTCATTATATTTGGAAGCACAGACGCAAAGGCTCCATGGTAACCACACAGCCAACAAGTAGAAGAGATCGCATTATCACGCACTACATCAAAGGTGACTGGCAGGTTTGTTTGCTAAATTAACAAAAGATGTGCTTGAACAAATGATTTAATGCAACCTCTAAAAATTTACCATGCCCTCTATTAGTACGCACTGCAGTTAAACAGGGGGTGGCTGTAATACCATGCAACTAAATGAAAGAAAACTAACCATATCCAATGTGTTTCAGCTTTCCTCAGTGAATTTTTAGCAGTCCTCCTCGTGTGCTTTCCTTAATAATTCAATACAAGTTACATTGCAGCTATTTTTTTTTTTTTTATATATATTTATTTCTGTTCTGATATTGAAAATGAATCTTCTTACAGCGGTTCTTCTAGCCACACTCGGACATTTCACTCCGCTCGTCTGTGTCTGCCATGTAAAATTCCACTTTCTAACTCAAAACTGTTAGTGCTGTAGAGTTAGCAACGTTATCAGTGGACATGGCGAAAGATACTATATTTGAGGAATATAACGTTTGACGTGAAATATGAAAGCTTGTCAGATGAAAAGGAAAAGGAAGAAGGAATTTCACTGGAAGCACCTTTAACAGGAATGTTCAAATCAATGTGAGCTAGCTAGCCAGCTGCTATAAAATAAATATGGCTTCTTTGGGATCCATTTCCACTAGCAGAGCAAAAATAAACAGAATGTTTGGCCATAATGCATCTGAAATGTCACTTACTCAATATTAATATATTGTTTATAAAACTGTATAAAACAATATGGCACTCGTACCGTTATACTAAATATTGGCACAGCTGTGCCATAGGTAATCACAGCTGTGCAGCTTTATTCAGTATAACTGCAGTCTTGCTTGTGTGATTTGCTTCATGTCGAGTGTACAGTATTGATTTGTACAGGACCATCAATTAACTATAAGCTAAATGGAATAAAACATCCTTTTCTTTCCATCCTTATCCAATCTCACTTAAGACCCTGTTTACAGAACTTTTTCCAACAAAAAGACAAGCCAAAGCTTGAAAATAGGAAAAATGCTTCATTTCTTAGATGTGTAAATTTGCCAACTTTTTTCTTAACTCACTAGGCATTACTAAACTATTTGCTTTATGTTCCTCTTTCCATATAAGCATCATTGACATTTGGTACATGTCAAGAATCAATTAACACTCAAAATAATAATAATAATAATAATAATACATCTATAAAACTGCTACATTGTGTCCAATTTTATTACAAAGCAAACAGAAACATCTTGTAGCACTGAACCTGATATTTACATTTACAATGTAAGAAGTCTCAACACCGTGAACATTTCTAGACTTTGTAGTTTTACAGCCTGTGATTAAAATAGGCTTAATGACTTAAAATTTTAGATCAGTTTCACTTCTGGGCCACCGTAGTTTCATACATCTTCATCTGGCTATTTTTTTGCCCATTTTTCTTGCTCAGTTGCGTCAGTTGCGTCACTTTATTCCAAACTTATTTGATAGCTTTCATGATTCTGTTTGTTTGTATGTGTGTTCTAACAAACTCTGGGGCCTTTCAAAAACTGACATATTTATACTGCGATAATTTAATTGCACATAATTACACTACATTACATCTAATTATTTTACTTTTGATAATTCCTATCTGTTTGTATTCATTTAGAACAGATTATCTGATCATTCCAAGTGATGGATTTGTATTCAGTTGCATCCCGAATCTAGGCATTATACAGCAATGGGGTGACGATTTATTTAATAACAACTTTAAGCTTTTTCTATGTAAACAATGTTGCTAACTTTATTGATTTTCCCCGAATTCAATATTATATTTTGTGTAGATTCCTGACATACAATGTAAGTCAAATGAATTTCATTTCACTGCCTGATGATGAAAATTCAAGGGAGGGTGAATACTTATGCAAGGCACTGTAGGTGCAATTGTAATTAGCATATGCCCATTTACTCCTGTTTATAGAGGTTAAAAGTGATGTGGGAATAAGCAAAAGAGGGAGTGATGAGAGGAAGCATGTGTTCAGAATGAGTAAGTGCAGGCCGTCTACTCTTTAATACACCCACTAAAGCACTTACTTCCTGTAGGCTGAGAGAGACACAGATTTGCTGATGTTGTCTTTCAAAATGCTCATAGCATTCGCTTTCTCTTTCTCAGTTGCTGCTGTGATGGCTTTTCATGTGCTCCTGATTAAGCTGGCAGCTGGGGTTGCACTGAGTAATCATCATAATCATCAACACCAGGGCAACATGACCTGGCCCAAGCTTGGATTCATATGCATTTGTTGTAGTTGAGGCTATTAAAAGTGTTGGTCAGGTTACTGATGCTTTGGGTGCTGGGTGAAGCTCTGGGTGTGATTGGTGTGTTCATGCAAGGTTACATTCTATTTCAAAAAGTGCCAGTATTGGTATTTACTTTGCACTTACCGCAGAGCAGCAATATTACAGTAAAAGAAAATGTAAAATGGGAAAGATTATCTATGTATAAGTAAGGAACTAAATGTGAAAGTGTGTTCTGTTATAAGAAAATAATCAATGACAATGTGGCCCACCATGAAGCGGAGTTACTGTTAATACACCAAAGTTGATTATTTTCTTATACCTTATGCCAGAGGGTCCTGTTTCATACTTGCTGACCAATGGCATATATATATATATATATATATATATATATATATATATATATATATCTCCACAAATCATGCTTATTTCTCCTATCACCTATGTTATAACAGCTATAAACTGTTATTGACCTATCAGCTCTTTTTTCTCATAAAGTCTCAAAGTTAATAAGACAAAAATTGCATTTTGTCACGTCATTGAGAAACCAGAAAGTCCTCTTCCCTGAAGACTTGCCATGTACGCAGACTTAAAGTTACAGCTTTACCTCCGATTATAAGTCATAAGGTTATAAAGCATTTACACTGGAGACTCCTTCCAAGAAGGCTAAATAAACATCTCACAGCAACCCTCATCAAATCTATTATTATTATTATTATTATTATTATTATTATTATTATTATTATTATTATTATTATTATTATCATGTAACACAATTATATAGCATATCCTTTATACAAGTCCCTGTGTAAGTTGCTACAACAGAAACTATGATGTATGTAATAATGTATAACGTATAAACTTGAAATTTGACTTGCAGTCAGGAGTACTGTCCAATCTACTGTTTTAGAAAATGTATAAACAGAATTCAGGAGAAGAACGGCTGAACGCTTTTCCAAGCAACTTCCTATAATAATGAAGGATTTCTCCTTTGCAGTGGTGAGACTCTTCAACAGCAATGGACACTGCATTAATGACCTCACTGTTTTCATTGTCAGTTGTTGCTACAGGGGCAATGAAGTGAGAAAACACAGTGAGAAAGAGCTCATCTACACTGTCAGAATTTTGGAACCCCATGGAATAAATGTCCTGTTTTGACAACAAATGTTACATCATCATCCATTGTGAATATCATCTGGTTTCAACTCCTACAGCCTCACAAGCTTTTGACTGAAATGTCATATTCTCTAGAAACTTTGTGTACCATGAGTGAACTTTTAGAGTATATGAAAGAGAAAGCGCTGTCAACCAATACCTTCTTAACAAATTTATGTTTTCTGTTATTTCATAATTTAGCTTCTGGAAGCCGGGACAACTGTTTAGAACCATTTCTGATCTGTTTCATTTGGCAGACTAATATTTGACTAAGCTAATCATTTCACTTTTGGTAATTTTGTGCAAAATCCTCCAAGGCATATTAAATGACTGAGTATGATGAATAGGCCAATACAAACTCAGTTTAAATGATATCTTCGCAATATTGGTTAATGTGAAATACATTCTCATGGCTTTTTTTTTTTTTAGATGCTGAGGAAAAGGGGGTGGGATTAATGATTACAAAGATTGTGATTACAATGCAAAAATCTGCTCCCAGCTCAAATTACATAAGCATTTATTATGCTGAAGCATTTAGTTTGAGGATCAGTGTCTCATTTGCTCAATCACACACAATGGCTCAATGGTTAAGGCTCTGGGCTGCTGATTATGAGGTCAGAGGTTCAAGCAAAACCAAGCTTGCATTTATAGCATTTGGCAGGTGGTTCTTTTTAATATAACTGAGAAACTGATGCTTAAGGGTAGTACCCAGGGTTCAAGTACCCAGCAGTGGCAGCTTGGCATTTCTGTGGTTTGAACTCACAAACTTCCAATCAGGAGTCCAATGTCTTAACCAATATGCTGCCACTGCCCACAAGCTACCACTGCTGGGCAAGTGTTTTAACCCTCTCTGCTCCAGCGGCACTGTATCAAGGCTGAACCTTATGCTCTGACCTCAGCTTCCTAACATGCTTGGGTATATGATGAAAAGAACTCCCCTGTGCTGCAATCTATATGTGACAAATAAAACTTTATTCCTTCTAATCTACTCTTCTAATAAAGCATTTTCAAAACCAGTAAAATTTCTACACTAATGTTATATAATTTTTTTTACAAATAATTTGTAAACACTCGAGATATGTGACTACGAGTGTTTATTTCCTCACAAGATCGGATTTATGCAACACTGGCTTGCGAGACTTGTGCTGGAGACTTCCTTGTTTAATGTACAACACCAAACATCATTTCAAGTTTGATAAATAAAATATTGACATGATTACTATTAAATCGGGTTAGTGATTAAAATAGCCTTGATACAATTAGAATTTAGTCCATCATCAATTCACGCCTATGGGCAATTTAGAATAACCAGTTGACCTAATCTGCATGTTTTTGGACTATGGGAGGAAACCGGAGCACCCAGAGGAAACCCACGCATGCACGGGGAGAACATGCAAACTCCACACAGAAAGGCACCCTGGGTGACCCAGGGATCGAACCCAGGACCTCCTTGCTGTGAGGCGACAGCGTTAACCACTGCACCACCTTATTTTTAATAGGGCAGTGCAGTGCGCCAGTGGTTAGCACGGTCACCACACAGCAAGGACGTTCTGGGTTTGAACTTGCTGGCAGATTGTCGCCATTCTTTGTGAAGTTTGCATGTACTTCCTAGGCCTGCATGGGTTTCCTCTGGGTGCTCCAGTTTCCTCCCACAGCCCAAAGACATTCAGATTAGCTGCCAGTCAGCTGGCAACTCTCATTTGCCCATAGGTGTGAATGTGAGTGTGAATGGTTCTACATTTCTGTTGGTAGATAGATTGGTGACCAGACCAGGGTGTAACCCATCCCTCACCTGAAGTCAGCTAGGATAAGCAGTATAGATCATGGATGTATGGATTATTTAAATGTTGAAAGAACGTTTTCAATAAACAAAGGGGAAAATGTACAATTTCAAAATACAACTCTGAATAATTATACTTGATGAATAAAATATTAGGTAGGCTTTGTCACATGTCCATTGCAGATATTACTTATTTAAAATGGTAACCCTTTGTCATTGTTTTATTTTAATGTTTTAAAGTAGAGCTTTGTCATGGCGGCAAACTCTGTCTGACCGTTAGAAAGTGCTGCCACTGGAGAGTCCTCCCCTAAATGTTAAATTAAAAGTCTCCTCACAGTAAACTTGAGCAACTTCACCTTTTTTGTGCAGTATGGAAGAGAGAGAGAGAGAGATGCTGTTAATTGTGATGCTCATGCTATCCGAGACATGTTCACTGGCCTCAAGTTCCTCAAGGGTGTTGGCTTTGCAACTCACCAGATGACAGTTTAGTTTGTAGCTGTTTTTTCCCCTTTTGTTCTCTGTCCTTTTTTTCCCGCTGTAGTCATTACAGCCTGCCTCTCCTGAGGTCAGCCCCCATCTCAAGCAGCTCTTCTGTGATGGATTGGCATCCTGTGTGTGTCAAGCTGCTTTATGCCACTCTAATGAGCAGCCTAGTCCAAGACACCAACACTGCTTTCACATTATAGGAAAACCACTGCAGTAAAATCTCCATTATAGAGTAAGAGCTCAGCTTATACTCTTGTCTCTCATGAAACTCTTGCCACTAAGATAAGGTCTTGACTTCTTCTGAGTATTTGGTGTTGTGTAGCATTAACACTATAGGCAACACCTGAATGACATTACAGTATGTATGTTCATATTTAATAGGAACATGTAGGAACTAATTCTGATGACTGACAAAGAGTCGCTATGATCAGCATTTAAAAATCCCATCTGTGAACTAAAGTGCACGACAAATGCACATTTTTAGACACTGAAATATTAGCTGAAAAATAATAGCTGAACAAATCCAAAGCAATTATTCAAACCTTTCCATCTGACAAGCATGTAATTAGACTTAGTATATATTGTTCAGTCTTTTCAGGCTTCACTTAATAATAATAATTAAATAAATAAATAAATAAATAAAGCATTTATTCACAACATGCCACTATGCAGTACTGTCACTCCTAAGGTTAATTTGACTTATATATTATTGACATATTGATTAAATTAAATATGCACTAAACAATATACATACACAATATACACACGGACACAAAAAGAAAATCAAACTTTGTAAGACAGAGTTCATAAAACTGTTTATAAGTGAAGTCACATTTTTCCCCCCTCACATAGTATTCTGTCATGCCTTTTCATGTCTGAGAAATTATCAGCCAATCACCTTTGTCTAATTGAAAATTGAAAATGTTTGGAACTTGCACAGAATACATTTGGGCAATGATATGAGAGCTGACTGGAGAATTATGAGTCGCAGGAAGCACTCCCAAAACAGATGCAATTTCATGCTACTTTAACACTAAGAAAATCATTCTTAATTTATTCGCACACAGCTTTTCCCACTGTCTAAAACTCCGTTATACTGCCACACTGTTGCATTGTCATTTCTGATTCATCAGAATATCTTGGTATTTTTATTTATTTATTTATTTATTAATTTGTAACAGCAGTTCTGACAGTAGTGTATACAATCATTCTTATACATTATTGTTTCTACATAAACAACACACTCACAGATGACCGGGTGCTTTACATAATGTAAGGCTAATAAACATATAAAAAAATGTTACTTAACAAAGAAAAATCTATAACCATGGTTGTGATGAAGCTTTCGGTAAAGGGAGATGAATATTTAACATTTATTTAAGGAGTCTTCTTTGTGAGTACTTTGTAAGACTCAGAAGGTTTCCCGCCACTGGAAAGTCTTTCTACAGCACGATAAGACTTGTTTTTGTCATATTAACTAATATTGAGGAAATTAAAAAAAAAAAAAAAAAGAAAAAGAAAAAAATATGAACCTAGCTCATAACAGGATCTTGTTTTGCAGATGTTCCACAACATTAAATGTATTGTGTCATTAGTCCTCATGTCTGTGGTTTAAGAGAAATAACAGTTTGGGACTTGCTGTTATTGGAAAATAAGCAGCTGTAGGGTGCTAACAGAAACTCTGCTTCGTACTACCCCACTAATGATTATTTTCTATTACAGCAACTTTTTTTTTTTTGTTGTTTATGCAATGAAACAACTTTAGGTGGATGAGCACGACACTGACATTAGTTGACGTCTATACAATGACCACGAGTGAATTTAACTTGGAAACAAAAGTTCACGTGTTGCCTTAATAAAGTGAGTACACTCAACTTGAACATATCTTTTTGAGTTGAAACGAAGATTAAGTTGTTAGTTTTAACTCATTTAGTTAAACAACTTATTTACAATGCTACATTATGTATTCAAGAAATCTCACTATCTTGTCAAATAAACATACAATCGCGCCCTATTTCAACTCGCATTTTCAAATTTAAAGGTCCACTAAGTAGGGTTTATGGGGATTTGCAGGAATATTATATAGTATTAAAACATATGTTTTCATTAGTGTATAATTACCTGTAACTTTGAATCCTAATGTATTCATAAACTTATAACGGGCCATTTATGTCTACAGAGGGAATTCAACCTCAAATTCTGAAAAATGGAGGATCATACTTATTATTTAAAACATGGGAGGGCAGCCATGGCCTCTAGGTTAGAGAAGGGTGTTTGGGACTAAAAGGTCATTGGTTCGATGCTCTGGACCAGTGGGAAGAATGTGTGGGTTGGGGAAGTGAATAAACATCACTTTCGCTTCCCTCTACATCCACAGCTGAAGTGTCCTTGAATGAGGCAGCCACCTGCTACCCGGTGCTGTAGTATGTGTGTGTGTGTGTGTGTGTGTGCGTGCGTGCGCACCGCTTGGATGGGTTAAATGCAGAGAAAGAATTCATACCTTTGTTCAAGGTACACCTGACCTTTTAAAACAGAAAACAGTGTGAAAGTAAGTACTTGGAAGTATGCTACTGGCACATGATGGCCACCATACATTCTAATACATGCTTAAAAAAGATGGGGTACCTCCCCTTTTCCTTTTTCAACTTATAACAACATACAGGCACGAGTTAAATGAACATTGACAACACAAACAAAACTCATAGTCAAGTCTTCTTTCAACATTTCCTTAAGTTCAATTTTACAAAACTTACAAACTTGTCCTGACAGAGTTAAAGAGAAGAAATAAGTTCACGTAACTTAACGGAACGATCATTTTTACAGTGCTGTCATGACTGTTATGATGTCATTTTTTTCCGCAGATGCTTCCTTTCTTCACTCTGTTTCAACGTACTGTAAATAGGCTCCTTTAACCAACCCTTATTAAATTAAACTGATTCAATTGATGAATTATTTTATCTGTAACAAATAATAAAAAAAAAAAAATCTAGCATTCATATGTGGTGAGTAAGGGTGCATATCACTTTATCACAATAATAGGGGTAAAAAAAAATAAAAAAAAAGTCTGTATGATTTTGACAGATCCTCACAGCATTCAGCTGGAAGTAGATTTTCTTTGGTAGCTGTTCTAGTTGCCTTAGGCAGGATATTCCTCATGTCTCTCATAGCAGATTGTCTGAATGTCTAGCAGAAGTTCTCATAGAAGTGATGCCATCTGTGATTGGATCTTGCTGAACAGACAATCCTCATATAAGTTTCTGTCTTGATGGTGAACATTTAGATCTGTTTTAGAGTATAGATATTAAGCAGCTTCATTTGCATTATATACATATACATATTATATACACAGACAATTAGTGTAGACATGAGGGAAATTTATACTAGAGTAAATGATATTGCTGATTAAATATTGCTAAATAAAAGAGCACTGACAAACCCACCAATGCCTTCGGTACCAATGTATGTAAATTTTGCTAAACATGTTGTGGATGATTTGGTTAATTATGAAAGCGTGAAGCAAAATTGAGCCGGAGGATAAAATTGAGAGCTTTATTTGAGCTGATCCAGAGTTTATCATGACTACAGGCAAGCATGATAGTCAAATGAACAAACAAAACAAAATTAAGAAAACCCACACTTCACAGATCACAAAACTAGCCCAAGGTGAGAACATTAAAATGTGTCATGGTAGGAAGAAAAAAAATGGATTAGGAATGCTATTTATACATTAGCAAGCAAACAAAAGAAAGTAATTTCATATTTTCATTTCATTTCAGTAGGTTTTTAGCCAAGTCTTGGGAAAGAATTATTTCAAATCAGGTACATTATGTGTACAATAAAGCAATGTACCACTGAGTCACAAAAAAAAAAAAAAAAAACACTGTTTCCAGGTTGTCACGCCAGGTCGCTTTTGCTGTAGCAACGTTTTCACAACTGCATACAAGCAAAGCAACACCAATTGCTCTGTGATTGAGCATTTGCAGTGGCAGTCAAAGAAATAATAATTAAGACTGTGACTAATACAGCCTCACATCCGCGTGAGAGCTGTACTGGAGACTGAATGGAGTCGTGACAGGCTACTGCTCAAAACATGAATAGTGCACTAATGGTATGAATGTTATGTAAAGAATAAAACTCTTGGGGACACATCTTGTTAAGCCAAAATAATCTGGTGATATGATGTGGCATGACATGAAGCATAGTTACCATTATCACCCCAAGGTTGATTATTTTCCTACAGCAGTGCTTCCCGAAAAGTGTCGTATTTATTTTACGCCAAAGCAATTTACCAATCTTTTAAAAAAATATTTTTTTTTTCATGTGATAAGCAGGGCTTGTGGCTTGTGTGCATGGTTGCTGAAGACATCCTTGCCTGTAATCAGGCGCTCCTTCTCTGATATAATGGAATAATGTGTTTGTGCATAAAAGTCTCGGATTGTAAGAGTTGGTTTCTCGCTTTAACATTACCAGAGGTTAGATTGTTCACATTTATGCTTTCTGTTTTACTCATGTCATTTTGCTCATGCTAAAGTCTTGGTTTGTTTCTTATATGCGATCTATGTTAGTGTTGTAAATAAACAATTTGCAATTGCATCCGCCGCCTACTTTCCATGATGATGGTGATGATTGATACATTATATTTATAAATAGAATTCATACGCTTTAACAGTTTATAGATAGCTTTACAGGGAGTGCAGAATTATTAGGCAAGTTGTATTTTTGAGGAATAATTTTATTATTGAACAACAACCATGGTC
>JAQQZR010000036.1:3822301-3832880 GCA_030068235.1 Notoglanidium macrostoma | reverse complement strand
TTCACTATTCGAGGTACTAACAAATAGCCTGCACCTTTTGATCTAAGTAGGCGTGGAGGGTCATAAAGGACCAGAAGACTGAGTATGTTAAAGGTCTAAATAAAAATGCAAGAAGAATAAAGTATTTCTTTTGTATAATATATACAAGAAATAATACATATATGTATTAATTCACTTTAATGATAACCTGGAAGGTTCAATTTAATTAATACATCTATGTAAAACGAACACAAGACATGTATGTTAATTTACACGTTTATTTTATGCTAAAATTACTTAATTCAATGGAATGGAAGGAGGTGTCAACAAAATTAAGCAGATACAACAAATTCTTTTTTTGAGTGTATAGGCATGCAAATGTACATGTAACATGCAGTGACGTATACTCCAACACCGAAAGCCTTCGTGTAATTCAAACACTGCTCTTGATCCAAATGGACAGACAAACATTTTGAATAGACCTGATTAATAAAATGTATGAGGTCAGGATGAAAACAGACAGGTAGCCTATATACTGTATAGGTACAATATACAGGGTCATACAGGATAGTGTGAGAAGACAGACATGGCAGATTGTACTCAGTCACTTAATTCATCTGTTCCTGTCACCCCAATATTGAAAACAC
This sequence comes from Notoglanidium macrostoma, assembly GCA_030068235.1. Classification (NCBI taxonomy): domain Eukaryota; kingdom Metazoa; phylum Chordata; class Actinopteri; order Siluriformes; family Auchenoglanididae; genus Notoglanidium; species Notoglanidium macrostoma. The sequence goes on along the minus strand of JAQQZR010000036.1, from coordinate 3,832,254 downwards.
AGTGATGCTCTTCCTCTTCACCACAATCTTTTGGGTCTGTTGATATCCCAAATGACCCCCCTGTACTGGTGCGTGAGTGAACAGTCAGGCTCCAATCTGTACTCGGGCAAATATTTGTTTATTGAAAAATGTAGCTTTACAGAATTTGCATACTCTTGAATATTCATAATGAATCAAACAAAGAAATCATCAGTTAATTAAGCAATATAATCTTAAAATATACATCTTACTCTCACAAGAAAGAAAAGGGTTACTCAAAAATACTCTGTGTATGTGTGTGTGTGTGTGTGTGTGTGTGTGTGTGTGTATGTGTGTGTGTGTGTGCAAAGTTATTATTCCAGCATGGTGGAATTTGTTTTCTCCCAGAGAAAAGGGAGGATGTCCTAGTGCAAATTCAAGTTCAAGATTTTTGACAGATTCACAATGTTCCAGACAAACAGCATTGAAATGTTTTCCAGCTGTGATCCCCCCCCCATCATGCAATAATATGCGACCTTATTATGAAAGTTTTTAACAAAGACGTGTCAGTGATAGTAAAGGCAGTGGTTGATATAATGTACTTGTGAATTTAACACAATCATGTACTATGAACATGTGGTAAAATGTGGTATTTATAAATGCAATATAAATATGATATTAAAAATATAATAAAAAAATTATAAATATAAAATAATATTGACTACAGGCCAGGATTTTGGGATCACCCTTGGATTTTTAAAACAAATAAACAGCTTTGAAGGTTTTTTATTAATCCATGGGTGGTCTCAAACTTCTTGAATGTAATGTATATTATTTAATTGTTTAATATATTTTATTTATATTTATAAAATAAATACATAAATATAATATAATTATAACTATAATATGGATAAATATTTATATATTTATATTATGTTTATACCGAATCCGCACAAGTACATCCTCTCTTTTCTCTTTAAAATACACATCCACCATGCGGAAATCATAACAGATAATGCCAAGGTTGAGTTAGGGCCCTATGTTTCGGTAAACTCATGCTTCTCTCCTTCTCCAGAATCCTTCCCATAAGATTGAAGGCTGTTATATCTGTAATGTGAAAAGGGCAACTCCATACTAATGCCCAAGGTTTTGGAATAGGATGTCCAACAAACTCATACAGATGTGATGCTGAGGGTCCACATACTTTTACCCATATAGAGTAACACATGATGGCTTTCACCTGTGTATAATCACAGGGAAATTTACATATGCGTCTCTGTGTTTGCAGGAAGGAGACCTGTGATAAGAGAGAGAGAGAGAGAGCGAGAGAGAGACAGATGGAAAAATACAGAACCAGCACAGAGTTGTGTGTGTGTGCCTGTGTGTGTACGTTAGTGTCAGTATAAGACATGCAAATAAAAGGTTCAGCTGAAAAGTGAGTGTGAAAAATAAAACCACCTGAATTATTGCAATCCTGCTCCCCATCTCCTCATTTCCCAGAACCATGTAAGTGTCACACTGGTGCAGAAACCTGGGATTGAAAATGAAGCACTGTCCTGAAGTCATGTGCAGTCACCAAGATCATCCAGACCTTCACCAGCATCCACCAAACCCAACATTTCAAGGGACTCCCTCTCTCTCCACAGATAGCACCATCTGTGCTCACTGAGACAGAGGACTGTTTTGTTTCCATAGCTGTTCACTTTGTATATCTCAGATTTCCAGTATAACTCTGAATCATTTCACCAGCAGAAGTTCTCTGATGACTCTGTGGTGGCGGGGTGTATTAGAGATTTAGAGTCAGAGCACAGGGAACTGGGGGATTACTTTGTGGGGTGCTGCAGCAGAAAACTTCTGCTCCTAAATTTAAAAAGACCAAGGAAATGGTGGTCAATGTGAGGAGGAACGGAACCGTGACCCAGCCCATAAACATCAAGGGTGAAGAGGTTGAAATTATTGAGCACTTCAAGTTCTTGGGTGTCCACTTGAACAACAGACTGGAGCACTGTGGTCTGCTGGGAGAGCAGCATCAGTGGCAGAGATGCCTCGGACTCCTCAACAAGATCAAAAAGTTATGCTCAAGTAACAACCAACCCTAGTCACACAGGTCTAACAAGGATTGCAAAAGAAAAGGACACAAAAACAAGCTTAAACAAGATCACATTTGTCATTCTTTAATTTCTTCCACTGAACTTAACCTATATTTAGCATGCCCTAACTTCCTATTTGCCACTCACCTGAAGACAATCTGAAATCTCTCTATCACTGAACATCTGTCCCTAATGAGCTTCTATTCTGATTCTGGTTTTCACTCTCTCTCTCTGTCTACTCCAAACTTTGTTAGCACCCAAGTTTTTGATTGTGCCCTTGTGATGATTTCATTGTGCTCTCGTGGACAGGTGCTGTAGTTTTTTTCTCACTGAAAACAAAAGATGATGCACATTAACATATGCCTATATTAAATTTAATCTTTACAAATAGTGTGTTGTCCATAAAATTTATTTTCTTATCTAAATAGAGGTGTAAATTAGGTCAGTAAGTTAGGACTGCATGTGCATGAGTGGGGCTAACTCAACATTGGCAATTCTGATTGGTGTGCAGTAAAAAAATAACCTGGAGGTAACAAATTGCTGGGTTGTTTAAAATAAAGTGTAGCAGAAAATATTGTTATTTATTATTATTTTTTACTTCAAAGTTGAACCTGGGCTGAAAGGAAATTGGGCTTAGTAAGGCTATAACATTAAAATAAAAATCATATAATAAGCCAAGTCAAACAAAGCATCTAAAAGGTTATATTGTATGACACAGGTGACTGTAGAGATGTTATTTTTAGTTGCCATTCATTAAATTTGTGTCCTAGTTGAAGTAAATATTAACACATAGAATAAACTGTAAGACTGACAGCTGATCACACCACTGGAGTTTTAACCACACAGATCATTACACATCACTGAATGACTTTACTGAACATCTGTGAGAATATGTGTGAAGAGCCAATATTTTGTACATTGTGTGTGTGTGAGAGTAACAGGGAGGGAGGGCGGTAGGATGTGTCAGTGAGGCATAAATAAAATGCTCTTAATGAAAGTAAATGCTAGACTTTAACAAAGCAACGAGCAGTGATAAGACAGTAAAACTCTGAACGACAAACGGTGAGTTCATTACTGATATTATAGTTATACATATTAGCGACTGCAGTTTAAATCACAAGAAAAGTGTATATTTGTTGATACATGGGTGTAATTCAACATAAGAATTTCTTTAAAGTGTCCATAGTGAAAAAAGTCACCTAATGTTAAAAGTTGTGTAAATCATTATATAGAACTACCAGATAATGGACTACATTAGTAATATCATTTTATTATTGGTTATGAACATCAAATTAAGATGTATTTACTGTATTTACTTATGAAATAGTGCCAAGCGTTATCTCTCTCGTGTTTGATTTACTGTTTTGACTACATTTACATTTATGTCATTTGGCAGACACCTTATCCAGAGCGATTCATTTTTATACAAGTAAGCAGTTGAGGGTTAAGGGCCTTGATCAAGGGCCCAGCAGAGGTAGCTTGGCAGTGCTGGGATTTGAACTCATGACCTTCCGATCACTGGTCCAATGTCTTAACCACTTAGTTACCATTGCCCTGGTACCACTGACTAGTGTTTGTTTTCCGGTTTCCAAGTTTTGGCCTATCCTCTTTATCCTGTTTACTGCCTGAGGGTTGTCTTCTAATAAAGAAGAGAATCTGCAACCGAGTTCTCTGCTGGTTTGCAACCGTAACACTCAGGAGTAAAGATGGTAAAGTATAGTAAAAATACTGCATCAACAAAAAGTGGAGCAATTTCATAAAAAATTTCCTCAGTGTAAAATTGCAAAGAGGTTGAATATATCATCATCTACAGTACAAAATATAATCTGAAATAACCTCTATGCGTAAGGGACAAGGCTGAAAAACCATACTGGATGCCCGTGATCTTTGGGCCCTTCCATCACAAACAGGCGTGATTATGTAAAGGACATCTCAGAAAACATTGTCAGTGAACAAAATTCACCGTGCCATCTGCACATGCCAGTTAAAACTCTATTATTCAAAGAAGAAGCCTTCATTATCATTCAAACTGTCCCCAGACTGTTGTTAAAAGAAGAGGGGATGCCACACAGTGATAAACACTGCCATGTCCCAACCCTTTTGAGAGGTGTTGCTGACATGACATTCAAAATTACCTTATTTTTTCCTAAAAATGATAAATTTTCTCAGTTCAAACATGTGATATATTTTCAGTGTTCCGTTATGAATAAAATATGGGTTTATAAGATTTCCATATCTCATTGCATTCTGATTTTATTTTCAATTTGCACAACATGCCAACTTTTTTGGAATTGGGGTTGTATTAACAAAAGTCTTGACGAAACAAAAAAGGGTTCAGCCTAGACTTAAACACTGAGACTGTGTCTGAGTCCCAAACACTATTTGGAAGGCTGTTCCATGACTGTAGGGCTTTAGAAGAGAAATATCTGCCATCTGTTATAGCCTTCATTATTCAAGGTACAAAAAAATAGCCTGCAGCTTTTGTAGGTGTGGGGGTTATAAAGGACCAGAAGTTTGTCCAGGTTACTGTGGCATGAAACAATTCTGTGCTTTATAGGTCAATAATAATATTTTATAATCAATGCAAAATTTGATTGGGAGCCAATGCAGTGTAGATGAGATAGGGGTGATGTGCTCATATCTTCTTGTTCTAGTAAGGACTCTTGCTGCTATGTTATGGACTAATGAGCTTGTTTATGCGAGTACTGGAACATCCAGACAGTAAGGCATTACAAAAATCTAACCTAGAGGGGACAAAAGCATGAACAAGTTTTTCTGCATTGTGCAGAAACATCATATTTCTTATCTTATCAGTATTTCTGGAGTGAAAGAAGGCTGTCCTTGTGGTATTATCTACATGAGCTTCAAATGAAAGACTGGAATCAATAATTATAACAAGGTGTTTTACTCCTGCACATGGTGAAACAGAAAGGCCATCCAGATTTACTATGTAATCAGAAAGTTTACTTCCTGCTGCATGTGGTCCTAATATGAGTACTTTTGCCCTGTCAGAATTAAGTAAAAGGAATTAAGCAACCATCCATTGTCTAATGTCCTTTACAAATTCCTCAGTTTTATTAAGCTGGTGTCTTTCATCTGGCTTTGCTGACATATACAACTTTGTGTCATCAACATAATGGTGGAAGCTAATACCCTATTAGTGAATAATATTACCCAAAGTCACCATATGTAATGGAAAAAGCAGTGGGCCTAAAACAGAACCTGACTGAACACCAAACTTCACCTTTGTAGGAATAGAGAAGTCACTGTTTACTTCTACAAACTGATTTTTTTAGTCTATCAAGGAGAATAGTATGATCATTGGTATCAAAAGCTGCACTAAGGTCAGGTAACACATGTAAGGACACAACGCTGATCAGAGGTCATTTACCACTTTAACCAGTGTTGTGGGAAAATGAGACCTAAATCCTGAATGATACATTTCATGAATGTAATTTCTACGTATATGTATCTTTCCCACTGAAGTTATTGTGTTTAACAGGTAATTAATTAATAGCTAATTTCTCACCTATTCTCACCTATGCAGTGCTGCTGGTGCTGTTGTGTCTCAGACATGGAGTCCCGATGGGTTCCTCACCAAGTTCTGCTTTTATTCATCCTCACCTTCATCACAGGTGAGTGTGATTTCAGTCTCACTGCTCACACTGGGCTCAGCTAGTTCCTTTTACAGTCTTCCAAACCTCCATTACACACCTTTTAGGATTCATGTCATTTACTTTCTCAGCATTTAATTTGATAGCTGTATGGAGGCACTTATATTTTGTTTGTTTATGTACTCTAGATTTTTCTCTAAATAAACTCTAAAGTTTCAGTACTCTTACATATTTTCTGATTTGTTAGCATATATGATTAGACAACATTTAGATAAACAAATTCAATTCAAAATATATTTATGTAAAATATTTTGATCTTTTTTTTTATTTATGCTGCTCAGGAGTCATTTGTGATTATAATGAAAATTTTCACGATTCTGCCCCTCGCCGCAAACACGGCAGGCATCATGGACTCAGTCACGTGTGCAGCGCTCTCTTTGTGTCTGTCGTGCATAGCGCGGAAGCGCGATGAAGACAATGAGAAGCTTTATGGTTTTATGGCTTTATGGCTTTATTCCCAGAAGTTTTATGGCTTGTCAATATGCATTTTGGCAAATTCCAGTCTCGCTTTTTATGATATGCCATCATAAACAGTGGTGTCCTCCTCATTCGTCTTCCATTAAGTCCACTTTGGCTTAAACAGCGACGGATGGTGTGATCTGACACAGATACCTTGTCCTTGGAGTTCACCTCTAATCTCTTTGGAAGTTGTTCTGGGCTCTTGGTTACCATTCTTATCATCTGTCTCTTCAATTTGTCATAAATTTTCCTCTTGCGGCCTCTTCCAAGGAGGTTGGCTACACTCCAATGGACCTTAAACTTCTGAATACTATGTGCAACTGTTGACACAGGAACATCAAGTTGCTTGGAGATGGTCTTATTACCTTTACCTTTAACATGCTTGTCTGTGATTTTCAATCTAATCTCTTGAGACAATTCTCTCCTTTGCTGTCTGTGGTCCATGTTCAGTGTGGTACACACCATAATACCAAACAGCACAGTGACTACTTTTCACCCTTTAAATAGGCAGACTGACTGATCGCAAGCTTGAAGACAAATGTGATGCTAAGTACAGGACACACCTTAGTTTAACAGTCTTTTCTAGGGGTACAATCATTTTTGTCCAGGCCAGTTTCATTAGTTTGTTTGTTAGAATAATTCTGTTGGACCACAATTCAAAAGCAATGTCTGATTTTCATTTGTTAATTTTCAGTAAATTGTTATGTATTATTCCTTTTGTCAGTTTCAAGTTATTTCAGTTACCATTGTGGGTTTTTCTTTCTGTAATGGAAGTGTACCAACAATTTTGTCCACATGTGTATGTGTGTGTGTATATATATGTATGTAAAGCAGCTGGATAGTACAGTAGGAACTATGCTGCCTTTTAAACCAGGGTTCGATTTCTGGTCAAGGCAAGAACTTCCAGTGCCCATTGCATATACTATCGGAAAAATTATGTGGGCCCTGATCTATATGGGCATCATCGATATGGGCAACCCCAGGCTTAGACCCCTAATGCTGGCACCTTGGAACAAGAGACATAAATTTCAGTTGTTGAGGAACCAGCACATACTGATTAAAGGTGGGCTACTGGAACAAGACACACCTGGACTAGGTCAGAAAACTAGGAAATTCGAAACAGGAAAAGAGACTATATGCACTGAATGTGATATATGTACTGATGCTCATAAGTGACTGGAGACTGCCACAAGACTGAAGAGACACAGCAAAGAAATAGAGAATAAATGAATAAGAATAAATGGCAAAATAAATAAAAGAACAAAAGAACCATCCAAAGAACCATCTAGGGTGTATTCACAGCTGCAAGGGAATAACAGCAGAGGAAGATTAAATCCACTCACCTAGACAGGGTAACACAGGGTAGGACAAACCTGCTCATTAAAGATCCCATCATTGCAGAGAAGCTAGACAGACATATGAATCAATGAGCAAAGCTCAGAAAGGAATTTGCCCCACACGTGGATACTGGAACATTTGGATATTCGAATCATCAAGCTTCATCAAGAACTCAATGTCGCTGTGGAATGCTGCTGTTTTGCCTGAACCCCCTCAGCCACATCATCACAAAGAGGGGATATGGATACAAGTTCAGAAGTGGAGTAACCATCAGCCACCTCTTATACATGGATGACGTCAAGCTGTATGATCAGAGCAAGACACTAACTCACTGGTCCACCTCAACTCCACCTTCACCTCCATTCAACTGGAATATATATATAGAAACTTCATATACAAACTATATACACCAAAATATTTACAAAAGCAAACAGGTTGGGTTCAAATGACAACACTAAACAAAGGAACTCAGCACAACAAAACGTCCCTACCCTATCTGAGATTTTAGTGCTTTCTAACTAGTGAGACCCCAAACTAAACCAAAACAAATTCTCACGAGCTACACTATCTATCTACAAAACAAAACTTACACAGGGTGGTGTTGCCTCTAACCTAATGTGTCTATACAATTCAGTCTCCTACGTGGGTGCACAATGTAAATGTATAAGGTATTAATAAATTCAAAGTGATAATAATATATACAAACAGGTGAAAGAAAATCTATACAACAGAAATGGCTTTGTAGGAAAAAGAAAGTGAAACTAACCTAAACCAACGTGATATATACATATATATACACACCATATACACTTGTCTGTACAAACGAACTTCAACAACTAATTCTCCAACGACTACCAACTCTCTAACACAAACTAACCAAACGCCTCAAAACACCCTCCACGAACATTGCGTTACGGCCTTTAAAAGGCCCGAAGGCGGGACATCCGGAGCGATCGTCCAATAGGCGGCAATTCTGGCGACCAGCCAATCATTGACGCTGGGAGGCGGGACATCTGAAGGCTGAGATGAGTATGAACAGAAAAACAAGGAAAGAACGGAAAACAAACAAACAAGCAAGCACCTTACGTGTCTCAGCACGTAACAATGTGGTCTTGCATCGTCCTGCTGAAATATACAAGGCCTTTCCTGAAACAAACATCGTCTAGAGGGGAGCATATGTTGCTCCAAAACTTTTATATACCTTTCAGCATTCATAGTTACTTCCAAAACATGCAAGCTGCCCATACCGTATGTGCTTATGCAGCCCATACCCTCAGAGATGCTGGCTTCTGAACTGAACACTCATAACATGCTGGAAGGTCTCCCTCCTCTTTAGCCCGGAGGACACGGCGTCCGTGATTACCAACACGAATGTCACATTTAGATTCGTCTGACCATAGAACACTTTCCCACTTTCAAACAGTCCATTTCAAATGTGTCTTGGCCCGCAGGACATGATAGTGCTTGTGGACCATGTTCTAAGATAAGATAAGATAAGTTATGATAAAATAAGATGAAATAAGATAAAATAAGATAAGATAAGATAAGAACTTTATTTATCCTGAGGGAAATTCTTGTCATTGGCATGTTCAGTGTAACAAGAGAAATAAAGATAGTACAATGAAGATTTCAAAAGAGAACAGTAGTAATTGTGCAAATATGCAAAAACATGACAGCTTATTATTAAATACAGATTATTAGTATAAGTTATGAAAAGTGACTTAGTACTTGTGCCTGAGTAAAATGAGATGGCAGCTTATGATGGCGGGATGAGACTAACATACCGCCATAAAGGCTGAAAAGATCACCTACAGAGCGAAGAGGTGTTATAAAGCGTTATTGCCACAGGTAGGAAGGATTTCCTGTGGCGTTCGGTTCTACATTTGGGGGCAATGAGTATTTTGCTCTGTGTACTCTGGTGATTCATCAAGGAGGCATGCATGGGGTGAGAGGGGTTGTCCATGATACTGAGGAGCTTTTTCAGCATTCTCCTCTCAGACACCTCTGTCAGATCCTCTAGTCTGACACCTAGGACAGAACCAGCCTTTTTAATCAGCTTGTTCAGCCTGTTGTGATCAGCTGTCTTCACCGCACTGCCCCAGCTCACAGCTGCAAAAAACAGTACACTCTCCACCACAGAATGATAAGACATTGTCAGCATTTTCCTACATACTTTAAACGACCTAAGCCTCCTCATTAGGTAGAGCTGTCTATGCCCTTTCTTGAGAATATGGCTTCCTTTTGGCAAGATAGAACTTTAGTTGGCATCTGCAGATGGCACGGCGGATTGTGTTTACCAACAGCGGTTTCTGGAAGTATTCCTGGCCCATTTAGTAATGTCAATGACACAATCATGACGATGAGTGATGCAGTGTCGTCTGAGGGCCCGAAGACCACGGGCATCCAATAAAGGTCTTCGGCCTCGTCCCTTACG
>JAQQZR010000036.1:3810838-3822201 GCA_030068235.1 Notoglanidium macrostoma | reverse complement strand
AAATTAATGTTCAACTAAACAATGAAATATTAGGAGTAGCCTAAGCTTTGCCTTATTTACTTTAAGTAACAGGAGGGAATTCTTGGTTGATGATCAATTGTTTGAAAAATTTGCTCCCCAGACACAATGGACATATGGAAATTCTTTACGAAGAAGCGGAAAGTAAGTCAAAATTTCTCCACAGGACAGGGTTTTTATCCAATGGAAATATTAGTGCAGTTAGCTGGCCAGTCAATGTTAGGAGATGTATCAACTAGCTTAATGTTAGCTATCATTACATCCAAACCCAGTAGCCTACCATATCGTAATGCCAAGAATGAGGCCAAGTCCGCTCTGATGATATTTATTGATTCCTTGTTGTGACTTGAAATTGTATACAGCAAGTATAAAATGATTGCATCCAAAAATTTTATTAGGAGTTTAGTATTTTAGAGTTTCGGTATTTTCCTCATAAAACAGTGCTTGGTTCATGGTCTGACAAATTAATTCTTAAAATTCAGATCATGAGAAGACCATTGGGTTAAAACAATTGGTGATCACAACCACTAATGATACAAGAGCGAATATGTCATTTCTTATTTGTTATTTCCTTCTAATTTCTTGACTTTTTAAAGCTCACTTATTTCAGTGACAATGCTTAACAATGCTTAATCCATCTCGAACTCTCTCAACATAGGAGCTTGATACTGAGAGTGAGTCAGCAGGGTCAGCATGTAGGGACAGTGGAGACAGTTCTATTGCTGAGCTGAGTGATGAAGGCTGCTGGGCAGTTAGGAATGAAACGCGTCTCCGAATTTTATGGAGCCTCATCTTGGGCTCAACTCACTTTAAAAGTACAAATCTAAAATGTATACTCAAAGCTATATTTATTTTGAGTGCATTCCAGTCAGTTATGTAAATTTCATGAAGGACATTACTGATTTAAAGGCATACTCTAGAGAGCAGGGGTCTCCAACAGGTAGCAAATAAATACATTTAGTAAATAAGTAAATACATCTCATAACACAGTCACAAAAAGTATTAAATCTGTTAAAATTGATATCAAATCAAATTCAAACATCCTGCCCTGTCTGATACAAAAACATTCTTCCCCAGGTCAGGAAATATTTTTCTCCCAATTTTGGTGATAAAGTGTGTCACATTCATTTCATTATCTTAGGCATAGCAGTGGGTAGCAGTTAAAAACAGGCTGACGAATATGTACTAGTTGAATGAGGACTTATTGTTGAGTCTCTAAAATAGTAATTGAATTAAGTGACTTTTGTAGGTAAAATTAGGTGTTTAACAACCTGTTAAAAATACACCAAAATGCAGGAAATGGCATCTAATTCATAAAAAAGTTTCTGGGGAGGGCCCCCAGACCCAAACCCAAAAATCTATAACTCATACACTCAACAGTGTTCAAGAAGCAAAAACTTTATTGTGCAGTGTTATCAGAACTGCTGATATAGAGTATTATTTAATTCAGACCAAAACTTGATACATAGTGAAATATATATGGGTAAGTTTGTGTGTCAGTACAGAAGATAAAATCTGATAAGTTAACCTGTAATGTGTAATTTCACTGACGTGCACATTGTTCAGGTACATAAATTTCCACATTATTCTGTTTTAGCACTGACATGATAATGTGCACTTTAGAGTTAGAATGTGTTTATTAACCACAGAAATGTTCATGTTGTTGTATTTTTGTTGTTTTTTTTTTTGTAATAATCAGTACTTTAATATAAAGTGCTGACCTAACTAGCAGACAGCTCAGGGTAGGAAAACCATGTACAAACAAGGCCTTGATGGTAAATTATTATTAATGAAAGGATTGTTTGGTGCTAAATAACAGTTTTCATGAATAGTAAAAATGAATCATTAGAGGTTTCAATACTCTGTGGTATTAGAACATAGTTAAAAGGGGATTGAGTGAACACTATGAATTAAATACATAAAATACTAGTTTGGTTGTGAATGTGCACTTATAAACAAATAAAAAAAAATCAATTCTGGTGTAGGAAAATAATTATTGATGGCATGGTGTGATGTGGCTGGATGTAAATTGGAAGTATGGTTAACTGTTCATTTTTTTTTCTTTCCCAGTAACACCTCATCAAAAAATTTTTAATCCTCTTATAAAAGAGTAATGTACAATGATTTATTAAGAGCACAGCTGCAATGATTTATGAATTAAATAACAACAAATCATACTTTTTATTTGTTTATAGTTACATTTAATCTCGTGGAAAATCCAGAAAAAAAGGTAATACCTGATGTCACGTAGTGTTATAGCAGTTACAACAGTCAGTATTGTTCTTGACACTAAAAAAATCCTCTGTCTTCTCCATGGAAAGTGCTGACACTAGAGACTCCTTCCATAAATGTTAAATATATTTATGTCATTTGGCAGACACCCTTATCCAGAGCAACTTACATATATCTCATTTATACAACTGAGCGTTAAGGGCCCATCAGCGATAGCTTGGCAGTGCTGGGATTTGAACTCACAACCTTCCAATCACTAGTCCAATGTCTTAACCACTAATCTACCACTGCCCTAAAGGAAATGTTCTTAATAAAATCTTCATATATAATAATCTTCATAATAAAATAAAAACATTTTAATGTTTTTAAAGCAAGTCTCTGTTGCTATAGAAACTATAAAATATTATAACTAGCAATATTAACCTTGTAGCTGGAAGTCTTGTCAAAGCTGCTGTTATAGAAAATGAATTAACATCGTCTCTATTAATCAGACTCGAGAATTTAACAGCACTGTGAGACAACACAGGACATCACTAACAGTTAAAGGGTCACAAATGGAAAATGTATAGCATTTATAATAACAGTATTATGTGGTGTCATTTAAAAACTGTACAATTGCCCCTTCTCAGTGAGATTATTTGCACCTTTTACTGCAACAGTTGAAAAAAAATCAAGCAGTTTTCCCATGGTCTTCAAGATCCAGCTGCTCATAAAGACAGAGTAAAAAAACCTGCTTTATTTTTTTCCATTACAGAAAGAGAACTTAAAACACTTACTGGCACCAGCAATTGCACTCGTCCTCCCGAGACTCAGTGCCTCAGGAGGCATAATGTTTCCAGGGGAGTTAGTTCTCAGCACAGCTAGACTCTGTCACTGCCTGCAAATCCCCACAGGGTTCCACACAGAACATAACATCCCACAGTAAAAGGGATGTAACACACCTTTCTCCTGCAGTGAAATTCACGTTTTTTTTCCTCCTCAATTCAGAGAAATGCATTGATGGAAATCCTTTCGTCTCCTAAAAAGGAGACATCTCTCTGCAAATTTTCTCTCCCTTTCTGTCATTCACACACTTCAAAAACCTAGATGCTGAGCTTATCATTGGATTGTTGTTCAAGGCATGTTGCTAGGGCAAGCAATCTAATACACTGAATGCCCTTAGGACATCTCCACTATGGCTGGTTTTCAAGGGGAAAAAAAAAAAACAGGCCACACAAGGTCATCCTGTTGTTTTGTTATGGTTTATGGAGTCTAAGGAGTAAAGAGGTGTAAAAAGTATAACTCATCTCCTGGAAAAATCATTCCAATGCTGTAGAACCAGTTGAATTAATTTAAAAATAAAATTTATTACACAGAATAGCTTCTATATCTCTTAATCTACTATTAATATAATTAATTTTTTTTTTAAAAGGTTAAAATTATTTATTAAAAAAAAAAAAAAAAAAAAAAACACACCATTAATAAACTGTACATATATGGGATAGCACCCACCTGTGCTTTAAGAACAACCTTAATTCTTTGTGGCATGGACTCCACAAAATGTTGGAAACATTCCTTTGAGATTCACATTCATGTTAACATAATTGCATTGCATAATTGTGTCAGGCATGTCAGCTGCACGTTCATGCTGTGAATTTCCCATTCCAGCGCGCTGTTGGATTCAGATCTGGTGATGGTGTTTGTGCTTTGCGAAATGTTCATGCATATCATCATGTTCGATGTAGAAATTAGAACATGGGTAAATTGTGACCATAAAGGGATGCACATTATCAATAACATTGCTCAGGCTGTGGCATTTAAACAATGTTTGTCTGGTTTTAAGGGCCCCAATGTGTACGAAGAATGTATTCCCCACACTATTACACCACCTCCACCAGCCTGAACTGTTAAAACAAGGCAGGTTAACTGGGTTTACGGATTCATACATTTGACACCAATTCTAACCCTACCATTTCCATATTACAGGAAAAATCAAGATCAGTCATCATCTTCAACCATCCAGTTTTAGTGATCCTGTGCCCACTGTAGCCTCAGATCTTTGTTTTTTTGGCTGAAACGTGTGCAACCCAATGTGGACTTCTGCTATTGTTGTGCATCTGCCTCAAGCTTCAACATGTTGTGTGTTATGAGATGCTTTTCTGCTCACAGTTATAAAGATAGTTATTTGAATTACCATAGCCTTCAGTCTGGCTATTCTCCTTTGATCTCTCTCATCAATGAGGAGTTTCTGACCACAGAGCTGCATTTCAAAACTCATTGATTTTCTGGTTGTCCTGAAATGCTTTTCAGCTCACCATGCTTATATAAGAATGGCAATTTGATTTACCATAGCCTTTCTGATAGCTCAAAACAGTCTGGCCATTTTTTCTCTGACCTCTTAATCAACAACGCATTTATGCTTTAGAGAACAACCACTTACTGGATGTTTGTTTATTTGTTTGTTTGTTTGTTTGTTTGTTTCTGCACAACCACTTGTGCAAACTCTGGAGACAGGTTTGTGTGAAATTAGCAGGAAGGCTGCAGTTTCTGAAATGCTTAAAATTGCCTGTCTGGCAACAGCAACCGTTGCACTGCTGCCAGATTAATGGCTGATGGGATAATTTCATGAATAAGCAGGGATACAGGTGTTTTTAATAAAGGGGCCAATGAATGTAGAGTGACTTTTTGGGTTTGTTTGTTTGTTAAAGTTCAGTTTATTGAAATACTTTTGCTTGCTAGAACCCTTGCTTTAGTGTGCTGAGAAATAGTCATTGAGATACACCTCTTTGATACATTAACATTTATTTTGGCATGAGAGTTAAATATATTGTTATTTAAATATGATTCAGTTTTTTTTACTGTACATTTTTTCAAGCTTATTTCCATTCAGTATGCTACAGTATAATACCGATTGTATTAGTTTTAAATATATATATTGGGAAATACAAAAATAATATTTAATTACACATTCAGTATTTCCCCAAAGTATGACCAGAAAAAATTAAATAAAAATAATAATAATTTGAATATTCTTTACATACTTCAAAAAATACTATTTATGCACTTATGTATGCAAGGGTTATAACCAACTGTTGTTAAAACAAACCCATGGCTTAAGAGAGATTTTACTCTTTGCTTTTTTCAAAGTGTCTGCAAGTGACACCCCGGGTTGGTGAAGATGGCAGTCTTGATAAAATCAGTCTAGGCAGCAGCATGAACTGTATCAGGGGATGAGGCACATCACCTTGACCACGAACAAATCACTGACACACACACACACAAGCATATGTGAAATGACAGTTTTTTTTAGCCTGTAGTGACAAATGGGGGGGTTTGGGGTGGGGTGGGGTGGGGTGGGGGATGACAGCTGAAAATATGTTCGATCCTGGGGGGATGTTCTTTCACTCAGCCTTTCTTGATGGTTCTCCAGCCAGGTTCTCTCTCTCCCTCAGGAACAGGCAGTTTTAGGTTTTCTGTCTTAATGTCCTTTTTATAATGAGATTTCACATGATGACACAGAGGACTACACAAACACAAGACAGCTATGGCAGCTGTGCACTCCAGACACTGTAAGACCAACACCAATGCATCAAATCAGCAGGAAGACCAGTTGGAGAGTCCAGGACTATAAATGGCAAAAATGTGTCCACAGAGGTGTCACTTTAAAAACTTCTATTAAAACTTCTATTCTATTTACTTGCTTTTTTTTTTTTATTTACTTAGTAAACGTAATTTACATTTCATGGAATTTGGTGACACCCGTATACAGAGTGACTTGCTCTGAAGTCTCTATCATTAAATATATCCTGATACTGGTTCATTAGGACATGGACTAAAGGTCTTTCCACATACAGGGCAATGCAAATAAACTATGGGAAAGTTTGCAAAATATCGTTGATGAATTTAACACGACATTAATATTTACATTAAACATGACAATTATATGACAAAAATAATTACTTTTACAAAAAGGGAAAAAAAATGGGTACATCCTTTCCTGAGAGGTAGGCGAGAACGTGGAGTTTCACCACTGGGATCAGAACCTCTCAGGAACTCTCATGGTCTTCTTTTTTTTTTTTGCTTGCTATTGCATTACAGTTCCCCTTCACTGGAATTAAGGGGTCCAAACTTGTTCCAACATGGCAATGCTCCTCTGCACAAAGCGAGCTCCATTAAGACAATTGTTAAGGGTGGAGTAGAAAGAATTTGAGTGGCCTGCACAGAGCCTTGACCTCAACCCCACTGAACACCATTCTGATGAACTGCAATGCCGACTGCACCCCAGACCTCCTCGCCTGACATCGTTGCCTGACTTCACAAATGCTCTTGTAGCTGAATGCTCACATTCCTACAGATTTTGAGCAAAAGTTCATGTGAAAAGGTTTGATTTCTCTGTGCCAGAAAACATTTCAAATAACTTTTATATCTGCAATGTGTGTAAGGTGATATTTTGCTGACATCCTCTGCAACCTTTAAACCACTAAGATATTGCATGTCACTCTTTAGTTTTATTACCTCCGACACATTTCACAACTGATTTTAAAAATGTGATCCCTCTGTAAGTAAAGGAAAATGCAGTTTTAGATATATTCCAATTTTAACCCTGACCCCATTATCCTTTTTAAATAAGGCTTTAGAAATATATATCCCTGAACAAACTTCATATACTTATATGTACATACATACATACACACATACTGTACATATACACACACACACATATATATATATATATATATACACTTAAATGTCCAATAAGTGAGCAGTGTAAGTGAAAATAGGTGACTATCTGAATTGCTAAATTAATTCATTATAGTGCATCAATGACAACCTGTTTGACTGAAAGCATCTCTTTCTCCATCTCTCTACTTACTTGCTTACATATTTATTTAGAAAGGGCAGCATAGTGGGTGACATCGCTGCCTCACTGCTCCAGGGTCTGCAGTTTGAGCCTGAGATTGGATTACTCTCTGTGAAGTATCACAGACACTCCCCATGTTTGATTGGGTTTCCTTTGGGTTCTCTGGTTTCTTCCCACCGTCCAAAAACATGCAGGTAAGTGGATTTGCTATGCTAGATTGCCCATAGGTGAGAATGAGGGTGTGTGCACGCATGGTTCTCTGTGATGGCAAGCATAAACGTGCTTACTAATATTTAAACACTGCCAACCCATTCAATTTAAACTGTATTTATGCAGGCCTTTCACTGTATTTGGCAACCTGTCTTCATATTGTTGTCTATGCATGTTATAAAATCAATTATTCCAATTTTATTTAGGAAATATGTAGAGGACAAGTCTATTGCTATAATTCAACTCTCAGAAATCTTCATGGAAAATTAAATCAGTTTTATCTTTACTTGCATATGAATTATTCATAGGAAAATAATATGTTGCCATACTGTATCTGTTCAATTGAATTAACCACGGCGAGCCAGAAAGCACAACAAAACACAGCTTCAAAATTAGAAAAGCAGATTAAAATTATATTTTTATGAAAATAATAAAAAAGAAAAATCCATCCCCAGTTCACTTAGTTGCCATGGAGGCAATGTCAAAATGACTATTAACATAAAGTTTAACAAATCTGCTCCCTTTCCAAATATAGGATCAGCAAGCTTTGCATACTAATGCATCATGACACTGCAGCTTATAGCATTTGAGAGTGACAGAATAGAGCAAAGTGGATTGGTATATTCTGATTGGACGGACCTCAACTCATTAACAGCTTCTATCTGCGTGTTTCCAAATTATCACGCTGCACATTTTCTAATCATTTGTACAAATTTGACACCCTTGTTTAATGAGTCATTAACAGGTTCTAATCTAAGACATTAATCATGGATTTAATTTTTGCAAATAATTACCAATTTATTTTTAAATCTTTTTTTTTAATTCCACAAAATGTATTTAAATCATGCAACAACATCTCGTTCTTTGCTAGGTTCTTTGCTGACAGGCTGCATTTTCCTCTAAAATGAGTAAAAGGGTTGATTGATTGATCGTCATAGAATTACACATCCAACACATAAAATGTGGTTAACTCTCATCCATGTGAACTCCATGAAGACAATAAGGACACTAACGATTTATTCAAAATTGATTATTTTCAGTTAATAATTTCCTTCAGTCTATAATTTGAGTAGCAGTGTTGTACTTTCAAAGTGCTATCAGTTAATATCACAATATCATTGAAAATAAAGGGGGGAAAAAAGAAATTAGGACTTATTTTTCTTCTTCTCCTCATCTTCAGAAAATTCAAATGAAAAGTTCAAATTCCTGTTGAACATCTGATTCATAGAATATTTTAAATATTTCTTCCCAGTGAATGTGTTCAGGCAACAGATTTGATTGAATGCTTATGGAACCATAACGTGCACATTGTTTTTATAATCTATAAGAATGATACATGGAAAGGGATGTTTCAAGCATGGGATTGACACGTTAATGTACAAATAAGACTTCTTTAATAAGGAAGTATTTTAACGACTATATTTCAAGGTATAAAGCGGTATAGATAATGGATGGATATTTCAAGGTAAAGTGTAGCTATAGTTGGATGTGACCGGTGGATTATTAGGCAGTTATTTATCTAAAACAAACACAAAGGTTGTTGTGAAGGACACTTTCTTACGTTTTTAAATATATTTAACCTTTAATTTTTTTCAATGTTATATCAGTAGAACCCAAGATGGCACCCAAATCATGGAACCACCTAAATGTTGTACGATATCATGCATACAAAGCAGAATTTTTACTTTAATTTACCTACTAGCACTTTTGGCAAAGTGTTATGGTCAGCAAAAGTTCTGGCTATATTTTGAATAATTCTGACTCAGCACTTCTTGTCACTGAATTGTCAAGGTTTTATGTTGTTATAGGAATTAGACTTCACTTAAGTATTCACTACCTAACATTAGTGCGAGTGAGGAATGGGTCAATATATGCAGTGAGCTGTTCTTTAAGTGAGCAGAGTTGTATCAAAATCAATTTCTAATTTTCGCCTTTCCTTAAATCAGTGATCAGCAATTTTAGGTATGTTTATGTTTGACAAATAAATCTCATCCCACTTTATATATATATATATATATGTATATATATATATATATATATGTTTATACATTATTCTAGTGAGTGAATAATTCACTCTTCCAACAGTGTTACAAGACAAAATGCTGTATTTATGACACTATATACTGTATATCTTTAGTTGCTTTATGTCTTTGATCAGTTAGCTTTATTTGGTGTGAATGACCACTTAAAATATTCTTTCCTAGAATGTAAGGCTAAACAACTGTTTATTTGGATCACAGTATAAGATTGCCCACATGGCAGCGTCCATTAAAAATAAGTAGTCTTTTATTTCCAGTTTGGTTTATGTATGCAAACATGTCTGAAAATTTAATATTAGAGATGTTTTATATGTAACCAATGATCCTATGACCATATTTGAGATTAAATAAGTTTAATAAAATCTTCTGCATTCAGAAAACAGAGTTTCTCTATCCCACACCAGTATAACTACATTTTACCTTGAAATATAATTATTACATTCTTCAAAAACCTTTTTTTTTTCCCCATTAATATGTGAATCTCTATAACATCACATGCTTGCAACATCTCTTTCGTGTCTAAACTATGCTTTGAAAAATGAATATTTTAGTTCCACAACACTGCCTGAACACATTTACACTTATTAAATCCTCTGAATATTCCACAAGTTACATGTTCAAAGAATGTTGC
This sequence comes from Notoglanidium macrostoma, assembly GCA_030068235.1. Lineage (NCBI taxonomy): Eukaryota > Metazoa > Chordata > Actinopteri > Siluriformes > Auchenoglanididae > Notoglanidium > Notoglanidium macrostoma. The sequence continues at coordinate 3,812,231 of JAQQZR010000036.1, read as the reverse complement.
ATCATCCGAATTCCCTGGAGAAGATAATTAAGTTCTTTCATCCTTTTACTTTCTTCATTTCTTTATTTTCAGAGATATTTTAGTATTGACAAAAGAGGTAAGTCTGTATTAAAAGTGCAACCCTGTTTCATTTTTAAGACTTACAAGGTGACTACATGGAATTGCCCAAAAACTACTTTAGCAAAATTTTGTTTTATACCGGTTCAGCTCATAGCTTCATTTTGGTTTTACGTGTCCCTTGGTAAACCAATCCTCCACTAAAGTATCATGAAGTATCCTAAAAACTGTAAAACATGGGTTTTGATATTTGCTTTGTGAGCTAGTCGGAGATTGTGAATCCCTGGACTAACACCCTTGAGGGCAAAACAACCACAGTCGCATAAAATATTAATTCTAGAGCTAACAGCAATACAGTATATCCCTTGTACTATAAAAGAACGATTTGCTGAGAGGAATATTGGAGCATTTTACTGAATTAACTGGACCATGACCTTAGCACTGTTATACTGTGTTGATATGTTCAGATATGCTGAAAGTTTAATGACTTTCGATCTTGGCATAGAAGAAAACAGAGTTATGGTATTATTCCGATTGTTTGCACCATATCAAACTCTGATAGGGGTGTACAAACGATTTATTTGACATCTCAGATACTTGATTATCTAGAATATCCCTGTGTGGGCTTCGAGAGGATATATGAGCCCAGTGAGAACACAGTCATTACTACGCTCAGGTCTGAGACCATGCCATGGCTTATTCATCTTGCGAATGTTCATGTTTTTAATTGTTATATGAGAGCTGTGCAATGGGGAACCATTTAGCAAATGCACATAAATCCTGGTTCCAAACTATTAAGGGGAAAACAGTCTCTGTAGTAGGAGGAAAGATTCCACCAAAACGGTGTAGAGTATCTTAAAGTTTAGTCAAGTAGTTAATATGATCATTATTGTTGGCCAACTGGAATAACTATAAACACCAAGATAACATTTTAAGATAAACATTCTTTTTTTTATATCTTAGGTCAAAATAATGAGAAAATGTAACAGACTCGGAGGCAGGAGAAGGAGCCACATGAAAGGACGTTTCAGTGCAGATCTTGGCAAACATGATAAAAAAAACTTCACAACTTCTTCATGGATTGCTTTTATACCCAGGAAATAAACAGGAAGTAATAGTTAGGGGTTGGGTTAGTGACTACGACCTCTGCTGAGTGGGAGGGGTAGTGTCATGATCCAGTGTTAAAAAAGATAATCAGATAATATCTCTAGTCTCAAAAAATTTTCATAATAACTTGAAATAATAAGTTTCTCTCTCTCTCTCACTCTCTTTCTTTCTCTCTCTCTCTCTGTCTCTCTCTCTCTCTTTCTCTTTCTTTCTCTCTCTCTCTCTCTCT
>JAQQZR010000036.1:3789737-3806142 GCA_030068235.1 Notoglanidium macrostoma | reverse complement strand
CAGGTAACACAGACATGAGGGCGCCCTGGGACATAAAGCGGCCAGCCACTCCACCGTCAACAAACTTGAGTGAACGTAAGAGAATGGGTGCCGACAGTTTCCAAACATCCAAGTTTACCAAAACACTCAATGCCAGAATCAATGTCTATGTAAAAGGGACATGCTGGCATGCAGGAAGATGGAAGTGACATTTTTGACATTGGCATTCTTCTTTCTGAGATAAGCAAGAATTCAAAATCTCTATCTCTGTCCTCTAAATTGAATGTTTCCATCTCTGTCCGCAAATTCAAACAGCATCTCAGGTCAGTGTGCCTTTATGCCTTGAATTGCTTCCCACTTCTCTTAAACCAACATATTTCGGATTGCACAAACACAATGCTCAGCAACTTTGCTTGCATTTGAAGAGTGGTACAAAGGTGCATAGGTAGCAAAAGCACTTCAACACTCAGTTCACCCAACATTATCATTTTGAAAGTAACACCGGTGAGCCTGGGGTATTCATATTTCCAACCTGTAGTATGTTATATGCCACACTAGGCCCTGATATGACATGCGTCTGGTTCTGGAACATCGGCTTGCTTTGTAAAAATACACATTGGGGAAGCTTTATGTCGGCTTTGTTTGGTTTAGTGTAAACAAGCAAACCCTGAATATTGAGGGGTCTTCTTTACATAATTTTTTGCAAGACCTCCATGTAAAAAGGGCTAGTAATACCATTTCTTCTAACCTAGAAGTATAACCAGTTTTGCTCTCTTGACTCCTGGCCACAGATGGCTGTGGCATCATTGGGATTTGAACTTGTGATCTACCAATGATGGGTAAAACTGGAACTAGATTAGTGAATTTAGAAAAAAAACATGGTTGACAATAAGCCCACACTGAGTGTGTTGATGAATAAGACATTTTCCCAAATGGGCCAGATTTACACCATAAAAAAGAACTCTGAACTAAAATGGGCCAATGAGAACTCAAGATGCTTTTAATGCTTGCCATTTAAACAGTTGAAATCAAAAAAGGAAAACCAGTCACTTAAGAAAATACTGCCTTCTGTTTATAACAGATACTGTGCAAATATTTATTATGGACATGTGTTAATAACTCATAACAGACTCATAATGTACTAATGTGTGTGTTTTGATTTCTATATATTGGTTAGTGGTGGTGGAGTGGTACAGTGTATAGTGTTGCTGCTTCACAGCTCCAGGGTCCCAATTTCTATCTTGAGCTCACACCTGTTTGTGTGGAGTTTCTGTGCATGCTCTCCCCATGTCCATGTGGGGTTCCTCTGGGTTCTCCGGTTCCCTCCCACCTCATGCCAGTAGGTGGACAGTTGAAGTTAAATTGTCCCTAGGTGTGAATGAGTGTATGAATGTGTGTATGGTGTACTGTGATGGGCTGGTCTCCCATCCAGGGTGTATTCCTGCCTCATGCCCAGTGTCCCACAGGAAAAGCTCTGGATCCATTTTGACCCTGACCAGGATAAAAAGTTACCTAGCCCTTTAAACCCTGTAACACACTATTTTAGGCCCAAAAATTGTGTTTTGTCTCTGTAGAAATGTTGTTTTTTTGCTTTTAGTTAAGCTTTTTCCCATTAAGTGTGTATAAAATTTGTGGGGGTTGCTAACTGTTTAATGTGCATTTGAGAGGTGCTAATTAATGCACAACTGTACCCACCGGTGCCACCTCTCATGGTTAATGGTGAATGAGTGATGTGTTGGTTTGTGGCATGGGGTGATATAGTCAGAGCTCTGTGCATTGGTTCATGAGTAGCAGGATAGGGAGTGGGGCTCTGCTTAAGTTCCTGCCTCGAGGCCCAGGATTTACTAATCCATCCCTGAGAAGATGTAAAGTACCATAAGGCAGTCCTCAGTGGCCTTGGCTCAAAGCAATGAGAGAGAGAGAGAGAGAGAGAGAGAGAGAGAGAGAGAGAGAGAGAGAGAGAGAGAGCAATGCTGATCCTGTGATCCTATATGATTCAGTAAGAAGTGTTTTCACACCCCGCTGATCCATGCAACAACCCTGAGACTGATAAAACTTAATGAGCCTTTTCAGATGTCTGGGGGAAAAAACACCCATTGAGCCTCTTATCATGCTCAGCAGTAAACCTGTTAAAATAGGTCTCTGGCCCCATTCACACCTGGCATTAATATGCATCCTGGTTGATCAGATCGGATCACATCACCGCCAACTCTGTTCGGAGTAGCATACCTTTACTGACTTACTCCTTCTGTATCTACCTTTCCTTTTTATTCCCTCTCTCTTTTTGCAATTGTCCTTTTAGTCTTTTAGTCGAATGAGAAACAGAAGTCCCTTATAATGGTTTGATCTGCTTGTTTCAAAGTGTGGAAGTGTGGGACTCTAAGGGAGCTCTCCACAGCCTGAAGACGTATGATGCATATGAGATGCATATATATATATATATATATATATATAGATATATAGATAGATAGATAGATAGATAGATAGATAGATAGATAGATAGATAGATAGATATACTGTCCAAAAAGCACCCCATTTCTTAGTACAAATTTTGTTATAGATATTTGTCATGTCTGTGCCTGCAGCGGTAGAAAACTCCAGATCCCATTCACAGAATTCACATTTGTGCATTCACAGTCAGGCAACATGTTCGCACCCCATGGACTCAGACACAAACTGCAATTCCCATGAGCACTAATGCACAGTCACACTATGGAATCGCTGGACTTCTGATTGGATGCAGGTGCATCCAGTTAATGAGTTATGCTCCTCTGGTTTCTGTATTCTTTCCTTGCCTTAGATAACCTGTTTGCTAATTAAGTGAACCTTGCCTGTTTTTAGATTATGAGCCTCTTTGCCGATTTGGTACCTTTGCCTGGAATTTGTGACAATAAACAGTGTTCTACTGCATTCCGCCTGAGTCTGCCTCCATTTTATGAATTCTTCCCTATTGAGTAAGTACACAAAATATTTTACATTTCCAAACATTAGTTTTTCAAAAATAATTTCTATTTGAAAAATGTTTTTATGTCAGTAAAGAATGAAACCTATTACATAAGAGACCACTTTCAAAAAAACATAATGAAGGCTCCTGGGTTTTGCTGCAAGAAAAAGAAGCAAGTGTGACATTCAAAGTCTCCAGAAGAACTGTGGCAGATTCTGCTCAGTAAAACTTATCAGTTCATTTCCCGATCAAACTGCACAACCTGTACCAGGGATTATTGTTTAAGAATTATAAAGGTCGTCACACCAAATTTTGTCATTTTTTAGTTTATTGTTTACTGTACAATTATAGTATTTTTTCTTTTAAGCAGAAAGATTTCATTTCATTATTTTTTTTACATTATCTTTACAGCATTTCTTTGTGCCTATGTGTCTAAGACTTTTGCACAGTACTGCATAAATATAATCTCCCTCTCCCCTCCTTAATTGAGAGGTAGTATGTCTTCCTCAACCGTGCACCCACTATCAGTGACCTAGTAGGTATACAGTACTGATTGGACATGTCATCTCTTGAGTGTAACATTCCTGGGATACAGTAACATACAGATTCTGGTTAGCATCAATGTCCATAAATGCTTGCAAGATAAGCTTCAGTTCATCCATTGTGTTGGGTTTCCAACACAGCTGTTATGACCTGCTGGAGCTGGAGGCCATTGCCCATAAGGAATGGGCTAAGATTCCTCAGCAGCACTGCCAGAAGCTGGTGTCTGGTTATGCACGTTTGCAGCAGACACCAGAAAAAGGGTGCTCTACAAAGTACTAAAGATGGTTGTCATGAAGGGGTTGAATAATTTTGAAACCGCAGTAGTCTTAAAAAGTGGCATTTTATGTTGAATGTACAGGAACCACTTGCAATATTAGCTGTGTTGAGCTATTTAAATTGTTCTAGTTTGAGTTGTTTATTACAAACAGCTGAAATTTTGTAAATTTTATGAATAAACCTAACTTGTAAAGAGGGTTAAATAATTTTAGGTGCAACTGTATATAAATATATACAAACACACATATAACGAAACTGAGCAGTTGAAGAGTCGAAAAAGAAAGGTTTTTTTTTTTTCTCTTATCTTCAACTGTCCAGTTTGGGTGTGTCTGTGCCCATGATAGCCTCAGATTCAGATTCCTGTTCTTGGCAGGAGTGGAACCCAATGTGCTCTTCTGCTGATTTATCCCATTCATCTCAGGGTTTGATATTTTGCTTTTTGATGCAATGCTTTTCTGTTCACCACTGTTGTAATTAATGATTACTTGAATTACTATATCCTTCCTGGCAGCTCAAATCAATCTGACTATTTTCCCTAGACTCTCTTATCAACAAGGAGTTTATCACAGAACTGTTGGGTGTGAAATTCTTGGGAGAGTAGCAGTTTATGCAATATCCACACTAGCCCTTTTGGTTCCAAAATCCATACCACCATCAAAGTCATAGAGATCACACTTTTTCTTCATTCTGATATCTGATGTGCATATCTAATTTTGCATTGCACTGCTGATACATGATTGGCTAATAATATAAGCTTTGTATTCACCTCTCTGCATTCTGAGATGATCACATACAGGCAGATTTCATCTGTAAAAGTATTTCTTTTAATATTGATTGAGCAGCACATCAGCATTCTAATAGACAGTGCGATAGATAAAGTAGTGTAAGTGAGGGAGATTTGATGAAGAACACCAAGACTACATTATCGTCTCATATACGCTCACCATAGGCCAGAATTCAGTAATTAGAATGGCCATTAGCACTAATTATATGATGGATTAACTACTTTACACAATTTGACATTGCTCACACTGTGCTCGTCTTTCATGTTTTCCAGGACTCAATCATGGCCTGTTGAGTGTCTTAGAATATTAATCCACTGAGAAGTGACAATACCCTCATGGTTGTTGTCAGACAAGTCAGTTAGTTATTTATTACATTCTATTCAGGAATTTCTTTTCTTTTGAATGTTTATTTTATTCAGCCATTCATTATTATTATTATTATTATTATTATTATTATTATTATTATTATTATTATTATTATTAAGAGCACCTTAACTCAATGTAAGTTGATATTCTGAGCAGCCCATTCAGATTAATATAATTACTTGCATGTAATTCAACCCTTTAAGGATTTTTTTTTTCAGTAGCATGTAGATCACCACCTTTAAGCACAAGCACTCCCACCCTATTAAAAAAAAGGTGATAGAAAATTCAGACTGAAGAATCAGGTGGCATTTTGTTTTTGCTGTCAAACATAACATGTTATATAAAACCAATTTAGAAAATGATGCATAGAAAAAAAGTATGATAAAATGTACAAGATGTACAAATTTAAAATTTACAATTTACAAGAACAAGATAACGACAAGCATTTAAACACTCGTAATGGGAGTATATATCGCCAGGATACTGCTGCATGAATAGTCTTAGATGAAATTATCATGAGTGCAAATTTGTTTTATCAATACAGCTTTCGTCCTCATTATTCAGTAGCTTATAATATAACACTTGATCCTATTATCTATTTATTTAATTATTTATCACATTATGCCCATACAATTATATATACATTTCATTATTATGTTAGCTACTCCTGCACACTTAAAGAAGTCAGAGTCACTAAACCATGATCATAAAATTTTAAAATGTAACATATTATCTAATTTATAATGCTTCAATTAGGTAGCAAGGTGTTGCAGTGGTTAGCACTGTCGTCTCACTGCAAGAAAGTTCTGGGTTCAAACCTATTGGCCAACTGGGACCTTTCTGTGTGGAGTTTACATGTTCTCCCTGTGCCTGTGTGGGTGGTTTTGTTTCCTCCAACAGCCCAAGGACAAGAAGATTAGGTCAACTGGCCACTATAAATTGTCCATAGGTGTGAATGGTTCTTCATTTCTATGTTAGTCCTGCAATCGATTGACGACTTTCCCAGGGTGTACCCCGCCTCTCGTCCAAAGTCAGCAGGGATTGGCTACAGCTTTCTTGCAACCCTTATGAACATGCATTACAGACAATGGATGGATTTGATTAATAAAATACTGCCATTTTTTTCTTTTTTTTTGTTGTCGTCTATGCAATTTGACTCTGAATGCATTCCATTAGTATCACAAGCATAGCAACTTCTCAGGATGGATACTAGAGCTTCACATATAAATGTGAATACGAGTGGTGTAGTTAAAATGGAACATTGCTTTTAATACTTTCAGATTGCTAGGTAATTTTTCATTTGACAGGAGATGCTAATATTTATTACAATTGTTTACTGATGTGTTTGTGGTGAACTCACTAGTTACTGCTATCCTAAAACGTGCTCTATTCGAAAACAGTTTAAATAGTGAATGAGTCACTGTGAGCAGAGTATCACATTTGAGAATACTTTAATTATTTACTTATTTGGTTGGATGTCTTCAAAACCTAAAGATTTTTTGCCCTTTGATTCAGTCTGGCAGTCTGCCATATGTCTGTTGCTTATTTGATTTATCAGGCAGCTCACTACAGGGTGCTCTAACCATGCAATCATTCCTCATGGATAAATACATCTATTTATCTGGCTACTGGCTACTTGTCTGGCAGTTTATTTCCATGAGATTAGGGAGTCGGGTAACATGTAACTTCGCACTGGATATACAGGATTATATTCTATCAATACTATATAAACACTTGACATATAATACAGAATATAATTTATTATGACTGTAATGTTATTACAAGCATGGAGAACAGAAGTGTCCTCCAAATATATTGTGACTAAACCAATTCTAAATAGGGCTTAAGCTTGAAACCAGTTATTACCAGCTTCCCAGTGTCTCACCTCCTGGAAACCTTGTCATTTTTTACTGGTTTGTGCTTACAGGTTTCTAGTATTCTGTCAGCAAACGATTTGTATTCATTCTTGTTGCAACCTGGTCTAATATGTTTTGGTTGCTTGTTTGAAGAGCTCTTGTGTTTTCAGTGCATTTCGTGTTATTGACCTCTTGCAGGGTGAAGGACCACCACGTTTGCCTGAAGGATTTCTTTATTTTTCCTTTTATGAACATGCGGAAAAAGCTTCTGTGCACTTTTTATTATAGTCATTTATCTGATCCTATTTTAATTTTTAGGCTGGATTTGGTACTGCATTAAACTGTAAGTGAACCACTTCCATGATTTGGAACTTTTGCCTTATTGTTACTTTTTCCACTATTTAGATATAATGGGAACGTGATTTCAGTTTGGAAGGATATATTAACAGCCTACAACTGCAAGTTGCACGTACTAACCACAGATTGATATAAAACCCAATTATAAACCCATCATTACTGAAACATCATGCTTTCTACAATGTACCTAGCATCTATATATGTACTACTAAAATGCTATTTCTATTTGTACAGTAATCACAATCTGATTACTGATCATTAATTTAATTATTATTTTACAATCAAGTGATCCCAGAAGACCTTAACATAAACCCAAGAAAAAAAAATCAAACAAACAAATAAAAATAGCACATTTTTTTTCCTGGGGTGACAGAGGAGAGCAAACCCCCACCCTCATCTCTAATATACTCTACAGGGCAATGATAGAGAGATTCCTCAATAACTATATCACTTTCTGGTTTGGGAATTGTAAAAGTCTCAGACTTCATGACCCTGCTGCAGGTAGTGAAAATGGCCATGGAACATCATTAGGCCCCTTTTCTCTTCCCTTCAGGACATTCGCCACTGACACTGCATCCAAAAAAGCCTCCAGCATTGTAGATAACCCTTTCCACTACCTCTGTTACCTCCATCCTGTCTGGCAAAAGGTATTGCACCATCCAGGTCAGTGCTACTAGAGTCCACAGTTTCTTCCCCAAGGCTATTCAACACCCTGCTGTTCCTCAGCACTGAGCAAAGGTTTAAAACCCACTTGCACCAGCATTTAATTATACATTTCTCTAGTCCTCATTTACCATTCATGACTGTTCTTTACTCATGTTATCTTCACTTATCAGTAATGTAGCTTAAATGCTCTTACAGTTTATAGTTTATTAAATATTCTTTATGAAGTCATTCTCAGCTTTAATGCACATTCTGGTGCCAGGCCTCATTGAAGGATAACACAGCAGCTGACATACCAGGGAAAAGTGTTCAGCATCCAGAAAAGAAGCTTGACAAATTCACCTGCAGATTTGTCCATTCCAAAAAGGTAGATTACAGTTAACTAACCCAATTCCATGCAGACTGAATCAGGATTATGCTTGTTGTCAGTAAGCTCTGAAAATGTAATCAACTTCGGCTTGTTGCAACGAGACAATGCTTTGCAAGAAGACATTTTTAGCAAGGACTACAAACATATTTACAGTCAAATTTATGAGAAAAAAAATGCATACAGAAGTACTGACATCCGAAAAAGAAAGGGACATTGCATGGTAACAATGGTAGCAAGGTGATTTCTTTCTTTTTTTTCTAAGTTTGGGTGAAACCACAGTGATATTGGGCACACTTAGTAGCTAATTAAAATAAAATTAATTTTACGTAATTCAACCACCAAAACTAATGTTTTATTTATGCTATATGTTTCCTGATTAATCATAAAGAAAGGTGAAGTATTGTTCTTAACTTTCTTTTGTAGCCATCATGATTTCCTCCTGTCAATACACAGTGCAGTTCCAAGCAAGTATTGCTTGCGCTTGCTCTTTGTCATTTATATTCTTTTATCTTAGGTCTAGTCTTGTCTACACCACTGTTTTGTCATTGGCTTGTTGCCCTATTGTCTTCACCAGTTTTGTGTTTACAGTAGTACTTGATTAGTTTGTCTATTTATTTTTGTTTGTATTATAGTATGTTTGAAAACTCATGCATTTATTATTTTTATGTTCAAGCCTTATTTTCCACCTCTTGTTTTCTTTGTACTTACACATGGTGATATTTGACTTTTTTTTTTTTTTTTAGAGTTTTATGGAATTCCTATGCTTGTTGGAGAAATAGCAGAAAGCCAGAATCAAGGTGTGCTCACAATCATTCCCAATCTTGCCTGCTCCGGATGAAAACCTGTCAAATTCCACTGATTCTGCAGACATTTTTAACTAACCCCACCTACTCCAGAAGAAAGTTTGATTTCTCCCAACCCATACCACAGGCACTTTTGTCCAATCCCTCCTTCTCCTGAAGTTAATGTTTTTCTTTTTCCCTGCACAAGACATTTTCTCTATTTTCCAAAATTCACTGATGTTCTATACTGCTTATCCATTGCAGGTAAATTAAATCACAGTAATCTTGTCTTGAATAAAGCATTTATGAAAGACAAGAAGATGAATGAACATAGAGAACACATCACAAAAAGTCTGCATCCAATACTCTCCTTTGTTAATCAGCATGGCACTTTTATTTCCTATGAGCTTCATCTCTGACCTCCAACACCCATCTGCATGACAGTAAAATCTGCCCACTCCCAGAGCTTTTTGTCGTGTCCAGTGGGAACCCCATCTTGATCCACACCTCCAGGACAGAGAACCATAAAATTTTACCATGCTTTGCTCTCATGAGAATAATTAAGGTCATATTACGAAAGGCTTTGCAAAGGCTTACTCATCAGAGTTTCCCAAGAACCCAAGAGCCTAAGTAAAAGCAGATATTTTATATTTAATATAATGACTAATTAATATCTCCAACAAAAATGTTCAATAATATGTGCACGTCTTGTGATGACCTTGTATACATTGTAAAAACAGAAAAGTCACAAGTTCAGACCATAAATGATATTTATTTATACTATAGTAAATGCCATGGAAAGGAAATATATACATTTTCATAAATCTCAAGCTAAATTACCAAGCTAATTTGCAAGTCCTGCTTTCTATAACAAACACTAGAACATAGAATGGTACCTCAAATAACAGACTGAACAGCTCTCCAAACAAAAACAAAGCCACCTGCACATGAGGAAGAGAACACATGGCTGGTGGGCAATTATTGCTCTCATTCTCTCTGGCTGGCTTGTTTGGGATTGAATAAAAGGGCCACATGCAATGGCATAACCATAGAAGACATTCACATTTACATTTACAGCTGTTGGCATTCTTTGCATTCTAATGTGTTCTCCTTTACTCCTTCTCAAGCTCTCTGGAGGAATTCTGACCTCCAGCCTGTCACTAAAAACTTACAGATATCAAGGATCTCTCATGAGGCCTACATTACCACAAACTGCACTTCACCTTCAGCGTCCACTTGCACCTTCCATTTGCATGTGTAAGTAAATGTGCAACCTACAAGGTTACATCTAAGCCTGTGCCCCTAGTGTCTGTATTTATACTCAACTCCATAGCTCAAAAATGCCATTTTCAGCATGATGAATGTCTTAAAAATAATTAAAGAAATTGTAAATGCTATAGGATCATATTCAGAGTCAGCAACTTGGGTCCAAAGGTCACATTAATATCCTTGAGGGGAAATGTACTCTTATTTTCAGACAAATATTATGCATGTGTTTTGGACAGTTTTCTGTGTATTCTATTCAAATTATTATGATTAGGTTGCCAGATCTTTCTTCAGTAGAAAAGTAGAGACAGGGTTTTTAAATAAAAGCTAGACTACCACCTACAAACACAACCACAAGCAATCAAGCCTGAAGAAATGGGGGAGGCTTCCAGCCTCAATATTGATCAGTTTCTAAAACAGCACTTGATCCAGCTCATCATATTATTTAGCATTTAAATTTTTGTTCATATTGTACGCTTACAGTTAATTTTGTGGCTTCTTAATATCTCATGTATGAGTAGCATGGGATATGCGTCAAACGAGGTTTTTTTGTTAAGGTGGTAGAAGTCAACACAGAACTGAGTCACCCCATCTGGCTAGGGTACTAACACTACAAAAGAAGCCCATGCAGAGGTGAATAGTTCTATGACCATGTCCTTCAGCATCTTTTGAATGTGTTGCACTATTTGCGCCTTCTTCTGAGGAGACACTTGATAAGGGCAACTGGCAACTGGTCTTCTGTTGGTCAGGGTAATGGAATGATGTGTAAGGTACATAAATCATGGCCTTCAGTGATGGAAATTCATTAAGAAGCTGAAGCACATCTATAACCCCCTGTAACCCCTCTGGTAGCCCTTGGTACTCAGCATTAATATTCATTGTTCTGGCGTGACGCTGTGTGGACATGTGGAGGCTCTGAGTGCATCCAGGCTAAAGACCTTCCAGGATCTCCACGGGAATAAAGAACATTACAGGACATCCTGGACGCTCCCTTCCTGGTGACCGGATGTCTGAACTTGACAGTGGGGAATTAAAGCTGTAGCAGCCTCGCACTCAGTCAAGTCTTATCCTGTCAAGTATTCATCTGCCAGACTATAGAAGGGTGCCACACAAGTCTGGGAGGATACCCGGAGCTGGACGTGGACAAAGCCTAAGGCGAATTTAAGGGTTCCATCAGCCAGGGCAAAGTGATGTTGAGGCTTGTGGTGTAGGAAGGCAGAAGGCCTTGAAACTGGAATGATGTATCAGGGAGTAATTGGAGCCTGTATCAAGGAGCAAAGATCCTTTTTTGGTTACCACAGTGATTGGGATGATCATGAGGTCTAGTTTCAGAGCTCAAGCCAGACTTTTTACTTGGGCCTGACTTGCCATCCTTTGAACCTTGCACACAGGCCCAATAGTTCATTTAGTTGGCACGATCCTTCTTAATCATGGTTCCTATGTGCACAATGTTGGCCACAGATCTCTTCATGATCAGTCATTTGTGGATTGGCATGGTCAAGGATCTTCTGGACCACTTCTTCCTCAGTGATATCCAACTTCCACGTTAGGCACAGAGCTTGACCGTCGTAAGTGAAGTCATGGATGTTCTCTTGCGGCCCCTGGATTCTCGCTCGCAACTGCTCCTCAAGCTCGGTCTGAAACTCGGAGGATAAGAAGGCCCCTAGGAATGCCACCTTAAACTCCTTCCACGTCATTATGCTGGTTCATTTTGCCTTCCACCAATTCTTGGCAGATCCATGAATCACTGAGTAGAGTAAGGACAGTATTTTGGCATCAACTAGGTGATGGAGGGACAGGAATTCTTCACATGCTACTACTAAGGAGAGTGCATTGCTTTTAGCAGGGTCAAACTTGGGAACGGGTGGTTTGACTGGCTGGAAGGTTGAAGGAAAACTTATATGGATGAAGCTGCTCTCAGTTGTTCCCTATCTGTGTGCCAACCAGTGATGTGGCGTGCTAGTGAGATGAAAGCGAGTCGGCTCCTTCCACTGTTTGTCCCATCTTCCAAGACAGTCCACAATAGCCTTCTCTAACGAGATCAACTGCTGTTGCATATGCTCTTCACATGCTTGCATGCTCTTTCATGTGCTCTCATAGAGTGATTTCTCGCTCTACCATGTGCTGTTGAGCTTCTCTATACTCTTGTAGTTCTAACTCCAGAGAATTGATCTTGTTTACAGCTGCATGTTTTCTAGCTGGTACTCGAGCTGTTCCTCTTCTACCCCCTCTCCACCTTCTCCATCCATGTACAAACTGCCCAACAGATCGGCTAACAGTGTTACTTCCCCGGGTCGTTCAATGTGGATAGTAACAGCAGACGGGAGAGTAGCATGAGCTCAAACTCAAGCTCAGAAACACTGTGCCTTAGTTTGTTAGCACGTGCCATATTGTAAACAACACGCCTGGATAAACCGGAGTAAACAAAACAGTGTTAAATATTGCCACACACAGAATGTGCACAAACACCAACTCGACCTTCCAATCAGTAGTACAACATCTTACCCACTGAGCTACAACTTCCGCCATGTGTAACTGAGACATGCCTGAGACTCCACCCCTAACTTCTGAAAAACAAAGTAGTCTGACTACAGATGTGTGCATTATTCGGTCATGATAACGGAATATGATATCTCAGGGTAAAATATGAACAACATAATGGATGCCCTTAGAGCTTCTCCATCTGTCACTCTGGATGGAAATAACTGTGTGAGACAGAGCAGATACTGGTGACTGGCTGAATCTTCTCCCATGATGTAACTGTTACTCATTGTTTATTACCTTGCATTGCATCAACACAGTTGGCCGACAGGCATTAAATAGCTTTTGTAAATGTGTCCATGTTTGCTAGGTCATTACACAGTCCAAGGTGTTTGGGGTAATTAATTTCCATTGTCATTTACACTTGAACATTGATCGATGCTTGTGAATTGGAAACCAATAGAACCGCAGAGGTTAAATATAAAGGTAATCAAAGTCTAGAAGCCACGAACTAATTAGCAGGCCAGTACAATAGCCTCATTTAACAAACTTTGGCAAGATTGGTAACTTTATCAGCACTGCTATTTTGGAGTGTCAATTAGCTCTTGTTTATTTAAAAAAAAAAAAAATTCATATAATGCCTTAACCTTTTACAGCAATATTTAATTTTCTGAAGGTTTCTTTGCTGACGTAGGCTGCATTTTTCTCTTGAATGAGTAACAGTTGTGGGTTTTTTTTTGTTTGTTTGTTTTTTTTAAGCACAGAATTATCAAATGGAAAAAAAACCTGATTAATTACCATCCATGCTAGAGGGATAGGTAAACTAAGGATTAATGATTTAATTTCACTCTCTAATTTGTGTAACTTGGTTGTACTCTCAAAATAATCTCATCAGTCACAATACCAATATCATTATAAACCCAGCAGAATGTAGGAAAAGGATCAAACAGGATATAAAAACACATCACAATACATTTTTGATACAATCCTTTATTACACATTTTCTCATTTAAAATCCCTTAAAGAAACTATGAAATGTTTCAGCATGGCAAAAATTTTCACTGTTAATCATCTCAAGCTGTTGAGCTCACACTCGGAGCTCAACAAAGGAGAGAAAATGAAGCAAACAGAAGTTTTTTTTTCACATTTTATTGTCATTATTATTAAAATGATTTGCATAGTGTTGGATCTAACACTTCTTGTATGCCTTTGTGATTTTTTTTAACATTCTGTCAGGGGTCACAGCATTAAGGAAACTACTATATATACACTGTACATTTGCATAATTAAAAACATTACAATGCCAATAATAATGCATTGTTTCTACATTTTAATTAACACATTCCATGAAATAGTGTAATGAAATACAAGTTACAAGATATAAATCTCATTGCACTCTGCAGATTGAGACACTAAAAGGTTGACAGGAGCAGAATATAGAAAAACAAGTTTAGAATGGAAAAAAAAATCAAAGGCTGAGAATAGCAAAAATATTCTTATTGATTAAGCATTAGACAGGGAAATCCATCACTATTGGCAGATACTGTTGATGATTCAAGAAAGCATGATGGTTTTAGAGGTGTAGTATAAGTGGATTGTCAGGTCCTTTTTAAAGCCACATCACTCACTGAATGCAAGAGAATTAAGCCTCATATGCATTAGTACTTGGCATAGGATTGAAAAGCTTAGGGTTCTGAACTCCTCAGGGAGAGGTGCTGGAAGGGGATGAGAAAGAGACATTAACTTATCAAAGGCAGAGAAACATGCTAGGGGTTGTGCAATGCCGCTGAAAAAGAATTATTGAGAATTATTAGCTGGAATCACACCCAGGACATAATGCTCACAGTCACATTTCTTTATGAATGATGCAAGCAAGGTAAGTTCTCAATGATTACATTCAGCTCGGACCAACTGATAATAATCTCACTCAAGTGTGTGAATCATTCATTTCAAATAGTACAGTGAATCCTGAATTCAAGAACCAATCCACGGTATTAACCAATGTTACAATTATCAGTATATTTACCTGTTATACTTTTTCCATGCATTATAGTTGCACAACTATTATTATTATTATTATTATTATTATTATTATTATTATTGATAGTCATGTTTTCCATAGACTAAGGACATTGCTGTTTAGGCTGCACTGTTATCAACCAAAATATATAAATCTTGAAAATAAAATAAAAAAATATAATAAACTGTGTATTATATTTCACTATTTAAAGGTCCACTAAGCAGGATTCAGTTGAATGCAAACAATTGAATGCCCCTCCCGTAGCTGTCCCTTACCAAGTGTGTATTAGAACATATAGTGGCCGTCAGGTGCATGGCATACTACCAAGTACTTACATTCACACTTCCTTGTTTTTTTCTGTGCTAAATAATAAGTATGGTACAATATTTTTACTCGCAAACTTGTTAGCAAACACTGATTTTTTCTTTCCTTATTGTCTTTTCTTCTTCTTCATATTCCTTCCAGTGCTTCCTTCTGAATTTTTGCTGCCACTTGTAAAAACATGAAATGCCAAAGGCGCTCTCTAGAGGTTTATTCATCCTGAGCTACTTTAGCAACATGGTGCCTCTGCTGAAGAGGCCTTGCTCCCTGTGTAAATGTAAAGGGCTCATTCTAAGCTTACAAAATCACAACAATTCATAGTTACATGTAATTATACACTGACAAAAACAGAATTATGAATACTATATTTCATACCATATTACATTTCTACTAACAGGTCCATCTAAAGCCTACATAGTGGACTTTTAATGATATACCAATTCTTAAAAAGTACTCATGTAGAGTTGCTGGAGCTCACCTGGCAATGGTGATTATGGAACTGAGACTGCGCAGCATGGAAGCTCATTCTTAAAGCTTAATGACTGTCCTTCCTTGGATTGAAGATTCTGTCTACAGCAGTGTCTGGGATGTTTTTCGACCATTTCGTTCTCTGGACTCAGTAGGATCTGAAATCAAATCTAGGTTGACCTCTGTCATCTGGCATGCATCGATCAAAACTAGCCAAGTGAGACTGGATAGTGACATGTGGCACTCAATTCATTCATTTGCACAGCATTGAAATTCCCTCCCTCATTATATGAGAGAGAATTCATTTGTTTTCAATGTTTATGAAAGACAGCATAGACACTGTGTATACTTGGCTTGGGTGACTGGATCACAAGTGGACAGTGCTAAATACAGGTGAAAATACTAATGCATCCTGGTGTGTCCCCATGGTGGTTGTTTTGGTGATTGAACGCCAATGCTCAGAAAAAATGGAGAGGAGCATCGATATATGTGGTTGGAGTGCAAGAAAATAATAAAGGTATGCTGCAGGTTTAACAGTGAACTTCTGTAGAAGTGACGTAGGCAGTAACAAAGTTTGAACACAAGTTGTTAGCTGGACATCTTTGAGAGGCAAGATAGACAAAGATGTAAATGACGATGTGTCCTGGCTCTCCACTTGGCTGTCAGCCTTCAGATCTTCAGATGTTTAGATGTTTATTGCATGTTTAAAGAATCTTCCGATCAGCTTTTTACCAACAGAAGCATAACTACTGAAAGCTAATGCTCAAAATGGAAAGGCTTCTTGTATACATCATTTTTCTTTGCAGGCTTGTAAAAAAAAATTTCACAGTTAAAAAATAGGTTTCATTTACAATAATAATAATAATAATAATAATAATAATAATAATAATAATAATAATAATAATATTAATAATAATAATAATAATAA
>JAQQZR010000036.1:3771053-3789637 GCA_030068235.1 Notoglanidium macrostoma | reverse complement strand
CCCCAAGATGCTGGGATTGGCTCCAGCTTCCACGCGACCCAGACGGATAAAGCGCTATAGATAATGGATGGATGGATGGATTACCCTCTACCAAAGTGATGGAAAGGCCAAAGTGTGTAGAAAGAAAGGATTTGCTTATGATCCAAAACATTCAGGTTCATCAGTCAATCATGGTGGAGAAAATATCATGGCTTGGGCTCCCATGGATGCTTCAGGAGCAGGCTCACTAATCTTTATTGATGATGTAACTAATGATGGTGGCAGCAGAACTAATTCAAAAGTCTGCAGAAACACGCTGCCAATTTATTGAGAAATGTTCCAATCTAATTGGGAGGAACTTCATCATACAGCAAGACAGTGACCCAAAGCACAATGCCAACACAACTAATGACTTCATCAGTAGAATTTAGACTGCGCATGTCAATTACCAGACCTTAACCAAACTTAGCATGCATTTTATCTCCTGAAAGGGTTCCCTTCCAACGACAACAGAAAAAGGCTTGAGTACAAGCCTGGAAAAGCATCACAAAAGAAAAATGCAAGCATTGCAAGCAAAGGACATGCAAGCAAATATTAAGTCTAATTTACTTTAATTTCCTTTAAGACCATATGTTCCAATATTTTGCACATGTAAAAGAATGGGTGGTCTGCCACTAAAGGTGCCATGTTCTACGTTTAACACTTCTAGATATATAAATAGTAAGACATATCAAATTCAAATCCAGATGTTTTCAGTGAATAGCAAAAAACAAAGGACTTGCCTTGCCCTTCCAATACTTTCAGAGGGCACTGTATATAACAACACATTTAAAACTTTTGGATACAAGTCCCTGTGAATTAGTTGTTAACAATTTGAGCAAAAACATATGAGGGTGCATTAATATAAACACGTGATTTGCCTGACAACTGGCACTACTGTAATAGAAAATTAATCAATGCCTTCTGAGCAGTCAGATTCAATAATTCAGCTGCATTGTGGTATAAAGGGAAATGTTCGTAGAAAACGCAATAGAAAATTAGAAAATGAAACAGCAACAACTATATTGAGTGCTGCAGGCAGACATTAAACCAGACATGTAGAAAAACCCATGTTTTACTTTTTACATTATATCTGTTTGTGTTCAAATCATGCATGTTTGGAGTTTGACCATGGTATATTTGAGATATCACTTCATAATACTGAATGAGAGATTCTGGTCCCAGAGTAGTGACATAAGGAACAAGTAGTAGCCAGCTGTGCACTTTTACATGAGAGATATTGAGTTGAAATATGTTCAGGTCCTCATTTTGCTGAGCAATAAATTAGAACTCAAACAAGCTAGAGAGAGAGTGCCACACTGTGGTTAACATGACACACACACACACACACACACACACACACACGCACACACACACACGCACACACACACACACACACGCACACACACACACACGTTCATCTTATTTGCCTTATGGGGAGCTTCCATTTCCATAATTATTTAATAATTAAAACCTTAATATCAACTATCTATCTATCTATCTATCTGTCTATCTGTCTGTCTGTCTGTCTGTCTGTCTGTCTGTCTGTCTGTCTGTCTGTCTATCATTTACCTAAAGTACCTAATCATTTTCAGTTGTGAAAAATGGCTCATAACCAAAATCTCTTTTGTCTGTTGGTGAACAGATGATAGACAACTAGACAATTCATTACAGTGTTCCCAGGCGTACTCATATCGCAACAAAATGTAATTAAGAAGTTAATTATTCTATTCCTCTGACTAATTCAGCTTTCTAACTCTTACTCACAGTTGAAAGAAAAAAATCCTTGTGTTTTTATAAAGGATCCTACCGCACTATTTATTCAGTGTGTTCTCAGTGTAGCTTCAGTTATTTAAATCTGAAGCAGAACAATGGATCAGTTCACTGAACAAAACTGCACTATAATGTTTTGCATTATAATCTAACGGAGTTTCCTCTCTCGCTGTCGCTTTGTTTTAGAAATATATCACTAATAACATGCAGGGTACTAACTGATGATAGAAAGCATATGTCATAAAATGTAAAATGAAGAAATTTGTTTATAGGAACAGTGAGTTAACAGATGTGATCTTCAATAGCATTAATTGCTTTAGCTTAAACTTGTTTTGCTGGCTTGAATCAAGTTTAATGTAAAAGAGAGGTAAGCAGGTAGACACACACACACACACACACACACACACACACACACACACACACACACACACACACACACACATAGCTAAGCCATTCATTAAGTCATCAGTCATTTTCCCAACCCATTCACAGACTTTCTGTCCTCTGACTTGTGCTCCTTACATTTGTCCTTGAATGTGATGGATTGGTAAAAGGTTTGCCATGAAGTGGGTCAAACACCTTTAAGCTACTTCAAGGCTCCACAGTCTACATAAAAATACAAAAAATATGGCAGTAAAATTAAAAAAGAAAAAAGAAATGTACTGCTTTAGGACTAGTCCATTTAGGGTCATGTGCTCCTAATTCCTCAGTGTTATAGAGTATATACAAGCCTTATTAGTTTCACTGTAGATAATGAATAATTCAAGGGTGGTAACTGAATATTAAAGGGAATACACCATAGCATGACATGATCTTATAAGAAAATAATCAATGTTGGAGTGGTGTGATGCAGCCCAAGACAAAGTGGAGTCTCATTTTTGTACCATGAAGTTGATTATTCCCAATAACATGTACTGAAGTGTTTTATTCATCTTATTCATACGTTTGGCACTTATTGCATGTTTTTATTTATTAAAGACCTTCAGATTTAGGGTTACATTTAATTTTGTAGTTGGACAATGTCCACATAACCAGTTCATTCCTGTTATCATTTATAAAAAAAGTAGCCATAAACTGTTGTTCCCTTGCTAACCTCTCTTTTTTTATTTAAATTAATTAAAAAAATAAAAAATCTTGCTGACCATCACAAAGCATAGGTATGAAAGACCTTCATCAATGAATGTTAAATAATTGTCTCCTTACAGAAGACTTTGGCAAAGCACTTTCATTGCATCTTTATTTGTTAAATAACACATTTTAATTATTTCTTAGATCATTTAAATTCAAGTCAGCACTATTATGAGATTTCATGTTATATAAAATGAATCACCATGCTCTAACCAATCAGGTTCGAGAATTCTGTAGCACTGTGAGATAATGATGCATAACAGATATAATTCTTTGCTCCACTCCAACAATACTGGGTGGACTGCGATGTTTCATTTCTCCACACACTGGCAACAAATTAGTTCTATTAGTTCTTTGCTAATGTGAGGTCACATCCTTGTGTTCTTGTATTTCCCATCTACATGCAACCATCATAATCTTTGATAATGTGTTTCTGCCCACTGTTGCCCTGTGCTAATGATGTCATTTGTATACTAATACAATGGCATGACTACTGCTTTAAAAATATGACCATTATGAGTTGTGGTAATAATCAAATCACCCACTCACTCCTCTACTCTCAGCCATTTAGCTGTTTTGTTTTTTTCTCCCTACGAACAAAGAAACTCCATCTTTGGTAGAAAATGTGTAGTGTACATGACCCTACAATCAAATATGATAGTCTTTATAACATGATTATGCACCATTTCAGAGAGAGTAGCTTCACCTATCACATCTCACAAAAACCTCATAAAATAATTGAACGAGCATAATTTCTGTTGGTATTTAACAGGTAAGATATTATTACAGTGGAAATGTAACATCAGTAGGCAACTCGAACCCAGAAATTGAAGCAAAATTCGATACGTCATAAGAGCTAGAGAAGGTGAAAGAGGTGGTTGGATTATGTGCGCAGTTTAATCATGTTAATCAGTTTTTCTATTTCTTAAAATTCTATTTCTGTTTACTAGATGGTAATGCAGTGGTACAGTGGATAGCATTGGAACCTCAACAGGGTCCCAGGTTTGATCCTGAACTTGAGTTTGTCTATGTGTCTGCGTGGGTTTCCTCAGGGTTCTCTGGTTTCCTCTGAAAAACATACCAGTTAGTGGATTGGCTATGCTACATTTCCCATATATATACATATATATATATATATATACTGTATATATATATATATATATATGTGTGTATGTGTGTGTGTGTGCACGTGCCCTGCAATAAAATGTCATCCCATCCAGGGTGTGTACCATTCCTGCCTCAAACCCAGTGTTTCCAGAAAAGATCCAGATCCACCTCAACTCTTACCAGTATGAAGCGCTTACTGAAGATGAATCATTTTGAATGAATCATTTTCCTAACCTTCACTTTCCACTGAAAGACATTTCACAAGCAGTTTATGAAGTATATTTGTCTTTTGTTCTAATACATGACACTCATAAAGATTTTCCGAAGAGTTTAGTCTGCAGATGCCCCAGATATATGAAACAAAACTGCAGGAAAATGGAAAACAGGAAGCAGGGTTACCATAGTGCACATTTCATCTTTCAGTGATTAGTGTCACTCTCTCCTCTGTGATTTATGTAAAGCCATTAGCATGAGTAATGTCATAGCAGACGCGTTTGTGTTTGTTTGTTCTCCCAAATGACCACTGAAAAATTAGGCACCTGCACAGATCTATAACTAGGCTAAGTATTGTAGAAAGAAACAGCTGAGCACACCAAGGCCTGTGATAGGAATTTACAATTACAGTGGATTAGATATTCAGCCAGTTCCTTCTAGATCCAAAATTGTGCAGGTTTAGAAGCCCAGAAGGCAAAGCAATATAAATTTATGACAGCAGAATACATTTCTGTCTGTGGAATCTATTGGCTTTTCCTCAGTGCTTAACAATAGTTGGGTATACAAACAATGGATATGGTTTCTCAGCGGCATTAAACAAACCAGTCGAGAGCCTTTTTGAGAAATTTGAAGTCCTCAAACCTGATGTGATAACCGTATAATTTTAAAACAGTTTGGTCAACACTCTGGATAATCACCAGAATTTCAAATGACCTCACCATCAGGACTGTTATACATGGCAATCTGAAGTTATGTTGAGATGCAAATATTGTTATTTTCAATTAAATTTTTATTGTATAATCCTTTTAACAATGGACATTGTCACAAAGCAGCATCACAGAAGTATATAAATGTAAAACTTATGAACCTATCTATCTATCTATCTATCTATCTATCTATCTATCTATCTATCTATCTATCTGTCTATCTATCTATCCTTTCCCCTACTTGGGGGTGATATGTATATATGTCTTCCTCAGCCTCTGGGCCTGGGAGGTTGAGGGTTCTGTGCAGTATCTTAGCTGTTCCTAGAATTGCACATCTCTGGACAGAAACCTCAGTTGTGGAAATGGGATCTGTTTGAGCCACTCCAAGTTTGGGAATCACAGCTCTTAATGATCCTATTACCACAGGTCCGACTTCTCATTCCATGTCTGTTCCAGTTGTTCCTTCATGCCTTGGTTACTTCTCAGTCTTCTCATGCTCCTTCTCCTTGATGTTACTGTAAGCTGGGATTGCCACATCTATCACTACTGCTATTTTCTGCTCCCTTTCAACCAAAATTATGTCTGGTTGGTTTGCTCCGCAGCTGCCTATCAGTCACTTGGAACTTATTTTATATATATATATATATATATATATATATATATATATATATATATGAGCAAGCCTGTGGCACCAGTGGCAAGGGAAAACTCCCCGAGACAACAAGAGGAAGAAACCTTGAGAGGAACCAGAGGAACCAGACTCTTGTCCTACTGATTAAAGACAAGTAAGCTAGTGGTTCAAGTTCAAGTGGCTTTTTTTGTCATTTCAACCAACCATGATACAGTACATAGTGAAATGAGACAATGTTTCTCCAGGACCAAGGTGCTACATATAAGACAACACAGAAGTAAAAAGTGCACGTGCTCAACAGAAAACAACATAAGACAACATAAAGGGCATGTGTGCAAGCGTGCAAACAATGCAGACATCACAAGACAAGACAGTGCAGCGCTAATCCAAATCAAATGTGCTACACAATGCACATTCACATTCGGTCTGCTACACAATCGATATGCTACACAATGCACAGTGCTATTTTATCAAATAAAAATATATTGTAGTTACTTTTTTGTTTGTTTGTTTATGGGTTTATTGGTGGTATACATATTGATGTGCAGCGGGTAGCATTCTTCCTCACAGATCCAGGGTCTGTGGTTCTTGGGCTACTTTCTGTGTATTTCCGTACATATTCTGGAGTTTCTGTGCATGTTCTACAGTGTCCATCTGGCTTTCATTTGGGTTCTCTGGCTTCCTCACACCTCCCAAAAACAAGCCAGTAAGTGGATTGGTGATTGGTGACACATTCATTGGTGTCCCTGTCTCATGTCCAGTGTTTCCTGGACAGGATCTGGATCCACTACAACCCTAACCAGGATAAAGCACTTACTGAAGATGAATGAATTATATATTTATGTTTACTAAATTTCATGGAGACTATGATAAATTGCTTCTAGCTGTTAAACAGTGCATGTCCTACAATAGACTGGTGGCCCAACAAGGGTGTATTCCCACATCACATCCAGTGTTCCCAGAATAGGCTCCAGTTCCTTCACAATGTTGACTAGGATAGGGTGATTACTGGATGTTAGTGAATAAGAGAATGATTACACATACTCATGATGTGAGACTATGAACACATTCAGTTTTTCAAATCTCTTTTAAGGTAAAGGTGTTTTTTAATTGATTTCTAATCAATTTAAATGATATTGTAAACACATAAATAACTATGAAAACCCATCCTGTTGCTAACCTTAATTATGCATCACTTTTCATTTGTTTGCAATAATGAAACAGTTATGATTCACATACAGGTGGATGAGTACATGATGGATGAGTGTCACAAATATAAAACACAAAGCTTGGGTAAGTAGTATTGTCCTTATAACTATATATACTATATATTTTTGCTATCATATATAACTTTATCATTTTCTTTACTTTCTTCCGCATAGCAAAGTAACATGACAGTTTAATTTTCCTCATATAATATGCTTACATATTATTGCACTTTTCGTCATTGTGTCATCCCTAATTGCAAACCGTTATCTCTTTGTGTCCTTAATCGGTCCTTGTGGCTTGAGGGTGAAGTAAGAATTTAATCAGTTTATTTTTTATTCCTGCTATGTATGGCTCCATAATTATAATTCAGCACATCTTCTCAACCCAATCAGAAAAACCTCAGCTGAAGCCAAGGACTGTCTCTGTCAAACTTTGCAGCTCTTCATTTCCTATGCTTAGTGTGAATCAGGACAGCCAGTTCTCCTGCAAAACAGTTAACCATTTTTTTAGTCCTAAGATGAGCCCTGTTCTAAAGTATATTTTTCACGATAGATATAAATTCATTTATTTTGTAAATTGGTCATTGAGGCAATTACTCAAGAAAGTGACATTCATGAAAATGCCATTACTTTGAAAAAGTGCTAGTAGAAGTTGAAGATAGAGGCTCACTATAAGAGCTCATGAATGTAAATTTATGTGTAAGGAGACTCACTAATGTAAACTTCAAATGATCAGCTTTAAATCGTATAACTGATGACGAATGCAATTTTATACATGGCTTACAATATTGAGTTGAAATATCGTATTTATTTCAATTGCACACATGAATTTGCACAAACACAAATGTAAATCAAGACAAATAAGCCTAGCTATTCAATTAGGAAAAACATAATGGTGACCTATAAAAGGAGGACGTGTTATGGCAACTGGAACTTTCCCTGTGAGCCAGCGTCTCTCAGTGCCGAGCAGCAGCATGACCATTGGTGGCATGTTTTGGGAAGTGAAGGTGTGAAAATAAAGTTGTAGTCTGGGTATCTTTATGGTAATGAGCTGTGATGTGGTTACGTGGCAACCAATCAGAATTTAGAACTACTGGAGAATACTAAAGCTCATAACCATGTAAATTTTGGTTCCTTTCAAATGGTTCCCGATTAAAATAGAGGAGAAATTAATTATTGCTGTGGTGGGTTTCCCCATTCTTTATCCGACATAGCACTTAGCATCAACAGAAAATTCACACCAAACAAATGGCTTTTATTTAGTTTATGTCTTTTGTTTATTTTCTTACAAAACATGTCATCATAATTGTTCATTATTTTGCATCATAGATGGATTTTCTTTCTTTTAAAAGATTTCATGAGGTTAACTTACACCCTACTTATGTTCAGTCAGCACAAAAATACCGGTTTACATGTCTGTTTGCTTTGCGGCCCCTTTAAAGAAAGTTTGCAAGACAAAGCATTCCGAAAGAACTTGTGGCCTCCTATTTCATCTACATCAGCAGAGCGTCCATAAACTTCAACGGTGTCATTGGCAGGGCAGCCAGAGTGAATTTTGACCCTTTCACCCCTTTTGGTCTGAATGTAGTATCATTGTGTGTCTGTGGTAGCCGACTCGCTGCAGTGTGCTGGAGATTTAGCACATATTGAACTTAGGCGCTCTTTAACCATTTTCACCATTTTGTCACTTTGCCTTATATGGGCCATGAACATGCTTGCAGGTGATCGACAATTAACAATATTTAAGTACGAAGCAAATAAGACATGAAACCTTTGTAAAGCTGTCAGGAGTTTTTAGTTCGGTTTGATTGATGGAAACATTTATACACACCTTTAATGTAACATTGAGGCCCAATGATGGAATACATTGTCCAGATGATTCTCGCCATGTTAAGATGAGTGAAAAGCAGAACAATAGTTATATATATTTCTGTGGATCTGCGAACTCTGGATAACTTCCAAGGGTCGTTGTTATTCGGAAACTGGCACTGAAGACTCCGTGTAAAGTTAGTGAAAGATGGCTTGCGTAACATCAAATCTTGCTTCAAATGTCACTAGGTAAATTTGTTGAGAGGTCTCAGTCTGCAAGTGCATGAAAGCAGCTCTCACCATGAGTGACGATTATATAGTGTTTATATAACTACATATACTTACATAACTACTCTTTTAAAGTGCTCTCCTGCCCTCATGTTAGCTTTTGTAAAGTATGAGAGCGGTTCAGTGCAGTATAACGTACTTATATGATTACTGACAAAGAATGGGTTATTAACCAGAAAAGTGCTTAGTTCAGTATAGATACAGATATCAATAACGGGTCTTCATAGGCATTTCCGCTTACTTCAAGACCAACCTTTTAGGTGTATGTCCGTCTTATGACTTATCTGTTGGTGTGCATTTCATTTGAAACTAAATAAACAAATAAATAAACAAACGAACAACAAATAAATAAATCAATCCAGACATTTTGGTATAAAGCAAGATATCAGTTCATTCCCCTTCTACTCTATATCTTTCTTCTTCAAGGAAATGCCATTGTCGGAATAAAATTATATATTTATTGGTTAGGTAGCAATATTCTTTGACGTTGGTCAAAATTCTTTCACATGCCCAGTGAAGGGCAAAGTAAAACATCTTAAACATTCTTCACACATACCTCTTAATAGCCTAAATTCTGCCGTTATCTTCCATTAGACCTGCCATTTCTGAACACCATTCATTGTGCTAACCCCTTATACTTTTGGGAGATTACTCTAATAGCATCCGTTTTTAAGCTGCCTGTGTACATGAGACTGTGCTGCTGCTGTCAGTGTGTTCTGACTCACTTCCTATCACACTCTTATCCATCGCACCCAGCAGGTGTTCTTAGCCAAAATGGAGTCCGAAAACTGTGGCTTGCTGTGCGCTGCAGGATCCTTTCCTTTAGTGCTTATTTTATTATGATATCCACTATGTTCTTTCTGACTACCGCCAGCAAGCTTTTGGTGTTTTTTGGATATGTTCTTGTGAGAAAATGTTAAAAATTCTACCTCATTAATAGATTGAAACATTTGGCTGACTGCAATAAACGTTATAATTTATTACATGATCAACAGATCATGGCAACAGCTTGCTGTATCACATTAGAATCCTGGCCCTGGCATCTAAGCCCAGTGAACTGCACTACATAATGGAAATGCAAAAGCAAAAATGATTAGAAAAAAGCAGCACTGAGGGATGGGACTTGATTGTGTATGTGGATTATGGTTTTGCCATTACAATGTATCACTGAAACATACACTCAGTACATGTGTGTGTGTGTGTGTGTGTGTGTGTGTGTGTGTGTGTGTGTGTGTATTTTGGGGAAGCTTGGGGCTTTTTATTTATTTGTTGGGACCCTTTTTTTTTTTAACAAAAGCTGCAGCCTGCAACCTTTTGGCTACTAAGAGTAAGGCTGGAGTTACATTTATGTGCAGGCATAGCATTCATTATGTGCATTAATATTTATGTCAGTGGAAGGACCTTACAAGAATAACAAGACCAACACTGAGTGTGTGTGTGTGCATGTGTCTGTGTGCGTGTGTATGTGTCTGTGTGTTCGTATGTGAGGGAAACTATACCATGCTTTTATTTACTAATATTTATGTAAGAAATAATTCACTTCAGCTTGTGCTGTTATTGGAAAATAATAAATGATTCTGTGGTGTGAAGCAGAGTTAATGTTATTACCAGGAAGTCGTAACAGCACACACTAAAGTTTTTTTATCTCTCTCATGCCAGGATCAGACTTCACAATATTTTTGTTTTTGACCATTATCATTAGTCCGATTAGGCAATCACGGTGCCGTAAATTCTTTCTGCATGTTGATTGGGAGACCCAAAAACGTTACAAGTTTTTCCCCAATAAATCATCTTCCAGGTGTGTCATCAGGGAGAAGGGTCAAGAAATTGTCAATCACAAGGAGCGTCAAGGAAAGTGTCGGAGGAGTTGTCAAACTAGGAGAGAAAATACAAAAAATTCTGACACGCTAGAATTTTCATCCGTCTGTCGTGCGGCCATGCCACAATGCTGTTCTTCGATTATATACAAGGCCTGTTCATTATTCCTGACATTCATATTTGGGTCTGATGTAGGAAATTTGTTGGCCATGACAACATTGTGCCAAAATGAGGCTGAATTTGTGTAGTCTTCAATCCTGGCATTATACCACAGTTGTCTGATGATAACATCTTTTGTTTTCTATTAATTGAAGAATTACACACCATGCTATATATCCACTTTGTAAGCTGTTAATCTTGTGGAACATCTGTCATATCATGTTTTTCCTGATATCATGTTTTCCTTTGTTAAATCGCAAAACATTTTTAACACATCTATCTTTAGTCTTACATGATATGTTATGTTCACTGTACAAGTCCCTGTGTAACTTCTACAATGCAAATGATACCAAATTACACTGCACATTTTAATATCCATCCATCCATTATCTATACTGCTTATCTGTCAGGGTTGCCAAAGCTGGAGGCAATCCCACCTGACTGTGGACGAGATCAGGGTACACCCTGGGCAGGTCACCATTCTATCACAGAGCTAACACGGAGACGAACAGGCCCCAATTAGCCACATAATGATATAAAGCTAATAAAAAGGTTTATTACTATAAACCTTTGCCTTGCAGCCAGAAACTACGGTCAGAGAAGCAGTTATAGGAAAATGAAATAAACCTTAATTAATTCAATTAATTAACTTTCTGATTCAGATTCAGGAATTCATCAGTGCTGCAGTATTAAAAAGGAGTTATTCTGCTCATCAATAAATCCTATAACTCAGTAATTCAGTAATGTCTGTAAAGCGAAACGTAGGGATGTGCAATAACGACATTTACATAATTACATGATGACAATGCAATGTATATTCCCTCTACATCAATTCTGTTGCCGTGAAGAAACACTGAGCTGATCTTGCTTTTTTTTTTTTTTTTCTTTTTTTTTTGTGCCTTTTCTTTTTTGCTCTACATATTTGACACAAGTCTCAAGAGACTCCGGAAAGCATCACTCTGATATCTATGCACTCAGATATTTTCTATACTTAGACATTATTTATATATTAACAAAAAAACAGACATATCATGTCACATTTAATAATTTTTTTTTTTTTTATGATTAAAAACATGGGTGATTTATCTGAGTGTGTGGATTGGCCAGCAGATATGACAGAGGGTAGCTTGTTCAGTTATTATATTATTGTCTGTAACCGCTTAATCCTGGTCATGGTGTATGCCAGGAAGCCTAAGTGCAAGGTTGGAATACAGCCTGGCTCGGATGCTCGTCCATCTCGGCGCATCATACGTGGCATACACAGGGCTCCTTCCACAAATGGTAAATAAACCTCTCCTTAATGATTATTTCATCATAGCAGTCATTATATATTTTTTACTTTTTTTAAATCTTTTACAGCTGGGACTGTTATATTTATTATTAGCTATTATTATGGAAATGATAGAACACTAGAATGACTACAATTGTGGTGAAATTTAATCAACCCCCTTTGACCAATCAGAATCAAACATACAATAGCACTGTGGTATAAATTATATTATTTAAGCGAATTAAACTAATCTTCAGTTGTAAACAGTGGAGCTGGAGTATGACATACATTCTATAAAGCTTCAATTAAAGCCACGTTCACCTACTGCAGTTCCCATTACTGCAATCTAAAGGATTAAATACTTAAAGTGGGAAACCATATTATTTTCCACCATCAGTTCTATTTCAATATAATTTTTATTTACGTATGGAATTGGCATATATAAAATTTATTTTATCCTTTGAAGCTTTCTGCTTCGAAATGTTTCTCCCACATTTACATAATTTTACTCAGTATGACTACTGGCTCTGAGACATTAACTGTCAGAGCCATCTGATGTCAAGGTGCTCTTATCCCTTCATCAGACACATATAGTAAAATGGCCAAAAGGCTGTCCTATGCCGCCCTCTTGTGGTTAACACCAAATGTTGCATGTTTTCAAAATAAAACATTACTGTAACATGCTAGACTTGTATTATGTGATGCACGCTGGTCGTTGTGCTGCATTATTTCTTTTCTGTGTTGTCTTATTCACTGGTGGCTATGGAAAAAATTTTCAAATTCTGTTACTACCTCAACCATGGATTAAATAGTCTATGATCTTCGCTTGAGCCTTCACATGTAAAATGTAGGTCGTTTCCCTTGAGGGAACACAATCCGGCAAATCCTTCGTACCTGTTTAAGTTTAATATAAGGAAACATTATTAGCATAAATAGCCGTTTGAGAGCGTGGATGTGATATGCATTCATGTAAAAGGAAGATTTTAGCATAATGCCGGTGTCCTGCTTTCCCACTGGAGCGTTTTATTGATTTGCTGTAGCATCACTGATGTTAAATGGTGACACACGACATGAACATTATGCATAATTGCAGTGTTTTTCCTGTTCCTCTTCCCACTACTGACTAAGAACAGCGCAAACAATTTAAGACATCTTTAATCAGACTGAGTGTTTTTACCACCTCATTGTTAAATTGGTCCTGTACAAAATTCAGTTTAGTTGTCTGCTTGCAAGAGTTCAGACACTGTATCATCTGAAAGGTTTTCTTACACCTCTAAACATTTGGAACTTATTATAAACTTGACTGCGTTCAGTTGATTCAAGCAATGAATGTGAGTTGGTCAGCAAAGTCGTGATTATAAAGTTGTTTTAGCTGAGTTAACAATATGTCTATCTGCCATCTGGGAAGATTCACAATGCTGACTTTGGAAGTATTAGCATCTGTGCATCCAGCATTTTAATTATAAATAGTGTATTGTAATGCTGTTTGGTGAGTAATGAGCCTAATGAGGAGCAGTTTTCCAGTTCAATTCAAGGCCTTTTAGGGTTCTTGCTGTTTGTAATTAGCCTTGCCAGTAGGTGGACTATGAAATTTCCCCTAGGTATAAATGCATATGTGTGTGTGTGTGTGTGTGTGTGTGTGTGTGTGTGTGTGTGTGTAGCTTCCAATCTATGGTGTATTCCTTCCTTATTTACAGTGTTCCTGTGTAGGCTCCAGGTTCACAACGAGTCTGATCATGATAAAGCATAAACTGAATGATTAAAAATAGGAATGAAAGCATAAATGTCTCTATGTGCCATTCTCATAACACAGCAAACGCCTCTGAAGAGTCAACCTAATGCAAAGATCATCCAAGAGCTCTATTTTGATGCAAGCACATTATTTCTCTCTGCCCTAGTGAAGACTTATGCTTCATTCGTCTAACCATAATTACAAGCCGTGTCTCCTGTTTGCTATGATTGTTCCAGTTTCTTTACCATTGCCTGTTTTTCAATTTTTTTTCATGGGTTATCCTAGTTTAATGTTGTCTGCCTGTTCTCTGACCCCGAAAATTAACATTGACTATGATTATTGATTGATTCCAGGACATTTAGTCATTTCTATATTTTGTATTGAACTTATACAGCATCACTTAAAATACGTTAAAGAAAGGGCTTACCTTATTTACCCTGAACATTATCTAATACATCAGGCTAATCATTGTGCACAAGGAGCTCTGAACTATTATCATCTAAAACACTGGTATTCAACAACAACAACAATGTGTAAAATAGAATTCCTTTGCTTATAAAAAAAAAACAGTCTTGATAAGCAACTAACATGACTGAATGGAGACAATAGTAATCCATTAATGCTTAAAGGTGCAGTCAGTGATTCTAATCCAATATTATTTTTGCCAAATTCAGCAAAAATCTCCTCTGCTAGCTGTCTGTTCTGTGTGTTTTTTAATTATGTGCAATAAAATCATAGAATTGAACATCTGTACCTATAGTGGCAAGATAGAGTAAGCAAACTCTTTGGAATTACTTGCATTTATGTATCAATTGATCTTAAAATATGCTCTGATCATCTAAGTTACAATAATGAACAAACGATTCCTTTTACCTAATAACATTTCTTGTATTTATTAATATATCAATATAATCTTTCATGTCTTTAATGAACACACCTATTAAATAATCACACTGCTAGTGGAAAAGGTAAGTGGACCCTTGGATTGGCAGCAATAACCTCAAACATGCAGATCAGACCAGCACAATGTTCTGGAGGGATTTTGAACCATTCTTCCTTACAGAACTGCCTCACATCAGCCATATTCTTTGGATAACTGATATGAATGGTTTTCTCGAGGTCATTCCACAGCATCTTTAGTGAATTAAGGTCTGTGCTCTGACTGGGCCACTCTTAACGCCATTCAGTCATAGATTTACTTTTAGGGTTTAGGGTCATTGTCCTACTGCGTCACCCATCTTCTACTGAGCTTCAGCTGGCAGAACTTGGGAATATCTGGCAAGCTGTTCAGACCCTGAGGCAGCAAAGCAGCCCCAAATCATGATGCTCCCTCCATGCAACTTTTTCCATGATGATTTTTTCATGTTAGTAAGGGTGCCTTTTTACACCATGCATAATGCTGTGTGTTCTTTCTGAATAACTCAACATTCATTTCATCACTTCATTTCATCATACATTTTCCCAGTAGCGGTGTAGTGTAGACTATCATGGTGCTCTTTGGCAAACGTCAGGCATAAAGCAGCTTCCCCCATGGTGCCTTGCCATGGAAACCCTGCCAGTTCAATATTTTGCATATGGTAGACATGTGAACAGAAATATTATCCAGTTGCAATGATACCTTCAAGCCTTTAGTTCTA
The DNA here is from genome assembly GCA_030068235.1 of Notoglanidium macrostoma. NCBI lineage: Eukaryota > Metazoa > Chordata > Actinopteri > Siluriformes > Auchenoglanididae > Notoglanidium > Notoglanidium macrostoma. Next base: position 3,774,139 of record JAQQZR010000036.1, on the reverse strand, counting down.
CTCTATGGTTCTTCTTCCTTATTGATTATTCTGTTCCTGCCTAAATATTGGCTGGGCACCTACTTCTAGGGAGACAAGCCAGAGTACTAAATCATATCCATTTTTAGACAGTTTGTCTGACTCTGGAATGATAAATATCTAAACTCTTTAAGCTTAATGTAAATCAACAATTCTTGATCTTAGGCCTTCTGAGATCTCTTTGTTTGGAGGCATGGTTCACATCAGCAGATGCTTCTTGTGAATATCAAACTCAAAATGTTAAGTGTTTGTTCTTTTGTAAGTCAAATTAGCTCTAACCCACATATCCAAAGTTGTTTCATTGATTAGTCTCCAGCTTTGCTCACTCCTGACTCCAGTTTGCTTTTATTGAAGTCATTAGCCTAGGGGGTTCGCATGCTTTTTCCAACATACACGTGAATATCTGAATGATGTATTCAATATGGATAAAAACAAAGCAACAATTTGTGTGTTATCAGTTAAAACAGATTGTGTTTCTTCATTGTTGTGCTTTATTAATGTAGTATGATTACTAACAACAAGGTCTGCTTCATATATATATATAGTCGTTCATGCAAAATCCCACAGCATTAATAAAGTGGCACATTAAAAAGCATTGGTGCTACAGCTCAAGCCAAATCAATCTGAACCAGAATACTTTTTCCAATGCTGATACAGATTCAGTATTGGACTGGATCTTACACAAAGGCTAGTGCTTTGTCAATGCTATTAAGGGTTTAGTACTGCCTGGAGCAATCCACTCCCTAGTGAGGAGATAAGGTTGCATCAGTAAAATAAGAAAGTACATCCTTGAATCAAATAAAATAGGGTGAAAAGTGGAAAAATACAACGGGACAGTAAATGATAAATGAAACAGAAATATAATGTTATATTTTAAAAGTTTTTGACTTCAGGAAATAATTAAAAAAAATTTTTTAACTCAATCAATAATTGTCACAAACTCCAAAGAGATGAAGGTAGATGCACATGCTGATAGTATTTACAGGGTTAAGATGAAAAGCATCAGACAGTCCAAGGTTAGCAATTGACAAACAAATATATCAGTGACAGAATTAAAATCTAGTGTCTAGACCAAGTCACTAAAGGAACGATCAAAATTCACAAAATTGTTATCACACATACAAACAAACAAAAAAAATAAATCAGTTCCTACACTGAAAAATGTGCTAGAAACGGAAGCTCAGAAACGCACTCAAAAATGTGGCAAGACTTGAGTTGAAAATGTGCAGAATACTACCAAATTCCTCAAGGTGCACCGGTTTCCTCCCCCAGTCTGAAGACATGCATTTTAGGTCAACTGACTACTCTAAATTGCCCATATGTGTGAATGTGAGTGTGAATGGTTCTTCGTCTTCGTGTTTGCCCTGCAATAGTTTGTTGACCTGCCCAGGGTGAATCCCGCCTCTCACACAAAGTCAGTTGGGATTGGCTCCAGCTTCCCTTAATGGATAAGCACTATAGATGGATGGATGGATCATTATTATTAGGAAATTGTACATTGAGCTACTCTAAGTGATGAAAGCTAGCACCGGTAAAACAGCTGTTTCCTTTGAGATTGTGAAAGACATAGATTCTGCCTAATCACTATTTAATAAGGTTCCCCTCAGACCCCAGGAGCTGCTTCAACTCATCAGATGATCATTATTGCCTTTATGAATCAGGTGCTAGATATTGATTGTCACGGCGTTCCCGCCGTCGTGGCATGGTGCGACGCAAGTGCAGGATCAGAGATGGCGGTAAAAGCAGTACGGTGTTTATTTTAAAACACACGAGGCAAAGGTACATAAACGGCAGGCGGAAGAGTAGTCCACAAAAGGAAAAGGGACGTGCGATCAGCAAACAGAGTACAGGTAATCCAAATAGCAGTAGTAAATAAACACAGAAAGCAAAGTCAAAACACAGCGAATCAAAACACGGGTATAGCGCTCGGCAGACAACACGGGGGTTAGATCAATGATTCGCAAATACAACGTGCAAAAGGCAGTCCTTCTAAACCTCGGGTAATCAGTCTGTGAAATGAGATGCAGCTCTCTCCCATTGATTGGCCTAATGGCTGGGAGCAGGTGCTCATGGGAACTGTAGTCTGTGTCTTCTCCGTCAAAGCGCGGAAGTATGTGATGGAGATGAAGAGCGCACCGCGCGCGTGGCCGAGATTTCACGGCGCGCTGTGCGTATAGTAAGGAGCGGTTCATGACATTGATGTTTGTCAAATATGACCACGTAAATGCTGATATATTTAGGACAAAAATATATTCAGTATCAATATCAGTATGACATTATTATTATTATTATTAGTAGTAGTAGTAGTATTGCTCCTTACAGATTAATCCCTTCGCCTGCTGTTTTGCTCACTGATTTGAAGGAAAACAGGGCATCTGTTCAAAAATCCTTCAGGAACTTCTCGAAAGATTCTGCTCCTGAAATTATACAATGCATGATACATGTGACATTCTTGGTTGTTTTAGAAATTAATACCAAATCTAAAAGGAAAATCAGGAAATTGAAATGTTGTTAAAGTTTTTTAATTTAACCAAGTGATTAACAAATTTTGCATGCGTGAGGACTTTTTTTCCAAATTGAAATAACACAATTGAAATTAAAGGTTTAGGTCAACTAGAGTATGTTGAATCTTATATATATATATATTTTTTTTTTTTATTTTATTTTTATTTTTTTTCCATTCCCAGCATGAGTGTTGCAGGTGATTGTATGAAAATCTAAATCAATACATTTTCTACTATCTTCTCACTTAATATATGCTAACTAAATATGTTTGCATTTGGAATTCATGTTACCAGAACAAGGAACAAGACACATATCTCTATCCCCAAAGACACCCAAATAAGATAAGACAGCATAACACTGCCAACACATGCACACACCCACACCCACACACACACACACACACACACACACACACATACACACACACACACACACACATACACATACACATACAGGATCCATATGAAGTAATAGAAGTAATGACTTCTGTTAAAACATGTGCAGTTTGCAGTCTTAACATCCTGAATCATGAGCATGTGTATCATGATATATACTGTATATAT
>JAQQZR010000036.1:3756914-3770953 GCA_030068235.1 Notoglanidium macrostoma | reverse complement strand
TTGCTTTGAATATGCTCTGGATTTAAATGAAATAACTAAAAACATCCTATAATACTGAATAATATTTCTCCTTCAATTGAAAAGACACTGGATAAAAAGTATAAAAAGACACTGTGAACTTGCTTAATGCTAGTCATTACTATTTATTTAGTCTGCAACCATTCATGAAGTCGGCATTAATTCTTAGGAATATTACTAAATGATTAGAGATTTCCATGATGATCAACAGCACTTGCTATTTTTCAGCCTAGAACATTCAAAATTTGCCCATAAACACACAGAAATGAAGGACAAGAGGGTTTCGATTTGTTCTAGCTACTGATCATGACCGAACATTATTTCAAATACATCAGACATCTACAATTCTTCCAATTATAAAGTCAAAGTACTGTATATGTAAAGAATAAAGCATAAAAGGGAATGATGTTATTGGAAAATAATCAAAGACAGCACAGTGCGATGCCTCCCAGAATTCTATTACCACCTCAAAGTTGATTCATTTCCAAAAAACACGAGTCCTGAAGTGTTTTATTCCTCATACACCACAACAGTTTGCCAATAATTATAATGCTTTATTTATTACTGATTGACGTCAAACTACGGAAACATATTGCTGCCATGTCAGAAAAAAAGCCGATCACAATCACGTTATCATGTGAAAGTTTGTTATAACAGGTTGCTTTTTCCGTTTCAACAAGATATTTTAACGTTGTTACGACATACAAACTTAAATCACTTAAAAAAACTTAAATCATGCAAATCTATAAATCATGTTATAACAAGAGACTTATCGCATTTCACATTATAGTGTTTCTCATTACAGTCTAACATTGTGAATTATCTTATTATAGCGTGAAACATTTCGCTTTATACCAAGATCATTTATAGTGTTAAGCTATAACGTGAAACTCGTGTTTGAATGAGGAAACAGTGTGTGGAGAACGGATAAACTGAAGAATACGGCTCATTTACATGAAGCTCTTCTTCATCCTTCGGTTGAGACATGGTGAGATTCTGCTGCTGTTGAATATGATGGATGACACTTATAATGATTTTAAAATGCATGAGTCTGAGCCTCGGGAGGTAGTATTATTTCTCATTGATCAGTCCTTTAAACATTTAACATTTTATGCTAAAACAAAACAAGTGATCATGTTTTAACTTGAAGTGTTTCACATCATAACAAGACAAATAGTATATTGTTATAATAAGACATATTTCTTGTTATAATGTGAAAAGTTTGTATGTTGTAATAAAGTGAAATTATTTTGTTATATTCAGAAAGCATTCTGCCTGTAAACTTTTCACATTATAATGTGATCATGATCCCCTTTTTCCCCTTTTCTGGCATGACAAAGCAAAGCAACTTACTTCCTGTTATTGCTCACCTTATAGCAGCTATAAACAGTCATTCTCCTTTTTTTCCTCTAAGACAGAGACAGAACGCACAAAGTCCACGATCCTTAAGACTAAATTAATAAACATCTCTTTACAGAAATCATCATCTATACAACAATTTATCTTTCTTCAAATGTAGTATGTATCCATTAATTATTAGAATTAGATTAGGTGGAACGTCCACCATAGGAGTCCGCGTGAATGAACTGTTACTGTAGAAATGAGAACATATTAGAATGTGTGCATTAATAAAAACCTGTGATTCGAAGTATAAACAAGCACTAATGCCAGAGCTTCTGTTGCAGAAAAGTTTTCAACATTTTCTGACAAATCAGATTTGAGCACTTAATATCTTAATATATAGTGATAAAAAATGTTTATTAACTTGTTGGGGTTTTTTTTTTCTTTGTACAGGAAGAAGTTCAGTGAAAAGAAGACAAAATGATCTTCATCCTGTCAGAGGGAGGAGTCTTAAACAGTCCTCTCTACCAAGCTGCTATACCAAGCTAATGTAAGGGGGAATGACTAGACAGAGTGTCTGTTAACTTCAAAGTGAATATAACAGGAGATAAAAGTAAAAAAAAAGACCACATATCTCTGAAACATCAATTGCCTAAGGTAAGGTTTCATTTGGATTTATGAAAATCAGACTACACTGAGCTAAATTAACATAATTCACAGATTTACAGGAAACTTATAGGGATATATTTCATTATAAATGCATACTGGTAAGTTCTTTATGTTCTTTAATTTAGTAACTGTCAATGTAAGACATCAATTGGAGGCAATGGAAATGAAAGACAGAAATCAGAATTAATGTTATGATGTAAATGCAGTTGAACTATATATATAAAAAAAAGCTCAAATAGCAGTAGTTTGCTTTTATGTGAATATATATATGAAATAGGTGACAGTAATATCACAAAGCTGTATATGAAGAGCCATCTGTATATGACTGTGTAGATATGCAGTGACATGATAAACACAGTATCAGATAACTAACATAAAAAATAAACATAAATATTAAGTATACATGATCATCTGTAAATAATATATTTATTACTTGTATGCAAAAGCTTGGACACCAAATTACATATTTAGTTGATTTTTCTGAGTTAAAATTCAACACAACTTCTGCAGCTAACTATTTAAAAAAAAAATAACATTTCTACTGGTTAATCTACTTCTATTTCACGGCATTTACTTTACTTCTAGTTTCTGTTGCTTTTACATGTGATGAACTTTTAAATCAGATCAAATCAAATCAACACAGCCCGAAAATATTGAAAAATCGAAACAGTTTTATATGGATAAGTGATGCAACATTTCTTCTCATTATTGTGCCAGTCTTATAAGCAGCTACAGGAAATGTTTGTTGGAATTTGTTGCTGCTAAAGGAGGATCGACAAGTTACTGAATTCCCTTCCTTTTTCCAGCCTGCACTGTGAATGATTACTCAATGTGCTCAGTAAAAGACTTAAAAGTATCACTGTTGGTGTAGTTTAGTCAGATTGTGGCTATAATTCTATAATTGTGAAACAAATGAAGCTCATTATTGTCCTGTTGATGAAGGCTATCTGTTTTTAGCATCGGTTTCTTGACTGACTGTGTCGCATTTACTTCCAGAATTTGTTTATATTTATTGGAATGCATTCTTCCATCAACCTGTGTGATGTTTTGTGTGCCACCAGTTGTCACACAACCCCAAAGACCCACAGATCCACCCCAACGCTTAACATTTAGCAAGGTGCCATTTTCAACAAATGCGGATGTTATGTTCCTATATACCTTTGGTGATTCTGGCCAGAGGGTTCAATTTTTTACTTCATCATTCCACAGCACTTTTAGAAAATGCCTCTGTCTAATTTAGATATTGTTTTGCATTCACAACAACTTTGTGCTTTTTTGGCCAGAGGTGTCTAACTTTGGCATTTCACTGTACAGGTAATTAAAAAAAAAAATAATAAAATTATTAAAGAGAAATACATATCATCCAATATGGCCTTTTGAAATTGAATAATATGTAATTCAATATTATTTACATAATAACATATAACCTTTTTAATGTTTTGTCTAGTATACAATATGAAGATTCCGCACTAGGGGAAATCAAAATCACATAATAATTTATTCAATTTTTTTTCATTCCCTTTCAGGAGACCATGGACCTGGGACAGTACTTAATTATTTGTTTTTGTGCTGTGAATGCTGTTGTTTGGGGATGCCCCCAGCAATGCCAGTGCAAGGACAACAATACTGTTTGCATGGGCCCTGGCATTAAAGACTTTCCATCCCCTTTCCAATCAACAACAAAGTCTATAAACATTTCATACACTAATATTTCGTCACTGAAACCTGCTGATTTTGATGCATTTTCTGACGCTCTGACAAAAATTACAATCGGTAATTCTAGAATAAATGAGGTGCGACCTCACACATTTGACAAGACACACAAACTCACCGCTTTAATGTGTTCAGGAACTGAGCTGGTTTCTCTACCAGAAGACTTGTTTCAGAACTTACACTCACTCACCATTCTGATCCTGAGCAACAACAAACTAAATGCACTCCCTTCATCCCTGCTAAAACCTCTTCGGTCTCTGAGAATCTTAGACCTAAGCAAAAACAACTTGAGATCTATTCCAGGGGATGCGTTTCAGAATCTAATTCACTTGGAAAAGCTTATGCTGCAGAGAAATGGCATCAGTGAAGTGCAGAATGGAACATTCCACGGACTGAACAAGCTTAAAATCTTTTCTCTTCAGAATAACAAGCTAAATGTGATCCCAGGCAATGCATTCGAGGACCTGGTTAATCTGGAGACTTTGCATCTGCAGGACAACGTTATCACGAGCTTACCAGCAGAGCTTTTTGCATATCAGCAGAAGCTCCAGAAACTCTACCTCTCTAATAATCAGTTGTCTTTCCTTCCGCAAGGCGCCTTTTTGAAGCTACCTAAACTACGGCACATCTCACTTTATGCCAACCAGTTGCAGAGTCTATCTATTAACACCTTTGGGCCCATGTTACTCGAGGAACTGTGGCTGTATGACAACATGTTAACCCGGCTTGAGGAAAACGTATTTAGTAATTTAACTCAAGTGCGACTTCTAGTCCTGAGCAGAAACCGGATCTCACATATCTCCTCTGGTGCATTCAATGGATTAAATGAGCTGGAAGAAATTTCTTTGCACACTAACTGCCTGACTAGCCTTGACGAAAGAGTGTTCCGAGGCTTTCCGAAATTGATCAAAATATCATTGGAAAACAACAAACTTCAGTACATTCCAGAGAAGCTGCTTGATAGTATTCCTTCCTTATACCAACTGGAGCTGCAAAACAACTCTCTATCCTATTTACCAAAGAGATTTCTAGATTCATTAACCAAAGTTGACAACGTGGTGTTAACTGAAAATCCATGGAGGTGTGACCATGGTATTGTACCACTTCAAGACTGGTTGAAGAAACATCCAGATAAAGTCAAAAATGTCACATCTCTTGTGTGCGCTAGTCCTTTAGGCTTGACAAACATCAGTATAATAAACTTAGGGAAAGGCAAGATCATTCTTGGTTCAGAGGGAATACATATGATCATCATTGCAGTAGTCTGCACTGTAATCATTGTTAGTATAAACATCTGTTTTGTCTGCTACAGGAGGAACAAAAGGACAGCCTAAAAACTGTAATATAAAGTAATGTTTCTAAAACAAATGTATGCGGTAACCACTGGGATGCTATCAAATAAGGTTTTAGTCAACATAAAATAAGTACTTATTGTTAACTGCCTTGCCTAAAATTGTACACTGGCCCAAAAAAAATTAATTAATTAAAATATAAAAAAAAAAATAATAATAATTAATGTTTCTTTTTTTAATACCTTAAGTGCTAGGCATTAGCCAGTTAAGCTAATTTTGAGTTAAATAATAATTTAATTTCACAAAAGTGTCTAAGGTTATTAGGTATTTACAAAACATTCATGCACATATAAGCACTAAACTGATTATAACCTATAAAGTACTTATACTAAAGCATAAGCAGCGGTAACAAAGATTTCCAGATGATACATACATAACATTTAGTCATTAGAACAAAAATACATTTTAGATTTCCAAATATTAATACTGGCTTCCAAATAGGATTAAATGTGACAAAATATGTTTGTTTGTTAGTAAAGAATGTAATGTAATTAAAAAAAAAAAGAAAAAAAAAAAACAAAGATGCCAATTTCTTTATAAAACTGCACAAAGTGTACCTGGGACTAGTGCTGTAAAGGGTTGCTATACTGGCTTTTTGTTTGTTTGTTTGTTTGTTTGTTTGTTTGTTTTGCATTATTGTTAAGGCAAATTTATCAGTAATCATGCTCTGATTTGTATTTAGCCTATGCATTTGATACAGGAAGGAAGATGCTTCATAAAATGTAGATATTTAAATACAATCTTTTCATTTTTATAACAGAATTGTGGAACATTGTTTTGTTTAACGTAGATAATCTACAAACAGTCCAAAAACCATCCATACACTGTCAACAACCTGTCAGTTCATTTTAAACTACGTGTTAGCAGTTTATGGTTGTTGATGTCAGATATTATATGCACACTATATATTATCAACTAACCCTTTTATGGTTACATGTATTTCCCTTTTTTAATTAATTTTAATTAACTTGACCAGAGTTCTATCACGGTTTTAAATTCAGTTCATGTGGAATCTGTTCAAACATTTAAGGACATGTTGTTGAAATTTCATATGTTGTTGAGAACCTTTACATTGCATTTTCCCTGGATTATATAAACATTGCCATATAGAGATTAAATATTATATTATAATAACTGTACATCTATGAACACGAATAGAAAGAATTGTTTGTTTGTTTTTAATAGGTCAAATATGCTAGTCTATGAAATTACAGTTCTTAAGGGCTCTTATCTCTGAAAACAGAAACTGACTCGCCCAAAACGTTTAGGAGGTATGCTGAGGCAAGAAGATAAACACATTACACTGCTGTATTTGCTGACAGGAAGTTCAAATGCTTTATAAAATGTAGATTTTATTTTAGATTTCTATATCAACACAACCTTCTTATTTTTATAATAGAATTCTGGGTAACAATTTGTTTTGTTTAATGTACATTCTCGGAAAAGAACCAAAAACCATCTATAGACTATTAACAATCTATGAGTTCATATTAAACTATATTTTACCAGTTATGGTAGTTCTTGATGTTAGATATTATATACACAACCTAATTGTTATCAACCAACTTCATGCAGAATCTATTACAACATTTAATGACATGACATTGAAAGGTACAGAAACATTATTTGATATGTTGTTGCGAATCAGCTTGGCTGCTAATTGACAATTTATAACAACCCCCCCTACAAACCAGCTCCCCTTTACATGGCATGCCCCATATATTATACAAGCATGGCCATGAACAGCAATGTAAAGATTAAATAATATAATAACAGTATAACTATAAAAAAAGAATAAAAATAAATATCATCTTTAAAGAAGTCCAATATGCTAATTGATGAAGGTACAATTTCTTAATGCCCAGCTCTTATCTCTGAAAACAGAAAATGACCAGCCCACACTTCTTAGGGTGTCCATGTATGCTGGGGTAAGAAGATAAACACATTACACTGCAGTACGTGCTGACATGAGTCAATAATTTGGAGCAACAAAGAATAAGGTAAAATATTTTCTATATCTCATCGATATTTAAACATATCAATGTAAATATTGTGCTATCTTACCAAATAGATTCAAATTTTAATAAGTTAATATTGTGAATCATTGACAGTTAAGGGTTTTAGTTTAAGTTATATTATAAACTATGACAATACTATGTAAGAAAAGAATAATAAGGGTGTGTTTTTTATAGAAATAATAAAATTAACCATAGCATGTCATGAATCAGAAGTTGATTATTTTCACATAATAACATGTCCGGATGTATATTATTTTCTTTCATCTTTAATGACCATACAGTAATTTATTGATCCATAATGCTGTGGAATATCTGCAAAACAAGTTAATACCTATTGTCACATACATTATAACATTTACAGTCAGTTATTTACTCACTTTCTCTTGTGGTTAATAAGTCAAAACAATGCAGCTTGTTATAGAGAAATCACAAATTGCAACATCCTTTGAAATTTATTGGTTTGTTTGCAGGTATAACCATGACAATATTCCTATATTTCTGCATTCTTCTACATATCATCTGTTGCACTGCTGATGAGAACAGTGAGACTCGGGAACTTTATGGTAAAGATGTGACAGCAATTCCAGAACTACTGAAAGCTGAAGTCATAGAGGTCATTTTTGTGGACAGTCAGATTGATGTCATACCAAAAGGAGCATTTTCCAAAAACCCCCAACTACAGAAAATTGAGTTTACCGGGACATCTACAACTACTATAGAAGCAGGGGCATTTGAAGGTTTAGAACATCTGGAATCTATTGAGATTTCAAAAACCAATTTGACATCTCTACCTGTTGGTGTTTTTAAGGATCTGACCAACCTTCAGAAATTGATTCTGAAATCAAACAAAATTCAGAGTCTAGAACAAGGACTGTTTCATGATACCAAGAATCTTGAAGCACTCCGGTTGCAAGAAAACATGATTTCAACAATTGAAGAGGGAACATTTGATCACTTGGAGACTCTCACAGAGCTTAATTTGGCAAAGAACAATCTTACTTCCATCTCATCATCCCTTTTTTCCAAGCTCAATAAGCTGAGAATGTTTAGGTTGTATGAGAACCAGCTGACATCAATGCCTGATGGAATTTTTGATAATCTACCAAATCTGAAGGAAATAGACATAAATACCAACAGAATCACACACATACAACCAAATTTGTTTCCACCTAAAAATATATTGACAACGCTGTTCTTACACAATAATCTCTTGACTGAAATTCCACCTGAGCTATTTGTGAGTTTCTCTGCTCTCAAAAAGTTAAGATTGAATCACAATCAGCTCACAGCTCTGCACCATTCTCTTTTCAGAGAAATGAAAAATATGGATGATTTATTTCTGAATAACAACAATCTTACTTCCATACCTGCTGGGATTTTTCAGTCAATGAAGCGGCTTAAGAAATTAGACCTGTCCTCAAATCAGTTTTCAAATCTTTCTGGAGATTTGTTTGAGGGACTTGAGAAACTTTCTGAGCTCAATCTTCAGAATAATCTCATTGAATCACTGAAGTCTGAAGACTTCACAAACATAAAATCTCTTTCTACCCTCAAACTGGATAACAATAAGCTGAGAATGATTACACGAGATGTTTTGGATTCTCTGCCGAAACTCAGTAAAGTATATTTGAACAACAACGCATGGCACTGTGACTGTAACCTGCAGTCCATGTACAAGTGGATGAAAGAAAATCTGGCTAGGATAATGTCTTCTTCTCCGGAGGTTTGTGAGTTCCCTGAGGATTTGAAAGGACAGCCAATCATGTCTTTAAAAGAAGACCAACTGATATGTCCCACAACTGTTCCAACAACCCTGTTACCAACTACAACTGCCCTAATAAGAAGTACCACTTCTGTAGCTACTACAAGTACAGCAACAACTTCAATGACTACAATTAATTAATCAATTTCAATTCCTGTAGCCTGCTGTCCATCTACAAGTGAATCTACAGGACTGTTTTCTCTATTAGATACTCCCAACATCCATCTCCTTGCATGTTCTCTATTTGTTACTGTATGTGGTAGCATATGGGGAGTGCTATAAAATAAGATCATGTATTTCACATAAAATAAGAACTAATTTAAAGGTACTTATTGCCAGTAGCCTTTCACAAAATGGAAAGATTAGCACACAGTAAAAAAAAAAAAAAAGAGAAAGAGAATGAAAGAAAGTTGTTTAAACAATAGGGGAAAATCGAATGCTTTCTTTTACAATGTCATAAGTTCCAGGTATTAGGGGAGCTATGTATTGTAGGTATACTCTATAATTTGACAAAAGTGCCTAACAGGTTATTAAATATTTGCAAAAATATATATTTTAAGTTTTATTTTACCACAATTATAAGAAGTAAACTGGAAAAGTATCAATATAATGGTATGCTATTTATCCTAATACATTAGCGTAAGGATAACTTTTTGTACTAAAATTTATTTTGAGTACAAGTCATTCCTTAGTACTTCATTACTAAATATACATATCCAAAGAGTAGGTATATTATTTTCTATATTTCAACATTAAAATCTTGTGAGCCATTGTAGTATGATTAAGTTGATGCTTATTATTGTATTTAAAAAGATAGATGTTTAACATATAGAACATATTAATGCACCTTAGTTATAGTATAAATTTAGTACATTCTTACCCAGTTATTACATAGAACCAAGTGAACAACAACAACAACAACACAAGTTTGTGCATGATCCCAATTTCATTATATATACATGCCACCTAGTGAAACAAACAAACTAGTGCCATCAATTATTTAAACATTAAAAAAAAAAAACATGATTTTCAAATATTATTTCAGGCAATTAAAGGGCCCCTCTCACCCTTCCCAGAATCCAATGTGCTGTTTTGTTTCAAAAGCATGTAACTGCTACACTGTCAGCTCTTTGTGCAGCAAAACCTACACAAATTCACTGTTTGTGGTCCTTTCCAAACCCATCTCAAATTTTTTCTTCATTCACATGTCATACATGGATGCTTTGAACAAAGTATGGCTCGTGTTTTCTTTCTTTTGCAATCGCCCACCAGACTGCTGAGGCTAGTTCAGATCCATTACAATGGAATAATCACATGGAAATGGAATGGATCAATCGAAAAAAATTTTATTATAGCTACTTTAACAAAACCAACTAGTTACTTGTCGCAGAGGATTCTGGGAAGGGTGAGCTGGTCCCTTTAAAGGCCAAGGATTGACTTCAAAAACAGAATCAAATCTGCGAGCCAAAGTCTAAAGAAGAACTGATTCAGGGTCTTCAAAATGCCTTAACAAAACTTTCCAGCCAATTTACATGCAACAGTGCACAAAGTATACCTGAGACTACTTAGGCAATTTTAAAACAAAGGCTTGTCATGTTAAATATTGACATTGTTTAGTTTAAAGCTGTTTAGTTGCATTCTTTTTAAGACATTTTTTACAGCATTTCTTTATATTCGCCTAAGATGTTGGCACTGTATTGTGCAGAAGAAACCGAATGCAGTTACATTACCTTCTCATTTTCTATGTACATGTAATACATGTAAACTGTGTATATTTCTTTGAGGGATGCTAGAGCTGGTTTACATGAGTCTATACAATGGAATAAAATAGTAACATGATAATTGTTGTAATCCTTGGCAATAACCATGCTTTTAGTCCTATTTTCACCTCCACTTTTGACACCAGAAGTAATTTTAGGGAATGTACATATCAAAGTGAGAAAGAATATTAGTAATATAAGTTTATATATGGTTTATAATTATTTTTAATATTATGTGTCTTATATTCTGTAATCCTTCTTTTAATTGGTCCTAGTGGGAAATGGGAACCAGGTAGTAATAAAAGTTCAAATGCTTTATAAAATGTAGATTTTATTTTAGATTTCTATAATATATCAACACAACCTTCTTATTTTTTATAATAGAATTCTGGGTAACAATTTGTTTTGTTTAATGTAGATTCTCTAAAAGGAGCCAAAAACCATCTATAGACTATTAACAATCTATGACTTCATTTTAAACTATATTTTACTAGTTATGGTTGCTGTTGATGTTAGATTTTATATACACACCCTATATGTTATCAATGAAGCCTCTTTTTATTTTTATGTATATTTTATTATTTATAAATTATTATCTGAACCATCCTAAATCACTTCATGCGGAATCTATTACAACATTTAATGACATGACATTGAAAGGTACAGAAACATTATTTGATATGTTGTTGCGAATCAGCTTGGCTGCTAATTGACAATTTATAACAACCCCCCCTACAAACCAGCTCCCCTTTACATGGCATGCCCCATATATTATACAAGCATGGCCATGAACAGCAATGTAAAGATTAAATAATATAATAACAGTATAACTATAAAAAAAGAATAAAAATAAATATCATCTTTAAAGAAGTCCAATATGCTAATTGATGAAGGTACAATTTCTTAATGCCCAGCTCTTATCTCTGAAAACAGAAAATGACCAGCCCACACTTCTTAGGGTGTCCATGTATGCTGGGGTAAGAAGATAAACACATTACACTGCAGTACGTGCTGACATGAGTCAATAATTTGGAGCAACAAAGAATAAGGTAAAATATTTTCTATATCTCATCGATATTTAAACATATCAATGTAAATATTGTGCTATCTTACCAAATAGATTCAAATTTTAATAAGTTAATATTGTGAATCATTGACAGTTAAGGGTTTTAGTTTAAGTTATATTATAAACTATGACAATACTATGTAAGAAAAGAATAATAAGGGTGTGTTTTTTATAGAAATAATAAAATTAACCATAGCATGTCATGAATCAGAAGTTGATTATTTTCACATAATAACATGTCCGGATGTATATTATTTTCTTTCATCTTTAATGACCATACAGTAATTTATTGATCCATAATGCTGTGGAATATCTGCAAAACAAGTTAATACCTATTGTCACATACATTATAACATTTACAGTCAGTTATTTACTCACTTTCTCTTGTGGTTAATAAGTCAAAACAATGCAGCTTGTTATAGAGAAATCACAAATTGCAACATCCTTTGAAATTTATTGGTTTGTTTGCAGGTATAACCATGACAATATTCCTATATTTCTGCATTCTTCTACATATCATCTGTTGCACTGCTGATGAGAACAGTGAGACTCGGGAACTTTATGGTAAAGATGTGACAGCAATTCCAGAACTACTGAAAGCTGAAGTCATAGAGGTCATTTTTGTGGACAGTCAGATTGATGTCATACCAAAAGGAGCATTTTCCAAAAACCCCCAACTACAGAAAATTGAGTTTACCGGGACATCTACAACTACTATAGAAGCAGGGGCATTTGAAGGTTTAGAACATCTGGAATCTATTGAGATTTCAAAAACCAATTTGACATCTCTACCTGTTGGTGTTTTTAAGGATCTGACCAACCTTCAGAAATTGATTCTGAAATCAAACAAAATTCAGAGTCTAGAACAAGGACTGTTTCATGATACCAAGAATCTTGAAGCACTCCGGTTGCAAGAAAACATGATTTCAACAATTGAAGAGGGAACATTTGATCACTTGGAGACTCTCACAGAGCTTAATTTGGCAAAGAACAATCTTACTTCCATCTCATCATCCCTTTTTTCCAAGCTCAATAAGCTGAGAATGTTTAGGTTGTATGAGAACCAGCTGACATCAATGCCTGATGGAATTTTTGATAATCTACCAAATCTGAAGGAAATAGACATAAATACCAACAGAATCACACACATACAACCAAATTTGTTTCCACCTAAAAATATATTGACAACGCTGTTCTTACACAATAATCTCTTGACTGAAATTCCACCTGAGCTATTTGTGAGTTTCTCTGCTCTCAAAAAGTTAAGATTGAATCACAATCAGCTCACAGCTCTGCACCATTCTCTTTTCAGAGAAATGAAAAATATGGATGATTTATTTCTGAATAACAACAATCTTACTTCCATACCTGCTGGGATTTTTCAGTCAATGAAGCGGCTTAAGAAATTAGACCTGTCCTCAAATCAGTTTTCAAATCTTTCTGGAGATTTGTTTGAGGGACTTGAGAAACTTTCTGAGCTCAATCTTCAGAATAATCTCATTGAATCACTGAAGTCTGAAGACTTCACAAACATAAAATCTCTTTCTACCCTCAAACTGGATAACAATAAGCTGAGAATGATTACACGAGATGTTTTGGATTCTCTGCCGAAACTCAGTAAAGTATATTTGAACAACAACGCATGGCACTGTGACTGTAACCTGCAGTCCATGTACAAGTGGATGAAAGAAAATCTGGCTAGGATAATGTCTTCTTCTCCGGAGGTTTGTGAGTTCCCTGAGGATTTGAAAGGACAGCCAATCATGTCTTTAAAAGAAGACCAACTGATATGTCCCACAACTGTTCCAACAACCCTGTTACCAACTACAACTGCCCTAATAAGAAGTACCACTTCTGTAGCTACTACAAGTACAGCAACAACTTCAGGGACTACAACTCCACAGATAACCACTCAAACAACACTCACCACTCTTTCCCCTACAACCACATTAGAGACCACTCAGCCTACAACTACACCATCCACCACTTCTTCTTCTACAACTGCTTTTATGACAACATTTACTACTCTTTCCTCTACCACCACATTAGAGACCACCCAGCCTACAACTACCCCATCCACCACTTCTTCTTCTACAACTGCTTTTATCACAACATTTACTACTCTTTCCTCTACCACCACATTAGAGACCACCCAGCCTACAACTACACCATCCACCACTTCTTCTTCTACAACTGCTCTTATGACAACTTTTACTACTCCTTCCTCTACCACCACATTGCAGACCACTCAGCCTACAACTATACCATCCACCACTTCTTCTTCTACAACTGCTCTTATGACAACTTTTACTACTCCTTCCTCTACCACCACATTGCAGA
>JAQQZR010000036.1:3695021-3707521 GCA_030068235.1 Notoglanidium macrostoma | reverse complement strand
TTGGAATTGGGGTTGTACTAATTGTCCAAAAGTATTCATATAAGTTTTGGATGAGCAAAGTAATCCATTCAATTAGGTGAAACTAATCCAATTTTGCTGAACAGATTATAATGAGTTGTGTTGACTACAAAGGCAATTATTGGGGGAATTATAGTCTTAATGCACCATGTTGCTTGTATACTTTGAGGTGAGCATTAATAATAGGGTGAGAATTAAATGTCATCTGAAGTTTAGATTTCACCAAGACAGATGTAAGGATTCAGTAATGACTGTGGTAGTTGCATACTAAGAATAATGGAGACCAAAAACTTTTTACAAAACTGTTTTAAGCTTTTAAGAACTTTTGAAAATATTTAAGTATTTTATTTATTCCTTCAATCTTTCTTTCATCATTCCATCACCATACACTCAAAGAAATACAACACTTTCTTCAGAAAGCACACATCTACTTATTTTTATTTATTTATTTATCTGTTTATTAATTTATTTAAACAAAATATGCATGTACATACAGTGCATGCTAGAGTCCACCAAAAACTGTGGTATCAGCTAAGAATTTTTCCCCCACCTTGTAATGCACAAAGTGCACACGTGTCAGAAACTCAAAATTGCTTTTTTTTTCATTTGTCTGCATCACCCCAATATCTTAGATGAGCTCATCATATCTACAAAATGATTGACATATAATTATAAACAATAATTTTATCATTATTTAGATTTTAGATGTGATAAAGAAAAACAATCATGTACAGGATCATAACACAGCTCTTTGTCCTTTCTTTCTTTTTTAGAAGCACACACACACACACACACACACACACACACACACACACACACACACACACACACACACACACATACACACCACCTTTTTCTTTTTCAGTCTTGTTAATTTTTTATGTAAGCATTCTATCTAGAGTTTAACTGAAAAGTACTGTTTTATTGAATCGATCATACAGAATTATAATTAAATCTGAAGCTAGAAATGATTAATATATACATTAATTATTATGTTTTATTACCTTTAATAGATAAATTGCATGATGTGAAAAATCTTGTGGACTAATGGACTTTCTGCCTCTGCTATTCTGAGCCATGAACATTTTCATAATTTATAATGCTTAACTTGCATACAAAATCTCTTTAGTTTAATACATGTTTTTTAAACATTCACCTTGTGGCAATGTTAATGTAGATTAAACCCCTAATATTTCTACATGCAAATATTGTGTATTTATATCTATGTCTATTCAAAATACACAGAAACCACATTTGTAAACTGGAAAATATAGAACATGCAATACATATCTATATATACAACAAACCCAGTCCTCACTTGCCCAGTGGTATGTCTTCAGTGTTAGTGATTCAAGGCATAAGAACCATTCCTAATGTGCTGGTTTATTTATTTATCCATCCATTTCACATAGTTTCTTTTCTCACTGAATCATGTACATTTACATTTATGTCATTTGGCAGACACCCTTATCCAGAGCGACTTACATACATCTTATTTTATACAAGTGAGCAGTGAAGGTTAAGGGCCTTGCTCAATTTGAATTCACAACCTTCCGATTATTAGTCCAATGTCTTAATCACTGAGCTACCACAGACATGTAAAGGTGCTGCTGTCATGGGCAAATGAAAACATAAATGGTAATAACAATCAACACAGCCAAGAAGCCTCTGGATTTTAACACTGGAATTGGAAACTCACAGACTGTGTTTACTTTACCCAGGCCAGGCTTAATCCTGTAATCCCATCATCTTGTCTAAGAAGCACAAAGATTTCTGCATGCACGTTTTCAAAATCAAAATATCTTTTTTCCCTCTTAAATCTATCAAATTTGTTTTCCCTCGGAAAACATAACTACACTACAGAGCAATCTCGCAAGAGTTTTGCGAGATCTTGCAACAAACATTTTAGGCAATGGGTCTTGGTTTAAAGGTACGATAATCTATGCAAAATCTTAGAGCTCCATGTTTCCTAGCATTAAGAACTTGATCTATGTAATCTTTTTATTTATTTATTTATTTATTTATTTATTTATTTATTTATTTATTTGCACAGGAGCTTCATTTCTCTTGACATAATTACGTTGAGTGCCCAATAGAATTGGTGCATATTGTCAACTAGAATCAAATAGAAGACTCTCTATGCAGCTTGCTAGATATCATAATAACACCCACTAATCTCTGGATATGATCCACAATTTCTGACAACACAGCAAGATGCTGTACTGCAAATGTCTACAAACTCCCTATTCAGTCCTGAGTATATGAAATGAAATAGGAATATTTCTCCATTGTTGTCATGAATGAAACAAATATTCAATGGCTGTTGGTTTTTAACCAATCCACTTTGTGTTATCCAATTTATGATGTTTGCAGGTGCTCTGTAGCAGTTTCTGGCATGCTTTTTCTACAAATGAACAGACATAAACTTGCAGATGGTTTCACCTAAACCTGAAGTTTTTTTTTTCTTTTTTCCACTCTCAATTAAATATATATGAACCCTGCTACTATGCACCCAGTAACACTGTAATAAAAAGAGAGGTTGAATGCCAACGCTGTCACCATGGTTTGTGAATTATGCCTCTGGCAGCTCCTAAACCTCACCTACATCACTCCAGTTCATAACTGGTCTTTCTTTATCCTGAAAAACTTCATATCCGTCAGCTGGCTTGTGCCCTTAAAAGCAAAAACCCCCTGTGCTTCCTTTTTATTGCATCTTATGGAATCCCATTCCCATGCAAAAGTAATCTCCTATTCATATCTGAACTTTGATTCATTAAGAACACATTATATATTTGGGCAACCACCAATCCGTAACCATTTAGCCAGCTAAGATTGATGTTACATCTACTGGAATCTCCAAAACAGACACTGAGTGCACAGTTTACTTTTTCAATAAAGGCAATGTGATTTTGTTCATCCCCTATTCAAAAAAATAGGAGCTCATTGCAAATGGATTTCTTTCTATGAGGAACAGACACATATTCAACATAGCTGATTTGCTTTGGTCAATTTCCCATCTTTGGTGTGAAAGTAACCATAGCACATACGTAAATGGATTCAATTTGCTCATGGCTATGTTTCAAAGAATACCATCTTCTACCCCTTTTCTTTCATCTTTTATTTTTCTAATAATACTGTTAATCTTGCTCTACTTTAACACAACCTTCTATCTCTAATGACCATTTTTGTACATTAAGCTCAATTTGTTCTATTTTGCAATTAAACTCTTTCAATGCTGTTAATTTATAACTTATGGTAATGGCGGTGATAGACCTGATGGATTGTGCTCTTCTAAATCAGTCTCCTGTGAAGACTCTTTTAAATACAATTGGCTAAAAGTGTAAACCAGCCCAATAAGTGATTTTCTTGGTTACCTGGATGTAAAAATATCTATTTGGATATGTTTGCATTCCATATATAATGATGGCATTAGAGGTGGATTCTAGCAAGTTGTTTTAAGTTTGAGCAGATAACACTACATATATATTTTTAAGACAAAAAACATATACATTCATCCATGTCTATACAAAATACACTGAAACCACATTTACAATCCTTAATGTTCAATGAAGTCTTTTGGAAAGAGAACCTCTGTTTAATATACAGAAAGTATAGCTCTCACCAGTCTAGGAGTATATGTCTAGTGTTATTGGTTCTAAGAAAGAACTTAATCAGCAGTTTATTAAATCCTCAAGTGCCTGTTTATGCTTGTATGTTTATCTTTCCTCTATATACTTTGACAAAAAGCAATGCTATCCACAAAGTCCCAGCATAGGGGAAAAATACACAATTGCTTCACTGGAACTAAATGTGAGCCTGTTCCAGCATGACAATGCCCTTGTACAAGGTCCATGAATGTTGGTATTGAAGAACTCCAGTGGACAGTGCAGAGACAGACATCAACCCAACTGAACACCTTTGGGATAAACTGGAATGGAGAGACCTCCTCCCCTAACATTATTGCCTTTAACCTCACTAATAATCTTGTGGTTGAAAGGCAAATCATTCTAACCACCATGTCATTGTAAACGAAAACAATCAAACAGTATTAGAAAGTTTATCTTAGGTGTCTATCTGTCAGAGATGTGGGGAAGCTGGAGCCAATCCCAGCTGACGTCAAGTAAGAGGTGGGGTACACCCTGGGCAGGTCGCCAATCTATTGTAGGGCTAACACAAATAGACAAACAACAATTCACAGTCACATTCACACCTATTGGCAACTTAGAGCAGCCAGTTGAGTTAATCTGCATGTCTTTGGCTGTGGGAGAAAACAGGAGCACCTGGAAAAAACCCACAAAGGTATCAGGAGAAAATGCAAACTGCACACAGAAAGGTCCCAGTTGGCCGGCATGTTCAAAGAGAGAACCTTCTTGCTAGTACTAATACTAATAGTATTAGTATACTAGTACTAATAGTACTAATCACTGCACCACTATGCCACCCTGAGGGTTAGATATAATTAACATAGATTAAATAATATTAAACATTTACAATAATTAACACAGCACTTCCTGCCTACTTTGCATCCTGCTTTGGTCAATGTGCTGTCCTGTACTGTGTTAATTATATGTTAGATAATCATGAACACAAAATTATCCTTAAGCTCTTTTTGAAGAATGAGCATTCCAAAACCAGAAAATTCAAAATCTTTACACTGGGGATTGGAAACTCACAAACTACTTTTCAATCAGGCTAGCCTTAATCCCATCACCTTGTTGACATGCCTAAGCAATGCTCAAAGTTGTCTTTTTATAAACAAATGTCTCTTTTTATTTCAAAACAATTAATAATTCTAGAAATATCTTTAAAGACTCACCTATTATTGTTGTTGGTGTATCCTGTCACACACTGAAATTCAACAGCCAAATAGTTGAGTCCAAAAAGAAGACACTCAAACAACACTTTGCTTGCGACAAAGGCTGTTTTAGGAATGTTGTATAATCACTTGTCAGTAATGAGTGTCGGTCAGAAGTGACTTCATAATGTCAATGTAATTTGATGCTCTGGAACTGGGTCTTTATGTTAATGCCACAATAATCCATGCAAAACCACATACTTAGGTATGAGAACTTTTTCATGGCTTGATATAATTTCTTTTTTGTACAGAGACCTCATTAGCCTTGTCAAATGACAAAATGTTTTATAACATCTGTGTGCCAAACAGAATTGGTGCATACTGTCAACCAGTCAAGAAGAAGGCTCCAGTCATCCATATACAATGTCAAAATGAATGCCTGTTCTTGAGCAATGAAATCTCACTTTTCATAACCTATTATAGTGTATGATTTTCAGACCCATTTTACAATCACGGACAAAAATCATACATTGCAAAATAAGTTCTGGTCATTAGTTGAGACCTCAAAATTCTTGGAGTGTCAGAAAGTTTTGATGAAAATCTCAAACTCTAACTGTAAATTAGACTGTAAGTTAAACTCTAACTCTAAACTCTAACTGGTCCTAGTTCAAGCCTATAATTTTTTATTTTTGTTTTTTAAGATCACTGCCTTGAAATAAGTCAGGGGTAGAAAATGCTGACTGAAGAAGGAAATAGCATTTATGTCTTTTTTTCTTTTCTTTTTACAGACAGTAATGCTGGACCTCATACTGTTCTCATTTTAACCACTATATGAAAAATGGGCTTATGTCCATGTTCATAATCATTCAGAATTGAGAGATGATTTTTAAACAAAATCCACCCCATATGCAAAACCCTCTTATGTAACTTCTGAAAAGTGCTTGACTCTAACAAAACATAGTCATGCTTGACATCTGAATATATTCTGATATTAAATGCTGAATGTATTTGGTTTTAAATCCTTATTAAGCACACAGCCCTATTTATGGCCTTATATATTTGAAGTTGTTTGAATAAAATGGGCATTAATGCTGCATTTAATCTGTCATTTTCTAGCTACAACATAGGAAAAACATGAATGTTTGCAAAAAGCTAGCTAGCCAGCCAACTGACTGTATAGTCAGTGTTCTAAATTAAATAATATAATATGTTTGTGTACTGAATGATTCAAAGTCAACTACTTGTATATACAGTATAACTCATTTATAAGTAAGAAGTGGGTGGTGCAGTGGTGTGGTGGTTAGCACTGTCACCTCACAGCAAGAAGGTCCAGAGTTACTCCAGTTTCCTCCCACAGTCCAAAAACATGCAGATTAGTTTGATGAATACCCTAAATTGTCCATAAGTGTGAATGTGAGTGTGAATGGATGTTTGTCTGTGTGTTGGCCCTGCGGTGGATTGGCAACCTGTCCAGGTTGTAACCGCCTCCCACAGTTGGCTGGGATTGGCCCCAGCTTTCCCTTGACCTGAGATGGATAAAGTGTTATGGAAAATGAGTGAGAGTGAGATAAGAAGTGCAACTTAGTTTACAGCTGATTCTTGATATTGATTTAACATCACTTGCTGAGCTTAGAGTTGAGGAGACCAACCCGAGATCTCAAGTAGGAATTAAGAGTTAAGGGAGCATTTTCTTTGCTTTTGCCTGGTAAGACAGAAGGAATCATGAATTATGGTCTCCAGTTGAATGCAATGGTAATACACCTCCCTTTAAACAAAAGCTTATTCAGTGCAGTTTGGGACACTGGGTGTTATATTGTCTCATAACATCTCATTTCTTTAGCCACTGTAGAGTAAAATCCAGCTAATATCCTGCTCTACTAACTGTCTAATTAGTGTTTAGCACGACTTTACATTAAACAGCACTCTCATATCAGGCCTGTGAGTTTTATTTTCTCACTCCCTGAGGTCACATTTCAAAACTCTTTCACTAACATTGCAATAGCAATTAAAAGACTGTTACTTTAACATCCAAAGAGAATGTTACATTTTTCTTTCTTTTTTTGTCTTTCTCTTCTTATTTTCCTTTATTCCTCACTTCATTTCTTTAATGCTAATAAATCCCCTGTGCTGTGAGTAAAAGCTCCAAGGGTGAAGATGCAACTGGAACAAGGTCAAAAAAAGTGCCTTGCTGGTCATGGATATAAAATAAATCAGAAGGTATTAGGGAATACAATCTAAGTGAATTTCAGAGAAAGGACACACGTAAATATTAATTATGGTAATATGTATAAAAATATATAATTATTTTAGGACCTTTGTCAAAGAAATGTAAAGGAAAAATTGTGTCTGCCATATGAAAATATATTGCACAGCGTTCTAAATAATACAATAAATAGTCAAAGGCTCTTAGACTTTGATATCAGTAAATATTATGTTTGAAAGGGGTGGATTAGTATTTGGATAGGTAAGCAGTGATAGCCTTAAAATGAATAGCAATGTTAGCTATAAAAGTGACAAAATTTTGGCAGAAAGATGTGATGTTACTTAGCAAAGAAACAACAAAGTCATATGTTCATGTTATCCATCAAATATATACTCACAGCAAGAATGCTCTCTGTTTGAACTTACGAATCAACTTCTATTTGGAGTTTGCATGTTCTCCAGCATTGGTTTCCTCCAAGTGCTCTGGTTTCTTCCCACAGTCCAAAGACATGCAATTAGGTCAACTGGTTACTCTAAACTGACCACATAGTCAATTTCATAATTCCATTCTAGTAAATGTTTAATCACAACATTTATCTCTCAAAAATATGTGTCTTGCATAAGTTCTGTTACTATATCATACTTTTCCTTTAAATTGGTGGAATTGTCTCCCACAACTGTGTAAGCTACAGGAAATGATGGCACTTTCTCTTATTGATAAGAGCTTAAGCACAAGGAGGTAGTTATGCTCTTCTTTGTGAAATTATTTTAATTTAAAATGCACTTGGATCAAGAGTATTTTTTTCTTAAATGTCAAATTTGGTACCACAATATCATAATGAAAGCACCAATGATTATTGATCAAACAGATGTTTATTTAAACATCGTTTAACCACGATTTGATTAGTGGAATGTGCTAGTAGCATTTATACTAGCAAGTAGAGTTTTTGTCTTAAAAGTTTCAAAATTGTCAATCCTGTTACCATCAAAGTCTGGTACCAAGGTAGAGTATAGAATTTTTAATTTTAGAGTTTTAATGAAGAGTTTTAATGAAAAAATGTTTGCTCCCAGGTGGACAGTTCTGTAAAGATATCTGAATTTGAATTGTTTTTCTAAATAAAAGGAAGTAAAATAGGTAGCTTGTGTCCAATATCTAGTGATGTTTTCATTGATATATTTGAAAGAAGTTCTGAAAAATGATCAGTTTTTTATTCTTAATTATTTAAAATGCAAAATGTACCTCCAATTATAGAATCGCTCACATATTATTAAAGATTTAGTGAAGATAGTAATTACACAAGGGTAGTAAAAATGGTCTTGTTCATGATCCCTTGACAAGATGGCTTAATTATGGCTGGACCATCAACATGCTTCATTCTGAATACCATCCAAACAGAGCCATAAGCTTTTATCCATAACAGGTTGACAAGAGGTCAGTTATGATGCTACCCGGATAGCAGAAAGCATACGTGGTGAAGACAGGTGCTAATACCTGGTGCTAGACAGGACCTGAAAAAAAAAAGCTAGAGCTTCACTAAGAAAAGGAAATGGGAAAAAGAGAGAAATAATGGAGTATAAATTCTGCTGCATGTGACATGCACATGTGCACAAACACACCAATAATGAACTGAAATAGCAACCTTCCAGTGTAGATTGAGAAGGGAAAAATAGAGGGATGAAGGAGTTGAGAAAAAAAAGAAAAAAGAAAAGGACTGGAAGCAAACAGGAAATTGAACCCATGGCAAGCAAATTGAGCCTGACTCATGTCAAAGAAAAAAAGGAAATCAGATTGGGTCTTAGCAGGGTATAAAGTGTGTGACGACACTGACTGCACCAAGAAATTGTCATAGCAACATAAAGATGTTTAATTCCTAAATATATTGAACGTGGTATCTGTTATAAAAATGTATATTTGAATTTTCTATCTTGAACTAACATTCAATATGTTTGTGAATTAAACTACTGTGCATTGTTATGATTATTTCTTGTGTTTCAAAAGTATATAGCGATTCTTCACTTCCTGCCCTTCATCTGAATTTTGCACATCATAATAGTCACATGATTGCAAGCAAGATATAGTAAAGATACAGCCAAGTCAATCTAGAATAGACTAAAAAATACAAACAACTGTTAAAAATCAGAGCACTAGAAAACTGAATGTTACATGAGCTATTTAGTTATATAATGTCATCAAGTCAATGCATACAGTCTGGTCCAAATGTCAGATGCCTCTACGAATATCAAAATGAACATGCCTTCAACTTAAGCACAAGTCATGCATGCACTGAAATGGCTGTTTTCGCCTTCTTATTATTTTGTGCATTGATTCATATAACGGTTGGTGCACTTAAAAAAAAAAATGAATTGGAAAGACATTTGTTTCTTCTCTTCACTGTACTGTGACACTAATTTGCTTCCTTTTGCACTTCAAAGGGAGCACCAATTAGCTTTGAAGCATTTCAGGAGCCCCTCAGACCCACATCAATAGTGCAAATGTGAGCAAAAGCACATGAGTGCACACAAACACACACACACACACATGCATGCATGCATGCACACACACAAAGTAAATATTGGAGATAAAAAAAAAACATAAGAACAGAGTAGTCAGAGAAAAAATCCAGAGAGAGAGAAAGAGAGAGAGAGAAGATGAGAGGAAAGGGGTGCAAGAAATATAATTGGATGACTGGTGAACTGTGTGGCTAGCCATTCATTACTGGACATCACGGCTAAACCACATTCACTTCCAAATATTTAAAATTTTTTGCAGTACAGTGCAAACAAAAATGGACACAAAGCAAGCAAACAGAAAAATACAAGAGCATGAATGAACTTGTCATGAAAAAAAGGGAAAATGAGATCAAAACATATCATTCAAAATCAGAAGAAACATGTTCAGACTGAACCATCACTACTACTACTACTACTACTACTACTACTACTACTACTACTACTACTACTACTACTACTACTACTACTAATAATAATAATAATAATAATAATAATAACATACCAACAACATGATACTACCATCACCATCCATTTGTGAGGATAGTGTTCTGAAGAACATTGGATTTATGCCAAATGTAGAACTTTGCACTACGGAGGAAAAAGGTTCTCATCAGACCAGTGAACATTTCTCCCTGTTTGCTGAGTCTCTGACATGCATTTGGGCAAACTCTTATGTTTTATTTTCTCTTCTTTCCACTTTTTAATAAAGCTCAGTTTTATATTTGTCTTGTGAAGAGACTCTCCCATTTCTGGGAGATCTCTCCAGCTTCTTCTGAGTTGTTCTCTTGGTTGATTCTCTGATTAATGATCTCCTTAAATGGTTACTAACTCTTGGTGGATGGTCTCTTCTAGGCACAGTTGCAGTTATATATTTTTTTCTTTTTAACTAAACCCTGACTGATACTTTTCCAAATCTTTGTCCCAAACTTGTTTTGATAGTTCCTTGGTTTTCATGATGCTGTCTGTTTAGCTATGTCCTCTAACAAACTCTTAGGTCTTCTAGGGACAGGGGCATTTATACTGAGATCATGTCACAATTTAGCTGCACACAGGTCAACGTTGTTCAGTTAATTCTGTGAATTCTGATGGCATCTGGTTGCATCTGAACACATTTAGGGGTTTCACAGCACTGCTGGTGAATACTAATGCAATCAGAACTTTTGCGGTTTTTGTTGAAAATAATGTTTCATTCCTTCATCAGCATCACTGAAACGTAATGGTTTCAGTCAGTCAGTGTAACTTGGTCTGCTAAATGCTTCAATCTCCTCACACTTATGCTATCAGACTAACGCAATTGGCTTTATGTCTTTATGACAGAATTAAACAGAGATCTTAACTAGATACTGTATTACATGAAGTTCTTGGATGAACCTTTTCTCTCTCTGTTGACTTGCCAGAATATCTCCCTGTTCCACTGCCACATGTTTTACAAATAAAGCAAATACAAATAAAGCATTGCATCAACACACACACACACACACACACACACACACACACACACACACACACACACACACACACTCTACCACAAGCAAATGCGTTTAGGAAAACCTTGCACATTGAGCAGATTGAGCAGAGCAATCGCTCTCACACTTTCTCACTATTGATGTGTGCATGAGCCGTCACTGTTCCACTGACATTTCTTATAGGACGCAGACAGAATGCCATTTCCCTTGACAACTTGTTAACTTTTAAGGGGTGATGGATTCAGGAGACGGATTGAGACGAAGTCGATAGAAAAGTGCAGGGAAAACAAAAGCAGGAGATTAAGTGTGTGTCAAACGGAGAATGAAGTGTGCAAGGGGAAAATATTGATCTGGATGGTCTGGGTCTGTGGCTTGTATTGGAGAAAATGAAGTACTAGTTAAGGTTCAATGGCTACTGGCATGAAAACACACACATGCACACAAATAGCGGCCACTTTAATAGGAACATGATTACACCTGCTCCTTCATGCAGTTATCAGATTAGCCAATCATTTGTCAGTAATGCAATACATAAAATCATCTGAACAAGAGGGGCTACTGAAAACATGAATAGTGTCATTATCTCATCAGCAACTTAATAATTTGACTTCACATTTAGTATCTCCTGATGGTCCCAATGGCTTCTAGTCTTCTTCCATGCCTAAGGGTTGGGGTGCAAAAAGTGCTTGGCCTCCTTAAAAGCTGCCTGCAGCTATATTTAGATTGGTTTTGTTGCAGATCTTCAACTTAGATCGTTCCCTATTTATTCAGCAGTGTGAGTAAGATACATGTACATTTATTCCTATTGGAATCTCATATATCTAGCATACAAAAAAAAACACCATAAAGTGTGCAGAACACACACGCAACCACACACACACATGCATACACACACATACACACTGTTCATTCTGTAAATATAAATTGAGCTATACAATGTCATTTGCTATCATCACAGGCAGGATGTTTGTAGGATGGAAGCTGAGTGAAATATTTATGTCTTTAAGTCTTCGGTAATTCTGTAGTAGCCATCTGTAATCCCCTGCTTTCTGGTCCATGGAGGGAAATAGGCCCAACTAGTCTGTCTCTGCGGTCACTCTCCTAAGGGCACAGTAAATAATTAAAAAAACATACCTGCTCAGACATTTTCTCAGATGATTTCCATTCACAGTTTGGTGGAAAAACATAGAGATCTTCTTATAAAACCATGTATAGAACAAGTTCTAAATTTTTACATCAGAAGTGCCAGTATGCACTAGAAATGTGGTGTTTATCACATGTGTAAATGAAGTTCTACACAATTGACATTGATAAACCCTATAAATTTTAAATTGCTCTGTTTGTGCAAAGCCACCCACATTTACATAAGGACATAACCACTAATCATGATAATTCATTTCAAATCAACTCAATAAAATTTTATTAGTATGGAACAACAGACATTGTCACAAAGCAGCTTCACAGATGTATATTAATTCCCAAATAAAAACTTCTCTCTCTCTCTCTCT
>JAQQZR010000036.1:3672432-3684570 GCA_030068235.1 Notoglanidium macrostoma | reverse complement strand
ACACACACACACACACACACACACACACACACACACACACACACACACACACACACACACACACACACACAATATTACACATTACACAGTAGGTATTAAGCAAATGAGAAGGGTCCAAATGTGTGAATAAATTACCAAGAAATGTGTGTGTCCACAAGATTATGAATATCTGACAATTTTGACTTTGAGGGGACATTTACCTGAAAAGTGTGTTTCTTTATAAAAACTGCAGATTTTCATAAAATAAAAACTAGCAGAGATGAAATGGTTTTCTTTCTTATAGAGGTTAAGGCTAGATTTAAGTGTAGCATAGCATTATTTAACAGTGTTAATAATTATGTCAATGGATGATCATCAGAAGGATAGTATTGACATTATTGAATTAAAATTAATAAACAGTATGGAACAGTATGGTGGAACTAGCACATCAGAGTCCTTTAAAAAAATATCCAAATAGAAGATTTGTTCATGTATATGTTTGTTAAACAGTCATGTTAAAGACAATACACAACATTTAATAAACTACAATAATTGCTGACATTTTATCACATAATGAAGACCTCAAATTATTTCATTGTTTTCCAATTTAGTCTACCAAAGTCTAGCATCCCAGCTACTAGTCTGGGAGGGTGAAGATTAACATGATTGTTCTAAACCATGTGAACCTGCATCGGCATTCTTTTAAGCTTAATATTTGTCCATAACATAACATTATACACTCTGACCAATTTACACTTCATATTAAAATGTTTCTTGGGCTACGATCACAACTGGACAGCGCTAAATACAAGTGTAAATGACCTCCGAGGTGCATTCAAGATGCGTTCACTCAAAGCACATGCATTGGATGCGTTTGGATGCATTTAACCAC
Organism: Notoglanidium macrostoma; assembly: GCA_030068235.1. Taxonomy (NCBI): domain Eukaryota; kingdom Metazoa; phylum Chordata; class Actinopteri; order Siluriformes; family Auchenoglanididae; genus Notoglanidium; species Notoglanidium macrostoma. The sequence goes on along the minus strand of JAQQZR010000036.1, from coordinate 3,683,699 downwards.
ATACATTCTGTAGTGTAAAGGCTAGTGCATCCCAGACACAGATGTAACACGACAATACGTCATTAATGCTGGATCAGGTGGTTGTTTTGGTGACTGTATAACACTAGGAAAAAATATGGATAGAAGAACTGATTTATGTGGTTGTAGTGCAAGAAAATAATGAAGGCATGTTGCAAGTTTAACATTTTTAACATGACTGTGGGTAGAGACCTTTGACCTTCTAGCGGAAGTGATGTAGGCAGCAACAAAATCTGAACAAACTGGTCATCTGGACACCATGCATGAAAGACACATGTATAAACAGTGCCAGAGAGACATGATAACTGCCTTCTGCCCTGTCTCAATCCACTCCCGTGATGAACTTCAATTCCCAGAATTCCCTGCCGCAACCAAACATTGCACTCCATTCCCCAATATATCAAACTGCAAATAAATAAAATTATAGAGCTATTAGCTCATTAGTACAGATAAATACACATTCAATAACTTCTTTTTTTCCCCACCCCAAGCTTTTAACATGGAACACTCCTGTCCACTGACCAGCACTAGGGCAGGGTTTCCAAAACTAGAATTCATGACCCTACATGGGGTTTGACTGATTTACAAATGGGATTGTGATAGAAATCTCATCTGGTTTATTAATTTATTTTAGAAATGAACATTACCAGTATCTGTCAAACTGTGAAGCTGGATGCTGTGTGCTACCATTTTGAATGCAATTCAAATTCAAGAGTTGCTCCTTCCATCTACATCATAAATTGAAAAAGAATATGAAAATATGCCCAAAAAAAGGCATGGATTTGCAAGCACGGTGGTAAATGACAAGGAGAAACCAAAATTTCAAAGATTGAGGTTCAAAATTCATTATGTCCTTTTAGGGGTGTTGGGAATCCTTGTGCTGGAGTTTTTTTATTCTTTGGCCTACTAGGATTTTCTTGTTAGTAACATTGGTATCTCACTGGTGGGAGAGAGATGTAGGGCTTCCATCCCACCCATAGAGCAGGACAATTACACTTTTCTGGACTCCCAACCATGCTCGCCTGTGGCATCTCCAGGGTTCAGTGAAACCCTATACTCAGAAGCGATCACAATCATCTAACTTATAATTATGTTTAAACAAAAAATAAATAAAGAAAAATAAAGAAAAAAAAAAATATATATATTTATTTATTTTTATTTTGGTAGGTTATATATAGGTAGGTTAGGTAATCCTAAATTAGCTTCTATCCTAAATCAACTTAATCACAGCAACACTGCTTAGGAAATTTAGATATGATGCACTGCACAGTTTGCCAGTGACCATGCTGTTGATGGCATACGAATAAGCCTTTTTCTTCAAATAAAATGCTACTTGCTGTGCATGCAGTGTTCAATTTAAGCGTCGGCACTGATTCAGGCCAACTACCCTCACAGTGTGACCATTCTGAATGCATTACAGCAGTGGAAAGCAAAACACTACTGGTGAAAATCCAACAAAATCGGGCATTAAAGGAGAAAAATAAATAAATCACCACAGGACTTTAATCAACAAGCCACTCACACAGGCTTGTTAATTATGTTGACTCTAAAAATCCTGAATTGTTTGGATTCTTGTGCAATTATTAAACTTGGATGTTGAGCAGAAATCATTTCATTTTGGAGCACTTCCTAAACAAATAACGTTGCAGGTGCCATAATATTCTGCACCTCTGGTCTAGCACAAAATTACTAGTCATTTACGGAATAAGAATGATTTATTTTATATTTATTATTTTAAAGAAAAAAAAAAGTCATTCAAACTGTGCATGTGTTTGTGTGTGCATGTTCTATATATACATATAAATGTTTCTGAGAAGATTACTCTTTCTAGGAAAATTACTCTTTCTAGAAAATTATTCTTTCTAAGCCTGTAAATATTCAAACATCTTTAGCTGTTTGGTAACCAGGGTATAAGCAGAACAGCCTTTGAGGCATCCCTTTGTATGGAATTTATGAACTCGGCAGAGGAAACTCCACTCCTCTTCGCCTTGTGGCGTTCTTAGTCTCTGAATCATCCATTAATTTCATATAACGGGACACCTTGCTGGCCATTAACCTTTACATATAGTATATCTCAATGTCTTCGCTTCAAGAGATGAAATGCATGCTCGGTTGTGTTAAGGTCTGATGATTGACTTGGCCAGTCTAAAACCTTCCACTTTTTCCCCTGATAAAGTCTTCCATTGTGTTGGCAGTGTGTTTTGGGTCATTGTCTTCCTGCATGATGAAGTTTCTCCCAATTATTTTGGATGCAGAGTAAATTTACTGATAGAATGTTCGTGTAGATACTGTATAACCATCATCAGGTTCATAATCAATAACTATTAGTGAGCCCATTCCAGAAGCAGCCATGCAAGCCCAAGTCATAACACTATCTCCATCATGTTTGACTGATGAGCTGGTATGTTTTGGATAACTGCTTTCTTTTCCCATACTGGCTTTTCCATCACTTGAGGTTAATCTTGATTCCAGAACTTTTGTTGCTTATTATAGTATTTCTTGTGAATTGCAGTCTGGCCTTCTGAATCTTAGTACTGATAAGTGATTTGCATCTTGTGTTTTGCTGTTATAATTTCTTCTGTGAAGAAAGGCTGTGAAACCTTCACCCCTGTCTGGAGTTTGGCGATATCACTGATTTAGCTTTTGGGTTTTTCTTTACAGGTTTCACAGTCTTTCTGTTTTCTAACTGATGTTTTCCTTGGCTAACCTGTTTGATGTCTGGTTGTTAGTACACCAGTGGTTTCTTTTTCAGGACAGTCCAAATTGCTGTTTTGGCTATGTCCAAAGCTTGTGCAAAGCTCTGATGATTTTGTTCGATTTTCTCTTTTCTCAGATTAAAAATGGCTTTGCTTTTCTACCTTAGACAATTTCATTGTCTTCATGCTGGTTTATCCTTTTGAAAAACAAATGCAGTTTTCACAGATGAATCCCAGGGATTAAACCAAAAGTACACATTTAGAGATATTAACTGTTTAAATAATTAATCTAACAGAGGACCTCTGGGAAACAAAAAATGTCAGTCACATTCGCCAATATTTTTGATCACTTGAAAAATGGGTGGGTTAGAAAAAAGGTACCAAGTTGTTCAAAGTCCCATATTTATCTTTTCATATCAAACCCAAATGTGTTTCATGTATATAAAAAAAAAAGAAGAAAAAAATCCTTGGTGGGGATTGCATATATATGTATATATATATATATATATATTTTTTTTGTAATCTTGCTGCCTTTACCTGCAGGCACAATTTGTGTTCATGTGATTATATATGTTAAATGTTATATAAACATTAAATGTTATATACATTATATAATATAATAATATATTCAAATGTTAAATATACAAGCGAAAGCACTTTTTTCCCCTATGTAATGTGTTTAAAGGCCTGAGAGTTTAAAGTAGGGTTTTCCATTAGTGGATATTCCAGTCAACGACTTCAGTAAAATGTGGATGGATGTGAAATCTAAATGCCTTGCTAATGAGAGAGGTCAAAGGAGAATGAGCAGACTGGTTTGAGTTGATAGGAAAGCTACAGTAACTCAAATAACTACTCTTTACAACCATGGTAAACAGAAAACCATCCCAGAATGCACAGCCCACTGGATGTTGAGGCAGATGGGCTACAATAGCAGAAAGTCACCATGGTTCCACTCCTGTTTGCCAAAACCAGGAATCTGACGGTACGTCATGTGCAGTCATTAGCAGTCATATGCACAAAGCCTGGGAGTGTGTTGGCCATGCTGGTTGGGAGCATTCTGGGAATGGAATGTCTGAGGTTGTAGTTCGCGGCATAACTTAGAGGTGCGTGTTGTAGCACTTAGCACAATGGAGGTCATCGGGAGCACGCCACACACGGCAGAGTTCACAGACAGCGACAGATCAAGAGACAGATCATGAGAGCATACACCATCCTAACAGTGATAGCATTTCCACCTCTGTTTTATTGTCATTGTATGTTTGTTTCATGGTGTTTGCAGGGGCATGAAAATTTGTTAACCCTTTAGATATTTTTAAATATATTTCTGCGTAAATATGCCCTAAAACATTATAATTTTGTCCCAATAAAACAGATTAGACAAAGATATTTTACTTGGCCATTTATATAGTGAGGAAAATGGCCAATATCACATATCTGTAAGTGGGAAAAGTGTGTGAACCTGTAGGACAAGCAGTTAATTTGAAGGTGAAATTAGAGTGAGATGTTTTCAATCGAAAGGATGATAATTAGGTGTTGAATTGGTCCCTGTTTTATTAAAGAACAGCAATCTATCAAAATCTGAGCTTCTCAATATGTTTGTGGAAGCGCATCACAGCATGAAGAACGGAAAAGGTTGCAAAACTCTCAAAAAAAAAATCTCTAAAGAGTTGGACTCCGCCAAACCAGAGTCAGACAGATGGAGGAAATTCAAGATCATTTTTACCCTCTCCAAGAGTCAATAGTCCATGAGGTCTCGAACAAACCCAGGATAATGTCTAAGCAACTAAAGGCTTCTCTGACTGTTAATATTCATGAGTCCACCATTAGGAGAACACGGAATAACAATGACATGCATGACAGAGTTGCAAGGAGAAACCCACTGCTCGCCAAAAGAATATTACCACCTGTCTACAGTTTGCTAAAGATCATGTGGACAAGAAGTATAATGGAAAAACTTTGTGGATGGATGTGACAAAAATATAATTTTTTTGGTTTAAGTGAGAAGTGTTCTGCTTGGAGAAAGGAAAACACTGCATTCCACCCTTATCTCATCTGTGAAACATGGAAGTGGTAGTATCATGATTTAGGCCTGTTTGGCTGCATCTGGGTCAGGACAGCTTTCCATCATTGATGGAACAATGAATTCTGAATTATTCCAGTGAATTTTAAATGAAAAATTCCTGACCTTAATCCAGAGATCCAGAGCTGTTGTGTGAGCACGTCATATGACGAAACCCATCATCATCACAGAGTTGAAGCTGTTCTGTACAGAGGAATGGGCTAAAAATTTTCCAAGCCAAATGTGCAGGACTGATAAGCAGTTACTGGAAATCTTTACTTGCAGTTATCGTGTCACAAGAGGGTCTGAAAATAAAAGTTCCCATTCTTTTGCAACGCACAAATGTAACATTGGATCTTTTTCCTTAATAAATAAATGACCAAGTATAATATTTTTTTTTTATCTCATTTGTTTAACTTATTTATATTTTTAAGATTTATGTGAAAATCTGATGATGTTTTACGACATATTTATGCAGAAATATAGAAAATTCTGAAAGGTTCACAAACTTTCCGTTGTAGCTGTAGTATTCATTTTTATTGACCTAAATAAAATTTAATTAACTAAATAAAAGAGAAAGGGGGTAAAAATCCCTCTTCCTGTTTCGGCCACACCCACTTTGGGTGTAAATCAATGTGTGTGTGTGAGTGTGTACGTGCTCGCACGCACCCACGCACGCATTTCTCTGATAGAATGTGAGAAAATTGGCTGTCTCCAGGCTTCCAGGCTGTGTCCTTCACCCCCTGCAGAGTGAAACAGTGGGATGGGGAGGAAAAAAAATAGGAGGTGGAGGGATAATTTTGATAATGTGTGTTTTGGGTGTTATTGTGGCCACTTTTTTTAGTTGTACCAAAGTCATGCTGTCCTCGCTGTCACACCTTAAACTTTCACCTAAATTACTTCTCACACATCACACTCAACCTTCAACAGCCTCACACATAACAGACACAACATGCAATGTTATTTAGAGGTCCTGTGTGGAACAATAGAGAAACTGGCTTGGTTTTGTGTCTCTAACAAATATACAAAAATAAAAAAAAAGTTATTGCATCCTACTGTGAATATTAACTTTATGATTGGAATTCAGTCTAGCTAGTTATTGTAATGCATATGTAACAGAATGCTCAGGGATTACATCAGACAAACATGATATGATAATATGACATGATAATAAATTAGGTAACGTGAAATAAAAATAAAATAAAATAAATTCAAAGAAAGAAGAAAAGGAAGAATTAAAGTCCTGTGGTGGTTTGGCACACCCATCATTATTGGGATAGACATGGGAAAGCAGGTATTGAAGATTGATTAATGGAAAAAGAAAAAAAGGCATAAATAGGGAATCAGATTACCGATACATTTAGTAAAAAAAAGTGCTTACAAAGCAAGCAAAATTACCTTAGAATGGGAGAATTTCAGTGAGCGAAACAGGCTGTTGATATTTATTTTATCTTTATTTTGAATTTGTCTGTTCAAAATCTGAACAAATCCTGGCTTGAAATAGACACACACACAGATACACACAGCTGCAGAAAGTGAGGTAAGTGATTAAAAAAAGTGATAAGCAGTAAACGATATAGGCTACATACCGTCACCTTGAATTAGTCAGTGTTTATTCAGTACCATTCATATGTAATGATAATGCTGAATAAGTATTACCATTCATTTGCTCGACATGAGCACTTGATAATATTCTCGTGCTGTGACAGATTATCTGATAAATGTTGCTAATGTAATTATTGAACTGCCTTTTAATTAAGCCTTGTTAAGTAAACGATCTGTAGTAGAGCTGATTAAAATAAATATTTTTAATAAATATCTTTTGTATATAATATAAAAAAATTATAAAACCAATTGAATAATCAAGGAAAGATTATTCAAGGAAAGATTATTCAATTAATTAACTTTTAATTAAAAGTAAAAGTAATTTGGGAGTTGCAGCCCTAAAGAAGAACAATATAATACATGTACATGTGCACACAACACGAGTCTCACAACATCACTCTAGTCTCAATTAAAATCAGAGCTAATTTTACAGTCACCAATTCATTATCATGGCCACATAAAAAAATGTGTTAACTGGGTGCAAATTTCACCATTATTTTGTCTTTAAATCAGAAAAGCGGAACAACATCATAGTACAGTGGGATTTATGCCCGCCAACTGAGAAAATGCTGTCGTCATCCTCATATTTGGTATTGAGGTGATCTAGAAGTAACGGAAAGTAAACAGTTACATTAATTTTGTGGTAATTAGATTAAGTTACTGACTACATTTCTTAGCAGGTAATTAGTAATTGTATCAGAATATATTTTTAAAGTAACCCTCCCAACACTAACTAAGGATGCTAGAATACCTTTCCCATGCACTGTGATTTCTGCAGACATCCATTCCTGTGGATTTGGTTGCTGAAACCATTCGTTTGGTTAGCCCTGAACAGTGCTTTGATAATGAAAGCCACTATGCTGACATAAAAACCTGACAGGTTCACTGCTATTGTACACTCTTGCCTCAAATCATCCAGCAAATTGTGTCTATTGGTAGATTTAGGTCGGACTCATTATCATCACCTCTTCTGTGGTATTCCCCAAGGCTCAGTCCTCGGCTCACAGCTATTGCCCAAGGGCCATATCATTTGGCATGCTCCACAATCTAATTGCTATGATACACTTATTTATTCTGATTGCTCACACAGATTGCCTCCTCTCACCTAGACTGACTGCCAGGCTGATATCAAGACCTGGATGGCTAAGAGCTTCATGAGGCTTAGCTAATTGTGTCCCTAGCCACACTGATGGAAACCAAGCACCTCACAGAAGCTATCCCTGACATTATTATGTCCACGTCAGCACAGGTTGGAAATGCAGGTACGACTTAATATTCCTCCTCACAGTCATTCAGTTTTCATAATATAAATATTAGAAACACTGCCAAAAGTTAATGCATGTAGACAACTGAAACAATGTCCTTTTATGCACTTCCTGTCTGGGAGTTGAATGTGTTGGAGTATGCTAGTGTTTTTACCCATAGTCAATTCTGGGAACATGATAGGCTAAGGTTTTATTCATAGTGGACTAGTTTTACATGAAGAGCTGGGGTAGTCTAATAATTATTACAGTATTTATTGGCTTTTTGTACAGTTCAAATTCATGATGTCAGTCATTTTTATGGCCTGTGCATGCATGATTCTAAGATTAAGCTGTATTTTTCCTACTGTAAAACGACTAGTAGAAATAACCCAGATAATATACATCTTATTGGAATTGACGTTATATCCTAAGAGTGTTTGTACTTTTTCTTCGGTATAAAGGAAACTCACTCCTTTTGTCTCAAAACAAAACCAAACCAAAATCCACAATTGCCAAGTATAATTATAGCATATATACAGTAAGATATGCTATGATCATGTGACTTTGCAACCACAAATACTAAAACAGTTAGATCAGTTTGTATTAAAAGTAAGTACATGTAGTACACATGATTTACTCATTTATATATTTATTTATTTATTTTAAACCACTTGAACATGCTGAAGATACTCCCATCTCTTTAAATTATACAGAGGTCCTTTTATTTCTCCATGAGCTTTGATCACATTTTTTTTTAGAAACTTGCGTGAAAATGGTATCCTATCCAAATAGCACTAATGCTTCATGTTCTACGTTGGCTTCCTGAAATATTCCCTAGAGTGTGGTGACCATTATCATAATGTATCACATAATATCACAATCATCATAACCTGTACTTCAAGTGAGACTTAGACTGGCAAAGGATGGAGGAAAGAAATGCTTCTGAGTTTCCAATACAAGCTTTCTTTTCCTGCTGTTAGAAGTGAGAAGTTGTGAGTCGTGACTGTGAGAAATTGACATGGATTATTTAGACACTTATGATCAACCTAAGATTGTGCTCTTACAAAACAGACCTACTCAATAATATTTAGCTAAAGACTAACACAGTGTCATTGCCACTAATGAAGAGTAACTGTCACTCTGATTGTGTTTCAAATATCTTCTAAGGCTGAATTGAGTCCCATGTCCAGGAAATAAAATGAACAAGAAAAGATTTAAGTCACAAAGAGACATCATAAAGAGACATCATAAAGAGACATCACAAAGAGATATAATAAAACCAATTACAAGATAGGTACAAAACATTCTTAACATTTAATATTCAGTCTGATTTAGCTGCATGCTATAACATCACTTTCAATGGCTGTGCCATTGACTGCCATGTAGATGCTTCTATCATAGACCCAGCGGTTCACATTATGGCTATAATTGTTTTTCAGATGTTTGAGAGGTTGAGATTTGTTTTGTTTTGTTTTGTTTTTTTGCTTACTTGAGGTAGGTTTCTTCTGATAAAGCTCAGTAGTACAGATTATTCATAACTTTTCCAGGGACAACTATTGTAATAATGAAGATCCCATACATACAACAACATGTTTAAATGACAACAAATTTTAGTTTAATAGGATTTTGAAACATTTACATGTAAAAATTTGTAAAAAACAAAACAAAACAGGTAATTAAAAAAATTCATGCACTAAATGTAAAATACAACATGTGTCAATAATTTAAATAAAACATTTTTATTGAAGGTAAAACTCTTTGCAATGGTGACATAAATGTAGATTGTGAAGTTGTAATTATAATACACCATAATTTGAACTACTTTTTATACCCATGTAAGATCATTTAAATAAGATAATAAGTTAAATTCTAATCCGTGAACATAAATTCTTTGATCCTTTGAGATTTTAAGTGTATACTGCCATCTAGTACAGGGATATCTTACATTTTAGCAATGTATCCAATTATGAATACATTATTCTGAACAAAGAGATAATAAATTCAAACTTAATACAAATAGGTGGAGTACTTTTTTTTCCCTTAGAAAGCATGCCAGAAAGGTCCATATAACATTTGGTTGAGGCTAAAGATGTAAATGGAATTGATGCATTTACAGCATTTGCTCATTCATATTTGGGAATTGCTTGGTTAGTTTGGAAAATGGAACTAAATTCATTATAAAATGTAATGATTAAAAATGTAAAAATCAATAATAAAAACATTCAAACATGTCTATTTAAAAGGTTGAACACCAGCAGCGACAAAATCAGCAACATTCTTCTGCAAAATGTTTTGGTTGTACTATGCCCACTTAGAGTTTAAATACAAATACAGAAAAATGTGAATATTTGGACACTAAACAAATAAAATAAAGACATTCTGTTACTCCCTTGTGGACACACACATATACATGTAGAATATCTACCAAGTGTTTAGACAGCTTTATAAGTACAACACTGAAAAAAGTAAAAAGGTGTGGTGAATTTACTTGATTTAAATGAGTACATAATAAACAAAATATATTATATCACCAAATTTGTTGTCTGTTGTTCTGTTTCTTTTTTGGTGGAAAAAGTGCAATATTTTATTGATGTGGAAGTATTGAATTCAACCTACTGTATTTCCTCTCCAGCAACACACCTGGCAAAGACTCTCTTGGCATGCCAGATCCATCCTTGGCAATCCTCTATGGATATATCCAGGCATCCAGCATGTATTGCATTGGGGAGGGACATCTGCTCGTATGGACATACACTTTCCACCTCCATGATGAAAAGAATTCCTCTGTAGGTTTGAGAATTGATGCATTGTCAGGACTCTACTAGTAATACAGTCATACTTCCACTTGTATGTAAAATGTAGTGTTGTTTGTCAACACCTTAACTCAAATTTCACATTTAATGGTGTCAGCGGTGAATGCAGTTTCCTTTTCAGCAGTGATAATTGTACTCCTTTCCCTGTGTGCATGGTAAATGTAAAGCAGAAATACAAAAAATAATTGCACAAATGGTTCCAGAGGCTTTTTATTCAATCCGCCATCCTTGCCAAACTTACCTTTTGGTTTGCTTGAAAATTCTGACAACTGATGTCACGGTTAGGCATAGCAGATTTGGTTGCAATCTCAGACCAGACTCTTTCATGATTTATAGACTAATTTGATTTGAGTCTCTTTTCTTGTTTGTTTGTTTTCTTGTCTTCCATTCCCCCTTTGCCTCCCTCTCCCAGCCACTTTTCATTCTCTGCTTGATCCATGATTGAAATCATTGCAAAAAATTTGTAAAGATGGTAAAGTGGAAAATGAAACAACCTGTGTTGGAAGTCAGTTGCACAGTAGAAAATGGCATTTGAACAAGTAAGGATATCATGAATAAAGAAAAAACAATATCTAATATTGCCCATTATGAGATGAGTATATTACAAGTATAAGATTATTAAAACTAGACATATTTACTATTTTCAGGTTTCAAATTGCTTTATTTTACTGACAGAAGATGTAGCTGTTTTATAGAAATAAACAATTATATTCAGGATATTTTTTACTTACTAAGATATAACTGAAATGAGCAAATGAGACACACACACACACACACACACACACACACACACACACACACACACACACACACACACACACACACACACACA
>JAQQZR010000036.1:3643916-3660643 GCA_030068235.1 Notoglanidium macrostoma | reverse complement strand
CACACACACACACACACACACACACACACACACACACACACACACACACACACACACACACACACACACAGGCATTTGAGTGTGAAGAAAAAGAACTTTACCTACAGTAAATCTTGTAAATCAGCCAGGATTGTTTTGCTTGGTTTGGCCATACAAAAACATTTTAGAACTGCATTAATTTTGACAATTTTTAACTAAGTTGAATACATGAGAGCCACTGTAAGGAGAGAACCTACTAATGTGAGTCCAGATTGTTTACGATGTTAGAGGTAATGCCTTGTATTGCTTTGTAACCTTAATGTCAATATCTGAGGTGGTTCTGTTGCTATTCACATCAAATTTACAAACCGGAGATAGATGATCTTAAAATGTTTTACCTGGAGATTTGAATATTTTAAATTTTATCCATATGCAGAAATATAATGAGAATATACAATACTAATATAATGCAACAGTGCATATGTATGGTTGGTTGTGGATCCAATCTCACAACTACAAGAACACTCTTAATTCCTTATCCGCTCACCTCTTTGTTCTATCAAGGTGCTTTGGATAAAAGGTTTTGCCAAAAAAATAAATGTTAACAAGCTAACTCCTATTATTGACTGAATTAGAAGAGTGCTTATTATGGTGAAGAATGATGAAGTCATGTTTGAAAATTATCCTTTCAGTTGAGACATTTTTAGGTCAAAGCAGACCACGGAGTGTGTGTGTGTGTGTGTGGGTATGTGATATTTGCTCTATAAAAGTTACTTTAATTATTGCTGCCGGAACCAATTATCCAAAGCCACAGATTCTTTTTTCACCCCATTCATATTCCCATGAATTCTTATAATTTAATAAGAGCATTTATTCCCACATCCCACTGGCACTTGTAGATAATTGAAATAAAGAAAAAAATCACTTATTTCAGCCTTAACTAACTACAAACCTATTTACACTGCATGGAATGTGTGCTACGTGTGCTAGCAATTCAACACTTCAATGGAGAAAATAATGTGGGCATGTAAAAAGTTTAAGAATGATTTTAATTTCTTCCAGACACTCCAGTAGGCAGACATGTTAAATTATTATTGGCTTGTTACACCCCAATCTATCAGAGCCCATTACACTTATATTTTCACTCTATGGCTGTCATCTGTTCAGAGCACTCTTTCTGTCAATCACATTTCCAAGCACTAAGTGACTGCAGCATTAGGAGCATTTGTGCAAGTATGCTGCTGCAAGTGCTATTGTTTCTCTGAGTTTCTCTGTGGCATTCCACTGCTGATTCTTTGCCATCAATGTAGTTCAGCGGGTCATTTATGAGGCCTTTGATTTGTTTCACATTGTTTTCCACTGTAGCATTTGAGTTTGGCACAGCAGATGGCATGGAAGACAATTTGGATTTCCATCCATCCATCCATTATCTATACCGATTTATCCGTCTGGGTCGCGGGGAAGCTGGAGCCAATCCCAGCATGTTCAGGCGAGAGGCGGGGTACACCCTGGCAGATCGCCAGTCCACCACAGGGCCAACACAGACAAACAACCAGACATGCTTGCATTCACATCTATGAGCAATTTAGAGTAGCCATTTGACCTAATCTGCATGTCTTTGGACTGTGGGAGGAAACCGGAGCATAAGGTAAAATATGACCAAATTGTCATAGCTAGCATTTATGGATTTCCTTATGCACAGAGAGCTGTGTACAGCACAGAGCTTGGTGGTTTCATTCTCTAGGCATTTCCAAAGCAAGACACCCAGGACCTGCTGTCAGCAGTACATTTGGAAATCTTCCAGTTCTCTTATATCCTTCTTTCACCAACAGGGAACATGTTCTCAAACCAATTCCAATCAGGATTCTTTGAACCTTGGTGCCAGCTAGCGAAACAACCCATATTTCCACCAGCTTTGAGCGGAACTATTGAAATCAAGGATGTGTCATCAATAGAGGCCATTACACAATGCACAATGGAAGTAAACAGTAGTAGCAAGATGGTGAATCACACTTATTACATGCAAGCTTTTGTCCTTTTATTGCACATAATTGTATGAAATATCCCTTTCCATTGCATTCTTCATTGTTGAACTGTGCTTCCTCACCAAACTAATGACACACCCACCATGTCATCATGGTTTGTACTGAAAAAAAAGCTATCTTTTGATCCCTGCTGGATCAAACCAATTAATTTTTGGTAGAACAGCTCCACAAGGTTAAAAATTTGTTGCATTAACAAGAATGGAACCCATTCCCAGCCCAACCCATGTTGGTGGAAAAGGGGTGTTACCGGGGGTTGATTACAGGACCATGGTCAGATGGTTTTTTTCTTTACAACATCCCAAACTGGCACTCCCATGATCGACCATAAGACTTCCAGTTTTCTTTGATCAAGCTGAAATGTAATGCTGACTGAACCAATAAATAGAACATGAACATTTTGTTGTGTATTGAACCATTTTCTTTCTGCAATGGGCACCATTTAACACTCCAAAAATGTAACACTCCAAAAGATGATGCCACTAAGCCAATGCAACTGGTGTGCAATGAAATCTGCTACTAAGGCTATTGAAGCATTCACTATTGAGATGACCTCTTGCTTCAGCTGGATTCCATCAAGGTGTACAGCAGCCCACATTTCATCTGAGATGAAGACTTTGGTCTTATCCGGATTTATGTGTAGTCCAGAGGGGCATGTTGTGGCCTTGACGCCAAGAAGGATTGTGAATACTTCATCTTCATTGTTTGATTTTAAACTCACCTTCTCTGAACTGCACACCATGGTGGTTTTCAAACCCTCTCATGACAACAGCAACAATGGTACTAAATGACAGTGATGATAGCAGTAATATAAAGCATATGTGATGACCGTGATGATCCATATCATCCTCCCAAACACAATGCAAAGTCTTCTGACAGAGAAACTTTCCCATGAACATAGCTCCTGGATTCCTCATTCCTGCTGCAAGAGGCAAATGATCTTAATGGATATACCTTGTACCCACAAATGCCATGGTAGTTTTTGCAGTCCAGGTTGTTTCCTTTCTTATGGATCATCACCCAATTTCATGCATGTTGTATGCACTTGAAATGTCAGACTGACTAAAGATGATATTGGGTTCAGTGCTTCCACTGGGATCTTATTGCTCCTGAAACCTTCTCCACATTTAGTTGGCTAATAGCAGCTTTTATTTTCATGATGCTTGTTTTACCATCGGATTCAGATTCCCCAGGGTTGCTGTGGCGGCTTGGCCCACAGTCCCCCTGGGGCAACATTGTTAGGGCGTTTTTAAACATACTTGTTCCAGCAGTTCAGCCACTCATTGTCAGAGCACCTTTTGATTTCAGATGTGTTCCTTACTTCCACAGATTTTCCCCCATAGTTGATGTGGTCTGGTATCTAAATGATTCCAACGAAGTGCAGCATCTTTAAGTTTGTCCACCATGATGTTCCAGTAAGCTTCACATTCATGGTATTTCTTTGTCAAGCTGTTGTTAATATGCTGTGTCCATGAACTTTAGTTTAGTTTAGTGCTTTAGTATAAGGTGGTTTGATAAGATCCAAGCACACATCATATTTCTGTGTTTGTGTTTGTATACAGAGGGTTGGGCAGAGAGTATCTGCCTACTCATTAATCATTTGCACCATTTGGTTCAATTCCTCATCCACAGAGTCTGTCTGTTCTAGGGCAGGAAGTTCATTGGCTGAAATTGCTGTGTACATTCTGGCTCGATTTTTCTCATTTCTGCTTAGAAATATTTCATATCCTTGAAATATTAACCATAACTTTAAGATAATTTTTAAGATAATTCAGAAGTAGAATTAATTAGCAAAAGGTCCAAAAGAAGGGTAGCTTTACTATTTGGGTGAGTTTTCCTGGGGAGTGGAAAAAGGTGAGCCCCATGGCACATCTAGATTTCTTTATTAACCTAAAGGAATACATTGGAATTGTCATGAATAACCCTCTCAGTTCCCAGCAAGAGGATGTTTCCCAGCAAGAGGAGCACCACACTCATTAAATATGCTTTCATTTTGTTTTTTGATTCTGTCTCTGCCCCATCTAGTCACTGATCTGTTTTGACTCATGCCTCCTTTCAACTCTGATTATTTAATGTTAGCTTTATGTGTATTGACCTCCAGTTCAAATAGTTATTTCAGAATGAATAAAGAACAGAGTTCAAACACTTGCGTTCTGCTTAATCAGCTCATAGGTTAAGGGAATAATCATAAATTACACATGAATTAATTATAAATTATTAGCCTGTGCTATTTATGATCACAATTTGCCCATAAGGTTCTACCAGTATATTTAGTATTATGGTTAGCATTAACAATAAATGCTAAGTCTGAATCAGTTAGAAGAAAATGAGATCAGCTATAGTCTAATATTTTGCTTTATTTTTTTCCCACCTCATTTGTGAGCAGGCACACTAATAGTGTAATTAATATTGGGAAATTACTTTAAATGCATTAGTAGCTGTTGATGATTTTAACAAGGTCAAGACTCCCAAAATGTTAATTTTTGATTTATTTTTCAGAGAATAAAAGAAGTTTTGAATCACAGTGATAATCAGGGTGATGGATTAACAGGTCGCAAGGCCAGAAGCACAAAATAATCCTTAAAATCATTCTCTTTATGCATTGCTTTTACCAGAGAAACACACAAATAATTACATATGAATCAGAAATGCTGAGTGCTAAATTGCGCTGTGGTGTCATTTTCTATTATTTAGTTTGATAAAGAAGAAAAATATATAATTATATAATTCATATAATTCTGGATAGTGGACTTTTGGAACTTTCAGCATACTTTATGGTTAATTCCATGATTGGTGTCCCATTTAGACCTAGTAACTCTTATAAAACTAAAATAAAACTTTATGTGTATCATTTTCAACAGGGATTAAGGGTGTTCTAAAGATTTACTTGTTGTTGTTGTTATTATTATTATTATTATTATTATTATTATTATTATTACTATTATTATTATTTTAAATGTATAATTTACTTTCAGATTTTATAATCTGGGTAGCAGGGTTGTACTTTTGGCATGACCTCATAAATCAGTGTCACAATATCATTGAAAATAAAGGGAGAAAAGTGAGAGAACATGTTCTTTCTTCCTGCGATCTTCAGGAAAAGACAGTGCTTCTTTCTATAGAACACATGACTGGAATTTTCCAAATCATTCATAATATGTTCAAGTAACAGAGTGGAAGGAATGGTGTACATTTTTGAACCTATAATTTATAACGGATGACTTGGATATAAGGCATAATAAGAAAATATTTTATATTATCATATTCAAAGGTAAAATGTAGTTATTAATGTACTAAGTGCTATAGAAAAGTTTGATTAATGGTTAAGTTATTCTTTCTGAAGCATGCACATACAGTAGGTTGGGGTGAAGGACACACAATATATAATAAAAAATAATTAAAATGGAGAGGTGTCATTTGTTTTAATGCAATACTAATCAAATGAGATATTTCAGTGATTTGGATTATATTGGTATAATACTGCAGTGTGATAAGGGAATCAGATACAGTTATAACATCACCTTGTTTTTGGATGCATGAGATTTGGGGTGGATTGTGTATTTTATTGTAGTGAGAGCTACCCAGTGAATACCCCCTTTTTTATTATCTGTCATACACTCACAAACCTTTTTTTCTGAAAGTTTTTAACCCAGCTGTTAATTTTCAGAGAGACTAGTGTTACATGTAAAAAATAAAAAAAACATGAAACTAAAACTGAATCTGCCAACTAAATTCTGAGCTGTCTCTGCTCAAATATATATAATATATATACACATTTTAGTAGTTGAGGCCACAGAAATATTATTGGATAAATAAAGAATAATCCTGTAAGCTTGTGAACAGCACTTCTCTAACTGATCTCTATTGCAGGAGTTTCACTCGTTCATGCCAGACCAGGGCTATTGAATTTTTGAGTAGAGCCTGTCCTGAAAAAAAGGAAACCTTGACAAGCTATCCAATCATCCAAGAGCACAGAGAGAGCAAGTGGAGCAGAGAGAGAAAGGAGAGAGGGGAAAGCATAGCATTCAATGTAGTAGAGATGGGTGCAAAGGAGAAATGTACAGAGCAGGAGAGAAGAGAAGTGTAACACCAGAACGTCTACTTTTTCAGGATCATACTGCAGCACTCCCTTTCCTGACAGTGCAATTAAAGCAGCTCTTTTCCAACCTTTTCTCTCCACAAAAACCCTGACCATGTAGTGCTGAAACTCCACATTCTCACTAAACTGAGGTTCAAAATGATTTCCCTTTAACATTTTATTAACTTGCAGGATTGTTTTGCAGAAAGTATTTTTTTTTTTACTTCCATTATTACAAGACTTCTAAATTTACAATCACTGAAAGAATTTATAATATATAATTATATTATATACTTGGAAATATATATTATACATACTTTATATTATATACTTTGGCTTGGGAATTTATCTATCCATTATTTGTACTGCTTATCTGGTAAGGGTTGTGGGGAAGCTGGATCAAATCCCAATTGACTTCGGGTGAGAGGCGGGGTACACCCTCTATCGCTGGGATACCACAGAGATGAACAACCATTCACACTCACATTTACACCTATGGGCAATTTACAGTAGCCAGTTGACCTAAACTGCATGTCTTTGGGTTGAGGGAGGAAACCAGAGCAGGCACTGGGAGAACATGGAAGCTTCACACAGAAAGGCCCCCAGACAGTCAGCAGGTTTTAACCCAGAAACCGCACCACTGTACCACCTCTTGGGAATACATGAACTTTAATTATGAGACATTCTATGGTTTATATTACTGCAAAAAATATATGAACAATGAAAGACAGAAATATTATTTTATTGCTATCTTCTCCCACTGGTTTCCTGCCAATTGCCAAAAGTTCTTTGTAGTGAATCGCATCATGCCTTGCACTTTGTACTTTGTCACATGCATCATTGCATAACTGTATTGTATTACTTTGAGTGACATCACACTCAATGTGCACTTTTCCATTTTGCATTTAACTTTTATGAAAATTATCCAAATCTTTTATTTATATTTATTTATACATTTAATGATAGCGGAAATATACTCATGTATAAGTATGACACTACAAAACAGTCACAGACACTCACAAAATGGAATAAGATCCCGACCGCAGTGAATATGCATTTACAATTATAGTAGTGTGATGTGGTTAAATGAGACCCAATTTGGAACACATCTTTTTACCCATAGTACAGACATATATATTTAAATTAACACATTTTTTTTTAAATAGACATTTCTGTCTCCAGATTTTACCCCAGAAATGCATGTTCACATGTGTGCACTGAACAGTAAAGGAGGTTGAGTTGCTCTGAATGGAAACTGTCCAACCTTGGTAGATATTACAGGAACAGAATTTTTACTTCCAAATACTTAACCAAATGCAAAACTGTGATTTTTAATGAGTTTATATATTAATTATTGCTTGTTATTTTAGCAAAGTGGCAAAATATTGCACCAGCCCAAGCCATTACCCCTCTCTGCCAGCATAAACCCCCAAATACTAGCATTGTTCTGGCTTTTTCCTACTAGTTCATGTTCTGTTGACAGTACATAATAGGCCACTGTGTCAACATACCTGTGTGAAATCTTACCAAACCTAGTGTTCCAAACAATCATTTTTAATTCTCTTTGCTGTGTCTAGACACATCTCTTTGGATCACACTTCTGCCCAGTTTCCTCATGCCTTACTCTGTTTTAACTATGGCCTGCTCCGTCAATTTGAGATTTGGATTGTGTTTGTCAGACCTGTCTGTCTGGATTTTGTAATATAATCCTCTGCAGATGGATCCTCACTTTCCTACTGAGTCTGATGTGTTAAACAAAAAAATCTCCCTTTCAGTTCAAAGTTTCCCTCTTTATCTTGCTGCTGATGTGGGTTGTATTTCAGTTTTTGCTTTGACAACTGTATATGCTTTCCTTAACCTATACCCTCTACCAAATGGTAGGTAGGAAAAAAATAAAAATATAATAAAGTAATACTAATATACACTTGTACTTATTTCAAAGAGTTCTTTCAATTTCCAGTCTCTTTATGAAATGCTTAATTAAATATTGGAATTTTTTCCTGTTGTCATTTGTCATTTCAGAAAACCAACAAAGGTCTATTCTTCGGGACTAAGCTTCCCAGAACGCACTGTGGCCCATAAATATGGCTGCCAAAGACTACAGAAACCACAAGCTATTTCATGTCACATGTCCCCACCTCACCACACACTCATGTTTCCAGTTTACATCCTGTTTAGTTATGGGTATTGAAATCCTGGTTTCTGCTTGTTTCATTGTCTTGCATTTATCCATTTGCCATGTGTTCCTGTCTCTAGTCATGTTCTGGTGATATCTAATTTATCAGCTTCTACATTTGTAATTTATTAAATGTTATTCCACACTTGCATTTGTCTCCACTGTCATTCTGTGATAGCATGGTCTAATTGAGAATGTTTCATTATTCCTTTCTCCCACTTCCTCTTTCCCCAACTCCCTTTTTCCTTTTTTTCTCTTCATTTCCTTAATCCTCATCAATCCACAGTGCTTTAAGCATGAGCTCCAAGGGAGACATTAGGCCTGGAATGAGGCTCGGGATGGAAAAGTGCCCACAGCAGTGAATTACTGAACCTTTGTGACACTGAGCAAAGTGTGTGCTGATATACTCCAATGATTTGTAATCCGCTTGAATGCGTTGTGCAGTTTATGGGAATTGACACAAATTCACACACATTGGACTCCCAGAATTGAGTTAGTTAAAGTAATAATACTGCTGAAACACAGCTATAAAACTGGGATTTCATTTTCTCTCAACTCAATGGACTGTCTTCAGAAATTCACACATATTTGACCAGAGTCAATGGCTGTTTTATCAGTTATACCAATGCACAGGTGGACATTGTAGATATACGATTACTCAATATAGCTCATTTATTGCTTTGCAGAGTTTATGAAGCCCACTCCACTCCATTGGTGCCAAGTGGTAGTGTCACAGCTCCAAGGCTCTTTATTTGATCCTGAGGTCAAGTTATAGTACAGTATGTGTGGCATTCCCACGTCCTGCTTGTGGGTTTCCTCTAGATTAGATATGTTAAATTTGCCCCGGGTATGAATGTGTGTATGCATGGAGCCTTGTAAACAATTGGTGTCCCATCCTGGGTGTATTCCTGGGATAGGCTTTGGATCTAATGCAACCTTCATTAGGAAAAATCTCTCACTAAAGATGAATAAACTAATGAAACATGTGACCACGACTTACACAATATTATTTGGGTAGGACCATCAACACAACCATGACACTGACATTAGTGTGTGCTGCACAGGTGCTAGTATATTAGCCACATTTTTATAACTTACAAGCAAGAAAAAATTCATACTAAATTACATCTGTCTTCTTGTCATTAGTGCTGCCATCTTCATATAAATTAAATCAGTATTTTCAATGTGGGTCTTTTTCTGTAATTGAGCAATTTTCCTAATATATATTCCACCCTGACCTCATTTTAAAACCACACATCTATGTGCAGGAGCGCATGTACAAATCATTATTACATACTCATTTACCATGTAAACACATATAACAGTGCATTCAGGATTCTATTAAGTCTGAAATTGAAAATGATTCTAATTATGGTGATGCTCAACAAGCGGAATATCCCCTGATGAACAATTAAACACATAATACATGCCAATTTTTGAAAGGCACTACTGATTCTTTGAATAATGGTTTATGTTTAGATTAGGAATCAGACTAATATACATGGAATATGTTTTATATGCTTAGCAATAAGAAAGTACTTATTGTAGTGTAGGTGAAGGATTTAGATTGCTCACAGTCAGCAGGGGATCAATTAATAAGAGTAAATACCTTCATACTATAAATACCATTGTTGTACAGTTATTGCTTCCGAGCAATATTTTCACTGGATAAGCACTAGCTCCTAATGATGGGAATCCATGGGCAGTTATCCAGTGTTCACAGAGCCACAGTTACACACATAACTAGCTTTCTATTTTACCTCTTCTAGCTACCAGGGGTTTTGAGAATCTTCTGGAAGACATAATCTTTATAAGTAGTCACCAAACCTGTTCCTGGAGATGTACCTCCATAATGATTTTAGCTCCAACTATAATTATGCCCATCTGACCATCTATTCTAATTTAATTGCCTTAGGATTACAAACTCTGTTCCTAGAGATCTACCAGGTGATCAGAAATGAACACCACACTTGAGCCACTTGAAGAGGTGATGTTAACCTGTAACATGCTTAACTTCTATGTTAAATGGAAGAGTCTGGAGAAAGCAAACAGTGTAACATCCAGGTAACAGCAGTGCAGACAGGACTGGGCATTCAACTATGGTGATGTGTCCATCACACTGTTGCCCAGTGCAGTTTAAAAGGAGTTTCTGCTCATCCATGTTCTCCTCATCTAGGTTGTCTGGTTTGGGGCAGTGTAATAGATAATATGGGCAGTTAAGGGTTTTTATCTTTCTAAAGCCACTATCTGGAATTGTCCCTGATAAGGAAAAACAACATAGTAGGGTTCTACATAGATTTTATATGAGCGTTCCTGCAGTAATACAAGCCAAAGGATTCTCAAGTGTTTTAGATTAGCGCTTTTTGTCTTAGTGAAAAACAAGACAAATTAATATTAATTTCATAAATAATATTGCTGTTTTGTGTAATTTCAATGTTTTACTTCCTAATATCACTTTTGTGATCACAACAGTTTGTGGTCAGTTTCCTTGTGTTCTACTTCCAAATCTCCTCCTTGGAATGTGAACAGAGGTATGTTCAGCTGAAATTTTTGTCACACTGACAGCATGTGTGAGCAGGGGTGGACTTTCCTTGTTGAACATGTCTGTCCTGAGTTCCAATATTCGAAAAATAAAAATGGACTTTCAACTCATTCTCCCCAAATGAAAGGAGTTTGTTTTTTTTCCCAGTCTGTCATCCATCCTCTGAGAGACATCACTGGCTCTCCAGTTTGCCTGAAACACCACAATTATTGCTGCTGCTGGTTTTTGTGTCAGTCCATATCACCTCAAAAATTTCACCCAACCTCGGTGCAGCAAGCTCTGTTCCTTAGTCTTCAACCAATATAGCAGCTGTAATAATGTCCATGGGCTGATTTTGGAGAGATTTTGACAGGACACCAGTGACTGTCATACTGCCACCAGATGCTAGGACCATTCAGAATTAATGGCTTTGCTAGTGTCATTGCAGAGCCTGAATTGTCCTTGTTAAATGTATCACCTGTCTGTATCTGGTCTAGAGCCTCTGCCACAGGGGGGATGGGGGACCAAAAGGTCCTTGCAGTTGTCAGTTTTTGCTGACCATCTAGTGCCACTTAAGGCTTTCAGTAGCTGAGATTGCAATTCTTCGATGAATGAGTGGTTAGAGTTAGCACATATGTGTGTGTGTGTGTTTGTTGGCATACTCGACAGGTTGTTGAGACCAAAGCTCCTGGGCTTTAATATTGCCCACAATATCAAGTAGTATAGCTACAATAAAAGTGACTACATTTGCAATTAGGTGCAGATAAAATGCACCCACACACACACACACACACACACACACCACTAAAGATTAGATAGATTATTAGGCCTCATCCAGTAATCAAGCATGATGGTTTTTAGAGAAGTTACAAAAAAAACAAAAAACAGGCAGGCATCATTAAACAAGGAATATCCATATTCACAAACTAAAAAACAAGTGTCAAACCAGGAAAAATGAAACCCAGAAACCTAAAGAGATGAAGACCAATTTAACTGAACAAATTCATGATAAGAATTTGCACTGAGATAATGAATCATGAGGACAGCATAGAAATCTAATTAAATTAGCTACTGAGAAGAGTTACACATATTAGGAAACAGACCAATGACATAACACAGGTGGAGACAATAAAGAGTCAAAACAAAGGCAACTGTCAAGACAAAACAAAATCATATGATTTTGTGAATGAACAGAAAACAAATGAGAACAGTGCTTGATGTTCTTGGAACCAGACCATGCATTTAAGAAGAGGAATTTGTGACTATTTTGGTTAGACTTCAAGCAAGGGAATTATTTTATTCATTATAGTCTAGAACAGATTGAAGTAACTAAGATATTGAGCATGTTTTTTCATGGCATATCATTTTGCTAATAGAGTTACCCGCTCAAACTCTCTGGACTACTGATTAGTTCCACCTGATGCTATTCTGTGTGCATGCTACTTAAGCACTCCATTTTGATTCCTTCTTAAAGTTTTTGTGTATGCTCTTGATACTTCTGTTGTAAATTTTGATTTGTTACCTTGACTAAGATTTTTGCCTAGCTTCTGTTAACACTGTTTGCCTGGTTTTGAGCTCTACTTTTTTTGGACTTCTATGACTCTCTGTCAGATCTTTAGTTCCAAGACCATTACACAAACACTCATGGCTCAAGCAGCTTCCAACAAGTTCCAGTTACCAGTTACTTCATCTCTCGTCCTGAGAAGTTCAACAGCAATCCAGTCCGGGGTAAGGGGTTTCGGATACTTTGCAAGGCAAGCCATGCTGACGGACCACAGAAAGTTGCCATGTTCATCATCATGATGTCTGATAAGCCACTGCTTGTCCTTGCAGTTCTGATCGACTCTGGATCTGCCGAAAACGTCATAGATCAAGATGTCTCATGCTACATCAACATGCACTATGCATCAGAACTATAGATAAAGACCTCCTTGGCAAAGGTTCTGTCACCCAACATCAGTGCTCTTCACCAGGAATTCAACATCTTTCTTGTCACTAAAGGCCAAGCTATCATCCTGGTACTTCCTTGGATACAACTCCATGACCCACAGATATCCTAGCACAACAAGAAAATTATCAAGTGGTCTGAATCGTGCATTTCCTTCTGCCTACAGCTTCCATACACTCCAGTGGCATCCATGACCATTGAAACCCCAGAGACACTGAGCACTGTCACCATGACTGCACCATTGACCTACTCTCAGGCACCTCTCCTCCCTACAATCGAATCAAACCTGCTTCCTTCACTGAACAATGGGCTGTTGAGTAATATGTTCATCACCTGCTTCTTTTATGGAGGAAAATAGAGGAGGACTGACCATCATGGATTAACCCAAGTTACTGTTAAATACCCATATCCTTTACCCCTGGTGCCATCAGCTCTTGAGCAACTATGCACAACCAAGGTATTTATGAAACTGGAAATCTGCAGGATCTACAACTTGGTGTGCATCTGGAAGGGAGACGAATAGCCTTTATCACCTCTAGTGGTCATTTCATTTATGCATTACTGCATAATGCTGTATGGCCCACCTTGCAAGTGTGTTCCAGTGTCTCATAAACAATGTATTGAGAGAAATGATGGTACAATTATTGCAATGTTATTGCCTACATTGATGTTATCCTGATGTATGTGCCAAGCCTGTAAGAACATAAAAACAATGTCAAGAGGGTCTTGTCTCATTTGCTGGAGAATCAGTTTTATGTCAAGGAAGATAAGTGTAAATTTCATGTAACCCAAGTCTCATTTTTGGATAGATCATTAGCTTGGAGGGTGTTGTCATGGACAATGGTAAAGTCACAGCTGTAATTACCTGGTCCAAGCCTACATGGTCAGGGAGCTTAATTTTCACTGCATCATCAGGGGTTTTAGCTCCATCACCACCCTGCTCACAGCTCTGCCTAAGAAGAGGCCCAAGAAGTTGCCTTGGAATCATGCCGCTGAAGAACTATTCACTTGCCTCAAGAAGACTTTTATGACTGCACCCATTCTCAAGCACTCTGATCCTGAGAAACTGTTTATGGTTGAGGGGGCCATTTCTGTAACCTTAGTTGGGGCTATATTTCAGCACTTTGGCAATTGACCCAAGCTACATGCATTCTACTCCAAGAAATTTATCCCCTGGAAAGAACTTGGCATTGGCACCCAAGAACTTCTGGCTGTCAAAAAGGCTTTCTGGGCATTGTTCTTTACTAGGTTCAGGTTACTGACCAGGATCTGAGAATACCAAGACCAATGCTTTTTAATGACTTTATCCTTCTTAATCAACCATGCCAAATGATTGCCACCAAGTCATGTCCCTGACATGCCAAGCCTTTTGTTTATGCTCTAAATACTCTGGTTGTTGACTTTAATTTGTTACCTTCACTAAAATTTCTTTCGTAGCCTGTGTAGCCTAACACTTTTTTGACATTTAGATATTTATCTCTGCATGTTTTTCGACTACCTTTTGACTTTGTCTGATCCTCAGTTTTCTGAGCCCTGTTGCTTTTACATCTGCCTCCTACCTGTTACTTGACAATGGCTCTTAATTATCAGCATTTATTTTTGCTGATAAATTTTTGTTTTCCAAATAAATGTTTTATTCAAAAACAAAAGACAATATACTTCAAAATCCCCATAGAGAACTCTACCAATTTGTATGCAATATGCGATGTTACATTATGGTAATTTTAGATATTAATTAGTTGCCCCTAATTGTATATGTATTATCTCTGGGTTTGCATAGTGCCACTGTGAGAGTGCATGATCTGCCATAAGAGCAAAAGTGCTGCTCCTCCTTCCTAATGAATGCACATTAACATCTGATTTATAGTTGTGGATTAATATCAGTAGGAATATCTGGCTTACTCACAGGAGTGTTGAATGTCAGAGATTTCTCATTAATGAGTCCATTGGAAAGACTCTTGATGGTATATAGTATTTTATCCATCCTTATTATTATTTTATCCTTTATTCATTTAATCATTTTATATGATTATAAGAACTGTAAGAGTATTAAACTTGAAATAATACAAATATTACTTAGCTTTCATCTTAAGAATATAGACAGATGAAATGTGATCCTTGGCCACTTCATAGCTGAAACCTTTATTCACGTATTCATTTACTTTTGCTCTCTTTTGATTCAGGCCCCAGGATCTGAACCTATTTGATCAAATGTAATACAACTTTTGTATAAATCACAGATTGTGAAGAACTAACATCTTGTTTGAATTCAAACTTGCCCAGCAACCCCATGGCCAAAGGTCAATTATTAATTTTGCCATCGAACATGAGGCACTATTATTTGAACAGTTGGGTAAAGGGGCAGAGCTATCCTCTCAATTGATCATTAAATAAAGGTGGAGACATTCATTCCCTTCAGTGCTCCTTCACCCCCCAAATGCATATATGCACATTGCCAAGGCAATGACACCCCCATTTCCCCCTTTCCTGCCCACGTGGCTATGTTACCCCGACCCATCTGGAATAGTGTTGTTTATTTGTTACCATGTTTATAGAGCAAAGGAACCCCCACCAGGGATTTTCTCAGTACACACACATAATGGACAGCTAGTGGACTGTGAGTAGATATTTGCTGGATTTGACAAAAAAAGTGGATTGGATTGGAATCAATGACTGCACCTTCAATAGGAAGTTGGATTTGAGTCATGGTATGGCTGGGGTATGCCCAGTAAACCAAGGTGGACCTCCCAGGTTTCTTGAGATCAACTAGCACAGGTACCATTAAGAAAAAAATTCAAGCTAAAAAATGACTGTGCTGAGTTGGGGTGAGATAATCAATTCTGACTACACTAGGTTTTCACCTTTAATTGTAGTTGTAGCAATATGCTGTGTTAGGAAATGTGTTTAGGTCTGTTGTGAGTATGACCCAATGAAACACTGTTGGACACCAGGTGTGAGAGAAGCCATGAAGTTGAACAAGGTTACAGAGAGCCCTTCTATTTCAATTCAGATGCATTTAAAAGCCAGGAATTAAAGGATTTTAGTGGAGATGCATGATGTTCTACCAAAGTTTACATTTATCTGTAAAGCTTTACTATGTACATTCAGTGAAGTGTTGACCACTATTGGTAACGTGGCTGAGTAGTGGAAATTTGAGAAACTTCCCAATCTAGAGGATTATTGACTCCAATCTGTCATTTGAAGCTCATGTAGATAATATCACAAGGAAAGCCTTTTTTCATCTCAGAAATATTGCTAAGATAAGAAATATGATGTCACTGCATGACGCAGAAAAACTAGTTCATAATTTTGTTACCTCTAGGTTAGATTATTATAATGCCTTACTGTTTGGATGTTCCAGTAGGCGCATAAACAAGCTCCAATTAGTCCAGAATGCAGTAGCGAGGGTTCTTATTAGAACAAGAAAATTTGAGCACATCACCCCTATCTTATCTACACTGAATTGGCTTCCAATCAGATTTCGCACATATTATAAAATATTACTGTTGACCTATAAAGCACTGTATGGTCTCGCACCTCAGTATCTGAGCAAACGTCTGGTCCTTTATGACCCCCCTATGCCTACTTAGATCAAAAAGTGCAGGCTATTTGTTGGTACCTCCCATACTGAAGGCTTCAGCAGGGGGCAGATCTTTCTCTTACAAAGCTCCTCAGTTATAGAACAGCCTTCCAACTAGTGTTTGGGACTGAGACATAGTCTCAGTGTATAAATCTAGGCTAAAAACATATTTGTTTAGCCAACCCTTTTATTAATAGCCTTCTACTAGGTAAAGGAGCAGATCTGGAGAGATCTCGGGCATAGAATGTTTTGGTAAAATGCGATTGTTTGGATGTTGTGTAAGTTGTAATTTCACTATCCGGTGTGACCCAAATGAGGATGGGTTCCCTTTTGAGTCTGGTTCCTCTCAAGGTTTCTTCCTTCTGTCATCTCAGGGAGATTTTCTTTGTCATTGTCACCATTG
>JAQQZR010000036.1:3607696-3633808 GCA_030068235.1 Notoglanidium macrostoma | reverse complement strand
CACACTCACACGCAAGCACACAATTTCTTGCTTAAGAATTATCAATCATCGATTCCATTTATATAAATCCCCAATAGAACTAATTGGCTGTCTATGGACACTGTCTTGACACTGTGGTTGGCAGACTGGTTTGATCATCAGCAAATCAACACTTGCCACACAGTAGAATGTGTGTCTATGTTTCTTGGTCAATAAGATTACAATAGGTGACTGATTTAAATTGCTTTAACAGTTACACCAACTGAGTATTGGTTTAGGAAAATAAATAAAAAGACAAATTCTTTCACAAGGAAGCTAAATGTCACTGAGGACTGTCAGTTTTACTTTGCCCTGTCAATTTGTGTAATATGAGCATGGCCACTGCATTTTTTCCAGAAAATAGTCAGAAAACATTTTCTGAGAATCTCCCATTCACAATCCATACAAAGTTAACAAACCAACTAGCTAAAAGGGGATAGACTGGAGCAATCATGAAAGTGAGAGGGAATAAAATACCAGTTACATGAAATGGAAAGCAAAGCACCACCATCTAGCCTTAGGCCACATAGAGTCAAGGTAAGGCTAGGTTGCTATGTTGCTGTGTAGGTGAGTACTATCTAGGTAAACAAAAAGCTTGCAACATGCTAACCTGCTAGATTTCTATCACATTAGGCATGCAGATGAACTTTGAACTGTGAACTATTTCAAGCTCTGTGTGAGGGATAACTCTTAACACCAAGCTTTTATAGTAGCCCCCTTTTTAAAAGATTTCCTCACTTCTTCCTTTTCCTGGTACTCTGAAAACACACAGATTGGATTCTTTGAAATTTTAAACCTTTGACACTGCAACCATTTTGATGATGATGGTCTTGTTTCTTCTTCCTAATAGCTACCTATGTGTTCAATTGCCATTTTCAGCACAATCTTTAAATTACTCATCATTTCCATTGTAGTTCTGAGTGTTTCTTTTCCCGCTCCTAAATGGTGTGTGTAGAAATCCATTGTTTAAAAGCATGTATTAATTCATATTCAGCTACCAAACCTGGATGATAACGACTGCACCACTAATGAAAAGAAACGAGTGTGTGATGAAAGTGTTGAGATAAAAATAGACTTGGGCAGAAGATTGGATTTTTTGTTGACGCACTGTGATGAGTCACTAATTTAATAGATGCTCTTACAAAAGGTTGTGACCGACATGAGTGCATGAAAATTGATGGCAGTCTTTTATTACATTATAGGTACATTAACGTTTTATCTAGGTTTGTACTTATTTAGACACAAAGAAATATGTTATTATGTTCTGCCTAATGAAAGAATATGTATTGATGGTAGTTCTATGAATGAAGAAATCATAATGTTAATTCTCTCTGTTAATCAAGGTAACCCTGCCTGTTGTTAGAATTGCAAACTGTTTTGGTCTTATATTCAATAACTAGTCAAGCCTTAGTTCTTGTAAAGAACCATGACACAGTGCACTGTTACTAAAATTAAATTAATGCTGGCTCAGTCCCTAAGCACTCTTGTAACGATAAAGAATATAAGGTTTACACAATATGATGACCTATGAACTAATAAAAATAAAGACTGGGAACTATGGGACCAATATAATATTTACATGATGCAATATCAACAGTGTTCCTAATTTAACATTAGTTTCAGCTACAAGGTTTATATTATTGCATTCATTTTAATATACAGTATAATTTCTACTGTAACAACTTACACAGGCACTTCAAAGGTGAACGTTCCCCAAGCAGATTAAAAAAAAAACTGCGTAGATGTTGATATTGTGGTGAGATGTTTATTTAGCATTTTTATTACGAGTGTCTATTCTTGCTGATTTGTACCAGTCAGCGGTAAAGCTGTTTTAAGAAACTGGAAGTCATCAGGCTTTGTTTTCTCAGTAGTAACAAGACAAGCTGAATTGGTCTTTGACATATTACCTTTGAAAGAGTAAAGAAACATAATGTAGTGAGGGAGTGCTTGTTTATATCTGCTATAACACAAGTGATAAGAGGAACTAACTTGTTTAAAGGTGTATTTGCTAAGATTGATCTTTTTTTTAATTGTTTTCAAGATTAGGTTTCTAATGGTTAGGTGGGTTCGGCATCTGAATGATTCCTGCCCATATTCATGAAGCTCATTACAGGTTATTTGTACAATTTGGGAACAGGTAAAAAAAAAAAAAAAACATGTATTACACCTTTAATGGATGGTTTACTCCTTACCCATTTAATACACAAATGTTGTTGTGACCTCAGAAATTAGTTTTACATGTACTTTTTGTACTTTACATGTACAAACAGTATGTTTTACCTTTCAGGTATAAAAAAACCTCAAATCTGGTTGAAAACTATCCTGTATTTATTCTATGCAGGATTTATGGCTTTTGTTTACCCAAGTTTTTTTCTTTACATTTTAATCTTGACCCTGTGATTGTCTACCTACTTCATGACTATGGATTATAAAAATACCAAAATGATATTATTAACTATTAACTATTAATTACATGGTAATGATGGGTCACTTAGTAGCCGTCATAGATGTCCCAGTTGTATACTAAACTGCTTAAAATGATAATATGGAAATGCCTAATTTTGTAAGATTTACAGTGCAACAGCATCCTTTTGCATGTTTCATGCAATAATAATATTATAGCATGCAAATAACAAAGTCTTTGATTGGCTCTTGGTGCAATTTCAAAGACATAAACAAAACACATTTAAGGTTGTTTCCTTGTTAGAGTGCCAGGATTGAGCACAATAGCAACAAGGTGGGAATTGGTGAATTAAATGAAATGCAAATTTAATGTGGAGGGAAAAAAAACAAAGCCAATGTATGGCACAAACAAAACAATACCAATACAAAAACCTGTACAAAAACCTAGTCAGCCATAGGGTGACAGAGTGGAATAAACAAACTAGAAATAATAAAGTGCTTGTTTACAGCATTCATTTGAAGACTAAGAAGCATCTCCTGAAAACATGGGTAATTAGCATGAAGTGTAATTCGTATGCGATAACAGATGCAACTGCACTTAACCTAGCAGACCGCCTACTGCTCTGCCAATAGTCTTTCAACTTATTATATCAAGGGGCAGTATTAATTATGTATATGCCCCTCCTGTGATCAAACTAGCAGAATATGTCTGAAATTTACCCTTGGTCCCCAAGTGGCATGAGCCTTCCTAGGAGGATTGATCATTATGGGTGAAACTTCCAACCAAGTACAAGATGAATATAGAGACCAATTTTCTACTTCTCTACAAGAATAGCTTGATATCAGGGGCTAAGGCTGTGTCTGAAACTCTGCATTGGATACTGCTCATATAATCTTGATCAAAAAGTAGTAAGTAGTTTGCAGTACATGATAGTTGACTAGGTGATGTACTGATCTGGCATAAATTCCCAGTATACAGCCAGAGCTCACTTTGCATCCCATGATGAATGTGGTGATTTCCAACTTTCCAAAATTTTCAAAAAACTCTTGGACTCCAGATCTTTGTCTCATTTTTTTTTTTTTTTTTTTGTTTGTTTGTTTTTTCATTTATAAAATTAATAAAACATAATGTACATTGCATATTTCGGTTTAATAACTTTTCATATGTTTTCTTGTTTTTTAACAGAACAAATAACCCAACTGATAGTGAATTCTAGCTAAATAGTTCACTAATGTAACTGAATGGCATGTTACATGATACATTAACGAGGTCGCTAGCTAGCATTCGCTAGATAGCAGTAGTTGGGTTTTCTGATTGACTGCCATTAGCTCGCTGTGTGACATAGACTTTAATGACATAGACCTACTAGCTCTAGTCCTCGCTGTAGTATAATACATGGAAGTTGTCATATCTGCATACTAAATTGTATACTAGGGTGGGAGTAGCGTGGAATACACGGTATACTTGGCCAGTATGAAGTGTCTAGTACACCAGTATGGTGTTTCAGACGCAGCCTAAATGTCTGCTTATACTGAGTATGTTAGGTTGTAGCTGGCAGATAGCAAACAATAAGCAATTTGAGCTTTTCTTTTGTTTTTTGGGCAATTTAATTCCAATCTGTTCTATTAGCATGACAGTTTGGCAATAAATCTTAGACCTAATAAATCTATACACCTGCGGTGGCGAAGTTTGGATTAGATTTTCTTATTGTGTTCTGGTATTCTATTATATCCTATATGGTAATGTGAGCTACAAACAAACAAACAAATAAATAAATAAATACATATACAGGACACAAAGGAGGCAATGACCAGATTAGAAAATGTTTAGCATAATTTGAAAGTGTACCCAGGTTGTGGAGTTCAGCATGGGGATCCAGTGGCTCTACAAGACCTATTTTATTAATTATTGAACCTTAAATAATTTCTGTTTTTCTTCAGCTGAAAAAGAAAATACTAGACACATAACTATACCACATCTTGACATGAAATCAAATATGGGAGTTCCCAAAGCAACAGTTTAAAGTAAAATAAAATCTTGTTCAAATAGGCAACTTTGTCATGATGCACCCTTGGCGAGACATTTACATGTCTCATCTACTGTGAATTTGGGTATGAATTTAAGCATCTTGTCTTTTCTCAGGTAATTTACATCAATATATTAACAGGATGAACACAGTGTGTATTTATCTATGATTACTAATGGAAATTATGGGTCCTTGCGAGTGTGATTTAATAAAAAGCACCACAGCTGATTCAGCATAGTAATGTACAGTGCTTCATCATTCTAGCCATATACTATTATATGAATGAAGTGGCTTTCTCTATGGCCTTGGTATAGAAAGTGTAGCACAATATAATCACTGGACAACATTCAGTGCAAATTAGGAAAGGTTACAGTACAACTAGACAAGGTACAAGATAATAAATATAGGCTGTGCAAGTTGACCAAGTACACAAAGAACACAATTAATACAGCACAACACAATAGTTCTAACAGCAACAGGCATTGCAATGGAGAGTATGATGTACATACAGTAAAGCGCATCTGACTGGAATAGTATGCACTGAGTGAATTAAATCAGCAGCCCAAGAAATTATTAGATAAAATTGCTAACTGATGTATACTGTATATGATGTATGAATAGTCCCCAAATGTGTTCACCATTTGTTAGGCTGCGTGAGCGCGTCTACATGTTTAAATTTTGCTCATTTGACAGATTTTTATCCAAAGTGACTTACATTTGATGTGAGCAGGTGAAGAGTTACTCAAGGAGAGCATTGATATTTTCGACTATTTTGTTAAAAATTTGATCATTTTAACTGAGTAATATTATTTTCTATTTCATTATGTAAAGTGCTTTAACTAATTTTAAGTCCTATTTTTTCCTCAAAATGTATTGTTTTAAATTTATTCATTGTTAATGTTTATTGTTTAAACTCCAATGGATGTCTTGCATCCCATGGGATTCGTCTGTTTCTGCTGAATATATTGACCAAAACAATAAAAGATTTGGAAATTGCCAAAAAAAAAAAAAGGTTTGCATTTAAACACTTGTTCCATTACAGGGGACCAGTTTGTATGTCTGATATCAAATCTATAACATTTTCTATAGCTTTTCTGACCACAATGCAACTGGATCTCAACCAAGTGCTTTAGTAATATTCTGAAACCAAAGAACCAGCATTGCCACATTACTCCCCACTTCATATTTCATAGTAAATCTGCTTACTTTATTGAGCAAATACCTAATATAAAAGAATATTAATAGCTTTGATTACATCCAGAAGTGCAAACCACACATTCTTGACACCCTGCACAGAGATATAGCTATAGCAACAAATTGTAAATGTTGCTAATCACATATTCTCTACTTCACATTAGTCTACCACTAGTTAATACAATTCTGTTGTTTTGGCTCTTTAAAATTATACACATGTAATACTAAACTAAATAAAATATTTCCACTGGCACGCTATCTAGGATGTATTCCCACCACCTGGCACTGTTTATGGGATGAGCTCCGTTCCCACCATGACCCTGACCAGGATAAAGCAGTTACTGAAGTTCAACAAATGACTTCCACTTCTTTTCCATGTTGGCAAGGGCATTTGAATGTGTATACAAGGGGTTTGAGGGCAGTTTTTTTTCCAACTACAAAGACTCAAAGGATTTCAAAGCAGAACATCAGATCATGAGGTTGTTGATGATTAGCCTTTAAATAGCAGTTTGCCCAGATCTTTTTCACTCTGCCTGTCAAGCAGAGAGAAATAGTAACCCCAAATGTGCTTCCCTTTACATCTCCACACCCATCCTCCTGTTTTGTGAGTTGAGCTTTTATTTTTAATAAGACAGATTATAAACCTGGGTCTTAAATTCTCAAGCTTTTGCTCTATGGTAAAGCCTTTGGTCTTCCATTTCTGTCAGGTTGAAAATTCCTAAATGCTTTTTAATCTACTTGTCAGAAATAAGTTCAATGTAAATGGCCCATGTGGAGTAGCACCAATTGGGTGCATAATTGTTGGACAGTTTCATCCTAGAGAACATCTTAGATTTCAGTCCACACCAGAGCATCTTCGATAACTGCTTCATACATCACGGAAACTGCTTCATATAGATACCATGGCTGTGTGCTTGAAATATACAGTATTTCTAGCATTGTTGCCATGCCTTCATGCAGTTTGTCTGAAGTCCTCGTATTTATTTTCACGCTAAAAATAACTTAGCCCTTCTTGCATGGATCTGCAGACTTCCGGCAAAACACTCAATGATCTTAGTCCTGAGATTACTTGAAGAAAAACACATTGAATTGGAAATCCTTCATGGAATTATTAGCTCAAAATATATCATTTCCTCCACGGTTTGGAGGGGAACAATATAAGCATGGCTGCTTTGGGTTAAACCCAAAGCAAATAGATATATGCTCTGTATTTCCCCATTGTGTTTATAATACCAGCTCCAATTTCCAAGTTGAAATTTTTATCTGTTATTTCTTTATTTACTATGTCTAGGGGTACAAAACAGTTTGAGTAGGTCAATAACACACTGCGAGCTGTTCTTTATTGATTTCACATTCATAAAACTCAAGGCATTTATTTCATCACATAAACTTGGTTGCTGGAGAAAATATCTCCATCATTACTCCTACATACTGAGTATATATCCACCTTCATGTAAAACCAAATAGCACGAAGCCATCACAAGTGTTGCCAAATTAAGCAGCAAATGTCAAATACATCCATTGAAAAAAAATGTTAGATGTGAAGCATTATGGTTTGAGCTTTAGTGTGTTTATATATAATTAATAATTCTGAAAACTATATTGATTTTTTTTTCCCCACCACAATTTTATGGAATATTTTATGTAGATTCATGACTTATAATTCCAGGCAGTTCAAGGTTGTAACACAAAAAAATGTGTAGAGGTTCAAGGGGATGAATACTTGGTGCTTTGTATATCTTATAAACTAGTCTAAAAGAAACTCCAATCTCGGCAACCTTGTCCATTTCTGTTTATTTCAGCATCAGTTATGAATAAATAGTATATGTTTCCTCCAGACCTGCCATAATTGATTGTGATCTACTTCTGCTTAGAGCTTCTGCACTTGTGATTCACTTTTCTGATGATTTGGATGCTTCCATATGGATAGCCTAAATATTTACACCTCCCAAGAGGAGTTCATTCCCTGTCTCATGCCTGCTTCATTGGATAATGGCACCTGTTTACTAGATATTGAACACCTTTAACTACACTTATTAATATTAATACTAATAACAGTAATTCTAACAATAGTAATCTGAAATACTAATAAAAATAATAGTACTCTGTAATGATTTATAACCCCCTATCCAGTGTCACCCAGAAGCTTCCCTTTTGAGTGTGGTTCTTTTCATGTCTACTTAGAGTTTTACTACTTTCACCTTTGGATTGCTCATTTGGGGCCTACATCTGCATCTGCTTTTCTGTACATTCTGTACAATGTCTGTTATTAAAAGTGCTATACAAAATGAGTTGAATTGAGAATATTATTTATCAACCTGGAAATATATTTTTTTCTCCATCAATTTACTGAAAATCATGTTGTGGCACTGTTTATTTTTGTCAACAACAAATTTGACATTAAGTATTCATTAATGACTTTATTTCATGATTATACGGTAATGACAACATAAATGAAAAAAAAAAAAAGAATATTATGTTAAAATCTCTGTTCATCATGCCCCACACCACCAGTTGTCTTAAAGATACAGGACACATTTTTAAAGTATCTGAAACTGGCTAAGAAAATTACGACCAAAGCTTTGACAAATATTGGACTAAAATTAAAACTGACTAAATCTTGACTAAAACAATACAAAAACACTAAAATGTAACTAAAATTTAACCACAAGTTTTCTCAAATGACTAAGATTTAAGTGAATAAATAAAAAAATTTGTGATAATTAGCACTCTTGTAGTGACAGCTGGAGAGGCAGAAAGATATTATTATTATTATTATTATTATTATCATTATTATTATTATAAGTGTATTTAATGGAGGTATAGAAATGCAGATGTATTACTGAAACTATACACAATTGTATCAGATGTATTCTATTCTGATTTTTTCTTTTTTAAATACATATATTTAATACGAAAGCCTTCGGTGCTTAAAATCATAAGCATCGTGAAAGTGTGGTTGACTTTTATTCTCTCTTTTTTTTTTTTTTAAATTGTCACATTGTTATTTGTTATTAGCCATATATGAACAATACCCATACAATTCACAATACACAAGTGGCTCTTGTACATTGAAAAGATTGCTGTACTTCAAACAGTTGTCAATTTCCATCAAATAATTTGTGTCATGTCTTGTTGTTGTCAGTGTGTTCACTTTGTCCTGTGTTCAGGAGAGTGATCTCTCTCACACTTTCTTGCTATTGACGTGTGCATGAGCCATCACTGTTTTATTACACACCGACATTTCTTCTAGGATGCAGACAGAATGCCATTTCCCTAGACAACTTGTTAACTTTTAAGGGTTGATGTATTTAGAAGGCGGATCGGCACGAGGTCGATTGAAAAAAGTGCAGTGAAAACAGAAGCAGGAGATTAAGTGTGTGTCAAACGGAGAATGAAGTGTGCAAGGAGCAAATATCGATCTGGATGGCCGGGGCTGTGGCTTAGAGCTGAGAAAATGAAGCACTAGTTAAGTCTCAACTGCTACTGACACATACGCATGCACACACAAGGCATACACAACACACACACACACACTCGCTGAGAGCCATCTGTTCTCGTCTCACACTGTCAGCTGAGCCTTAACTTGTGCGGAGTACCAATAAAACTTGTTCACTTTTATTATTTCTGAAACAAACTTAAAAATGCACTTTTTTGGGAATTAAAAATGCACTTTTTATTTCACTTGTCACTCGCCTGAAAATTATAGCTTCCTTTATTTATTTATATGATTTCAATTGAAAGACTCCATTCCTGTCCTGCTGATTTCTAAATAAATGCAATCAACTGTATTCATGCAATATATGTATTAATGTAAAGCTGAAACCCTGCAAGTGGTTTTTTATTTGTAGTATTTATTTGTACCGGAGATGGAGCTTTATTCGCAAACAGGAAAAGAGCAGAAGGGGGGAAAAAGCCATTTTCTCTCTAAAGGTTAGTTCGTAGTGTCGAACCTTTTTTATTAGTTGCTTTATTGCCATATGGATTAGCACTCTGGAAATGTTAATGTTAGAGAAGAGTAGGATTTTTCCCCCTCCGTAATAGGAGTCAGTGCTTTGGAACAAAGTTAAAAAATATTTTAAGAATCTCCTGGGGAGAAAATTCTGACTAAAATCTGAGACGTTTTGCTGGAAGCTGTAATGCAGGGCTATTCAACTAAAATTTGTGAAGGTCCAGATAAAAGTTCTTTACTAACTAGCCAATCATCTGTGACTGAACTGTTGAATCTCTCGTTTTTTTTCACTCTTTCAACCAAAACCAAAAAGAGACATTTTGAATTGTTTTGACTGATCACTTTCCTAATTAAGTTGAAATGTTTGATCACATACTGATAATTTTATTACACAATAATGAACATAAACATCCACAATGTAAGATTCAACCATTTGAATGGCCCTTACCCCTTCCTTACCAAGCACATATTAGAACATATGGTGGCTGTCAGGTGCCCATAGCATACTTTCTTGTATTTATAGTTACACTCCCTTGCTTTTTCTGTGATAAATAATAAATACGATTCCGCCATTTTTTTCCCTTGTCTTCTTTTTTTTATTTTTCTTTATTGTCCTTCCAGTGCTTGTTCTGTAGAAGTGGACCGCTGCTTATGCAGATATAAATGGCTCATTCTAAGCTTATGAAAACACATCAATTCGTAGTTACAGGTAATTATTCACTAATGAAAACATACTTATAAATACTATATCCCATTTCTGATAATAGATCCCACAAAATCCTTTAAAATAAACTTTTAAAATATTCTTCATTTACTTTGACAGAAAGTCAAGGAGTTTTTTTTTTTTTGTGCTGGAATCCACAACAAATATACTTAATTCATATATGACCTAATGTTATTAACTAATATTAACTAACTTGTACATGTACTTATTTTTTTTCCACATTAATATTCTTCATTCACCGTGATAGAAAGTGAGAGTGCATAAGGTGGGTGGAGGGTGCGAGGCTTCCAGGAGGAGATTGTTAATATTGGGGAGTTCAAAATGCATGCGCAGATCGCTCCATGTTTAACTTGTCGATTTGATCACCTGTCATTGTACAGGGGAGAAAAAATACTGATCTTTAGGCATATTTTTGAGTGACAACTTGTATAAGCATAGCTCCTTTTATGCTGAGCTCTTACCGAAAATGTGTAATGGTTGTCAGGTCTGGTCTCAGATAATTGGTGACAAATATCACTGTGAACGGTAGGCAAAGTAATATTGCCTAGATAAGATAATATTATATAACACAAGCCTACAATGTATAAATACAATGATCAGCTCTGCTAATGGTTTAGTCTGCTGAAATATTACATATTTTCATTTTATATTCCTAGCCTCCTACATTCTGTGCTAAGAAACCTATATTTAATTAAGCTTCAGAAAATATTGCTATTTTCTGTCTCTCTGAGATCATGCTTTTTTTTCAATTTATCTCTCTCTATCCCTCAGTGGAAGTGTTACAAGGCAGGGAAGGATGTTTTTCTGACTTTCTTTCTTTCTTTCTTTCTTTTTTTCTAGTATCTGCAGCCCACGTGTGCTACTATTTTGCTGTATTCTATAATGGATTGGGACAGAGTGAATATTCCCAATGAGGGAAGTACCTGAGAAAGAGGAAGAGAGAAATTCTTAAAAACTCAAATGGAAGATGAAGTGTGTGGAGGCTAAAACCTCTCTACGGCTGGAGATTAGATCTGGGTTTGGAAAATCTTATCTAGATTTTCATTAGGAAAGTTGAATTATCTGTATGCACAGAAAGACATTTACTGTGTAATATTTATTCAACCTATTAAAAGGAGGTTTAGTGTGAAATCTATTATGTACCTACATATGCACTATGGCCCTGATGTACATACACCAAATGAGTGCTAATTTGAGTGGATTGTGAAATAAATTGAATTGTATTTGTCCCAAGGCAGTAGACTTCACACAAAATATGGGTTTATTTGTTTATTTAATATTGGACATGAACATCTTGGCAATATTGAGCTTTTAATTTTTGACTTGGAACTGTTCTTTTCCTGTTGTAGAATGATTGTACAACCTGCATCTTTAATAGAAAAAAATAATAATTTGCACAAGTTTTAGTTTATTTGGGGTTTTGATTTATTCATATATACTTTGTCCAGGATTTGACTAATTCTTGTTTTCTAATTATCCCTGGGTTCTATGGTTCATAGTTGTAATTCTATGGAGGTCACATGACACTTTAAGTGGTGCAACTCCACTAAACTAATTACCTAAATTTCTGATGGCACTTTGCCCCAGAATTAAATTGGGAGTTTCACAGGAACTGTGAACTGAATATTTATGCACTTGTTGTTGTTGTTGTTGTTGTTGTTGTTGTTGTTGTTGTTTCTTTTCTTTTCACATAATATTGATTTTTCACCCCAATGTTTTCGGTAGCCATTTTGTGCAGCTATAATCCAATTTCCATCAATTTCAATTCCAGGTTGTATGTGCTTAGGGAAACTGATGGTGTCAGTGGGTGTGTTTACTTATAATAGTCTCTGATTGAAGGAGAAAAAATCTATTCAACATCAATCTTGTTTTATTACCACAGAATGATGTTGCAGTGACACTGAACCATTTTAACTTCATTTACACTTAAAGACAGGAGACATGAGAGAAGAGTGAGAGTGATATTCTCATGAGAGAGAATCAGGGAGGATAAAAATATGATATTGATCAGAATTTTCTTCCAAACACATGATTCTTCAGTTAATCTCTTATTATATGGAGTTATGTGTAAATTGACAGTGGAGAATCAGTATGAGTTTGTACTGTGTGAATATAGGAAAGGAAAATATGATCGAATGTAATTTTGCACACCCTTAGTACAAAGCTGGATTGCGATAAAAAATTGTTGAATAATACATTTTAAGAGAATGGTGAAAGAAAACAAAATGAAGGCTGAAATATTTGTCTTAAATATTTTTTTAAAGCATGTATATACTTCAAATCGTAATTCCCACCTACTTTAAATTTGATGAAATTAAATAGTGCTTGTAGCATGTACAAAGGTTTGGACACCCTACTATGTTAACATAAGTAACATCAACTTTGGCTTAAAACTGCTTTCTGTAGGCAGCTAGAAGCATTTCTATTCCTGGTGATAAAACACTTAAAAAAACTTCAATACAATATAAATGCAAAATAATGATGTATGTGTGTTTTATTTGTGGAAATGAAATGATGAAATAGGGAATCATGTTTCAACAAATACATCACTGTCGTTCAGTCTGACTAAATTGTGCATACACATGTGTTACTGTTTCAGAAGTCACATTCAGACAGCAGTAATTACATTCCGGGTGCTAATTTAATCGATTTGCATTGACACCATTCTGTGTTTTGCACTTCTCAGTAGAAATGCCATGAATTCCATATTCAGTAAGGCAAATGTGCAAAACTGCAAAAATGTGCTTTTCTTTTGTTCATTTGTATATTATCTTTTTCCATTTTTCCATGCACAAACCTTTTAGTAGATCAGGGTGGGTTTTTTTTTTTTGTTTGTTTGTTTGTTTGTTTGTTTTTTTTAATACATGGCTTTATTCGGGTTACTCAAACACCTGGAGCTGAATACAGTCCATAACAAAACTGATATAAGTCAATAAAGTTTAATTATTGTGTGGAAACTGGTGTTCTATAGACTGTTGTTTCTTATCATACCTGCAGATCCCAGCTGTTCCTGAGAAAATTGAGCTCATTAGTCGCTTTGTTCTTGTGAGCGGAAGGTTTGCGTCCAGATCAGTTCTAGAGGACCGGTGTTACATTAAATAGGAAGAAGGCATAAGAAAGGAACATAATGAAAATCTGAGTATCTATGAAACAAATAATAAGTGTTAAAGTTTTTTATTTTTAAATCATCATTTTTAAATCATGTTTATTTATTTATAAAATTTTACACCAATTTCTTTATAGAAAACAGGTGAGCCAAAGGAATTTGTGAAAATGTATTCTGCACCAGCAGAACCTTTGTCACATAAATGCTTCCTACCCTAACCAGACTCCAGGCACCATGATACACAGCACTCAGAGCACCACTCTGTAATTCAGTGCTGCGCAATCAGTGTTTACATCTCCCCGTGCTTTGTGTTTATGCATTTCTCTGATTCCTGAACCTCGAGTGTTTTGTTTATTTTTTGTTTTAAATTTAGTGTAATAAAGATTGTCCTGCACATGCATCCACCTCTCACCTCCATGCTACCGAATCATGACAGAACACTAGACCTATACATGGATGCAACAGGACCACAGTGGGAGACCCTCATTCACACAATGCCTACCTTCTTCCTGCAGCATTGGGACATTGACATCCTGGCAGCTTATGATGGAGTGCAACTTATATTACCAGAGCCTATTGGATTCTAAGCCAATGGATAGCATCTGGGTGAGATGCATGATCCGTTGGTTTACCACGCCAGCATGCCGATGGGTCAGGTATATTCCTCAATAATGCTAAAAGCTTTGGGTGAGATGTTGGAATGGACCTACTGGGCTTTTAGACAGAAGGCGGCCTGTGATCCAGAGCTTCTGTGGCAGGCAGAGAAGATGGCCTGTGATCCAGAGCTCCTGCGGCAGGCTGCTAAGGACACAACTACTCCAGAGCTCCCTCTGCAGGCCAAGAAGGAGGCAACCACTCCATAACCCCCTCCAGTAGCTCAGAAGGAGGCAACTGATCCAGAGTCCCCTTCAGTGTCTGAGAAGGAGGCAACCACTCCACACACCTCTCCTGAGGCAAAAAGGGAGGCCTTCGCTCTAGTGCACACTCCTGAATGCAAAGATGACATCATCACCCATACTCCAGGTTT
This sequence comes from Notoglanidium macrostoma, assembly GCA_030068235.1. NCBI lineage: Eukaryota > Metazoa > Chordata > Actinopteri > Siluriformes > Auchenoglanididae > Notoglanidium > Notoglanidium macrostoma. Next base: position 3,619,357 of record JAQQZR010000036.1, on the reverse strand, counting down.
CGAGCACGAGGTCATTGTTCATCCACCAGGTTTCAAGGACAAGGATGTCGCCCCTCTGCCAGGTTTTGCTCCTCTGCCAAGCTCTTGTCTATGCCAGAGTCCAAGCCATTGTCTATGCCAGAGTCTAAGTCCAAGTCTATGCCTGAGTCTAAGTCTATGCCTGAGTCCATTTCTGCATCTGAGCCTGTTCCTGATCCAGTCACAAAGGCTGATCCAGTTACAGCCTGCTCCAGTAACAGTCTTCACAGTCTGTGAGCACACTCCAGCTCCAGTCTACACAGTCTCAGAGCCTAAGCCCACTCCAGTCTCCACAATCTCAGCGCCAGCCTCAAAGCCTGTTACTGCCACAGTCACACAACCAGCTCCAGTCACATTCAGAACCTGTTCCTATCTCAGAGCCTGTTCCATCACTAGTCACAGAGCCTGTTTTAGCACCAGTCATAGAGCTTGATCTAGTTCCAGCCATAGAACTTATTCTAGTCACCAATTCTGCTCCAGTTCCAGTCTCCAAGCCATCCCAGTCTCCACGGTCTCACAGCTTGCTCCATTTCCAGTCTCCAAGCCAGTCCTGGTGTCCACAGTCTCACAGCCTTCTCCAGTCCCAGTCGCCACAGTCTCAGCGCCTGTTTGAGTCAGTCTCCCCAGTCTCAGAGCCTGTTTCAGTCACCATCACAGAACCAGAACCCATTCCATCAAGCCAAAGAGCCAGTTCAAGCAACAGAGCCCATTCTTGTTCCACTATCCACAATCACAGAGGCTGTTCCAGTTCCAGTCATAGAACTTGTTCTATTCACCAGTTCAGCTCCAATTCCACTATCCAAGCCAGTTCGAACCATGGAGCCTGTTTTTGTTCCAGCCATAGAGACCATCCCTGTTCTCATGCCCATGTCCTCGCCTGATTCCATGCAAACCAGATCGGATGCCCACACCCTTACTCAGGCCAAAATCCAGCATAGGGGTGTCCAGTGGCCTGCCTATGCTCACAGGTCCAGTCCCACCAGGGGAGAACTTTGTTTGGCACTCCGGGAGTCATGCCATTGAGGGAGGGTTCTGTCACATAAATGCTCCCTGCACCAAGCTTTAGCTGCCATGACATGCAGAACACAGAGCACTTTACTGTTATTTAGTATTGTGCAATCAGTGTTTGTCTCCATGTGCTTTTGTTTTGATTTGTGTCCTGTCACCTCCCCTCTCTTGCTATTGGTTGATTACCCTCAGGTGTCCTGAACAGGCTCACCTGTTTTGATTTACCCCTGTGACTACTCTGTCTATTTAAACCCTGGCTTCTGTTTGGTTTTTTTTGTCTAATGTTGATGGTTCTGTCGTGTTTCGGTTGGTATGGGGCTTTCAGTTTCCATTTCAGGTGTTTCTCTGATTACTATCGAGTGTTTGGTTTTATTTGTTTGTTTGTTTTGTTTTTTAATGCACTATAAAAGATTTTCCTGCACATGCATTTGCCTCTCGCCTCCATGCTTCCAAATCGGGGCAACCTTCTACGTTCCCTTAATTCATGGTAAGATGAGCCACTGATTGTTGCACATTTGTAATTTGTCTATTTTATATATTTTGTTTATTATAATTTTTTTCTTATGCAGGTCTATATCTTGTATATCAAATGAAAATGATCTAAGTCTTTTTAACTGTCATTCATAAATAAATCTCAAGCATTTAAGCTTTATCCTCTTACAGCACAGCTATAACTGCCTACATCCTCACTGCTGACCGGCTGCAGGTGGACTTCATTGCTCTTGCTGGTCTTTGTGGGTAAATCACGTCTGTTTTTGTACCAGATGAATGTTGGATCAGTCAGACTGCAGGTGGTGTTACAGGTCAGAATCACTGATTGTCCCTCTGTCACTTCTGCAGGAGCGATCACCTGAAGATCTTAAATTATCTTGGCCTATTGGCAAACATTTTGATTCTTTTCATTTTTTTTTTTCCCCCACTTTTAAGCATTTATCTGCCAGTACAACAAGACTATTTTATGATATTATTTAGTAAAATAGTATGAATTAATTGGTAAAAATAGAAATAGATTGAATATTTTATTTATGCTGTATATTATTTTATAAACTGAAGCAGTGCTTTCATGTGTAAAAATTGGAGGGAAATTATATTCCAACTGGGTAATGACTCATACTGAAGGCTTTGATATGCCAAATTATGTAAACACATTTTAAATAGTAAACAAATACTGAACACCCTTTGATCAGCATTTTTAATAAATAATATAAGATCAAAGATCTTGTGACAGGAAGTGGAATTAATTCTTTAAAACTACAATGAGCTTAATTAAGCAGTTTGTACATGTAGGGGAAAAATACCATATAAGAAAATGGAAGTAAAATCTGTTTATTCCTATGACTCTAATACACTTTCTGAGTTTGTCTATAATTAATTAGTATATCTCATAGATCTTATATTCTCATATATCCCATTAGCTAAAATGATCACATCATAATGCTGATGAATAAACATTAAATGTGATGTACTGTATATCATGAGCATAGAGTGTATTCAGATCCCTTAATTTTTTTTTTCAAATCTGTTCAGGACGAAGGAGACAACTGGAAGCGACTCACTTAAATGGTTTGCTAGGAATGTTCTAAAGGACTTGCAATGTATTGATTTCTGTGGTCTGTTGAAATAAAGATTAAACTTTTGACTGAATGACAAATGTAAGACTTTTTTTTTCCAATTGCAACTGTTTTATTCTAAATTAAAGGCTAATTATTAATTGGATTAATATTAAGCTTCAACTAACCGAATACCCCTCCCTTCCCAAGCATGTATCAGAATGTTCAGTGGCTGTCAGGTTCCTGTATCATATTTCCAATTACTGACATTCACACTGCCAGCTTTTTCTTTGCAAATTTTTAAGTCCAATTCTCCATTTTTCAAAATTTGGGTTCTCAAACTTGTTAGCCAGCACCAATCACTGATTCTTCTTTTTTTTTTCTTTGTCTTTTTTTTCTTCATCTTCTTTCCAGTGCTTCCTTCCTTTATTCACACTGCCACTTGGGAAAAAAAAGCACAAAGGGACTCTAGAGGTTTGTCTGTTCTATGTTTACATTTTCCCTTTGTCCTTTATAGCCCATAATTCCAATTATTTGCTTTATAAAATACATCTTGGGGGTCACAGGTTATTTTTAAGCATGCCCCAAAAATGCCACCCACAGATCTGCTTTTACCACCTGCAGTCTTGTTCTAAAACTAGCCCAATTTGGCAGGAAAAAAGTAACCCAGTTGACCCTGCCTGTACATACATCAAAACCTTTCCTTCAGCAGCCATAATTGCCTTAGCACTCTTGGAGGATTGCTCACCTGGTTGGACATGTCACATGCTTGAATCTTTTGCTCCAAACCCTCCAATCAACTTGGTTAATTTAAAGTTGTGTGAACCATTCCACTACACACATTGCTTACTCTTCTAAAATAACACTCACACTTGTATAAAATATGTTTAGGCTTGTTGAATACCAAGCATTACTTATTTTTTTTCCCCTAGGAAAAATGCAAGTTCCAAAAACCTTCCTGCACCTGTAGTATATTTCAGTAGTTATTACACATGATTTCCATAATGTAGAAGATTAGATGCTAATCATACTTTTGTACCTGACAGTAAGCAAATGTTTGGAGTCATTCATCATCATTTCACTCTGTTAAGAAAGCTGTCTGATCTGATCTGTCAATCACACTTTTTCAGATGTGTCTGATGAGACGCAGATTGCTCCTGGCAAGCATTTAAAATCGTGTAAGTGCTGGAAAGTGGGCCTGTCACCTCCCTCATTCCTCACCCGAGGAGAACAGCACTTTGATTTTTGCATCTTTTATCATCACCTCCTCCATGAAAATCATCCACTGGGACTAATTATGGATGGCACAGACAAATATGAAACAAGCTGCAGAATTCAAGCTACAGTAATAAAAAATGGTGGAGAGAAACATGATTATTGTGTTAGAGAAGATAAAAACACTCTATGCAATGATGTTCGTTAGCTAGTCTGTGCCACCCTGACAATCAAGTAACAGTAATTCATAGTTAACACTGTGTCAAGTTGCAATTGGTGGCAGATTTCTATGCATACATTATTTGGCAGCTCAGATAAATCAAAAGTCCTCATATCACATTTTCAGAGAAAGAGGTCTGACGATGTGGTGACTGGCAGGAGCTGACAGCCAATTGCGAATCAGAGAGTGTGTATGAGTCCAGTATTATACTATAAAAGGAAAATTATTCAGTACTGATGGAATTTAGTGAGTTGGAAATTAGTGAATGATAAATGATAGGGAACAACTTCTTGGGGTGTATTGAGTTGTTGAGCTAAAGGAATTTTTCAAACTTGACTACAATGGACTAAGAGACTGTTGCCTGATATGATATACTGTATGCTTATTCTCTAGTATGGGTTTTAGTTAGCATGCTACCACTATGCCGTCCTTGCCAAACCTTTCTGATAGTCTGAAGAACAAAATGCCTATCTTGGCTAACAAAAAACACAGAGAACACAGATTATTAAGAAAATTAAAACAAACAAACTTAAACTTGATTTGTACACACTAAGATGGTGGTGAAGAAAGCACAGGAGTGTCTTTACAGTCTCTGAAGACTGAGACAGTTCATATTACCCTCTTATCTTCTACAGGAGCACCACTGAAAGCATCCTGACAGGAAACATGACTGGTATGGAAACAACAACAGTCTGCACCTGAAAAGGGTGGTGCCATCAGACAAGCATACCACTGATGAACATCTGCCAGACTTGCTGGACATCTAAATCTGGCAAGAAAGGAGTCTAGGAGGACAAACAAGGACTCTAGACACCCAAACCACAGCCTGCTCTCAATACTGCACTCATGCAAACACAATTTCTATATAAGAACCAACATGCAGCATTTCAGGAGGAGCTACTTTCCACAAATGACCAGGGTTCCTCCAATCAGGCATAATCATGGATATACACTCTCACTCCCCTAGCTATGAGAATTTGTACTGTTCATATCATATCATACATTCGAACAGCACATACATCACACACACCAAATCAAGGCCCTTATATACACAATTTGTTCAGCACCTATCAAATACATTTACACTTGCATTATGTGTATTCTGTACTATTTGTTATTTCTTCACTGCAATGTATTGTCCTGTACTGTTGTGCACTTCATGCTGTATCATATGTCCTTAAATGTCTTACTTGCATGATGTGTCTTTGCCCTTTTGCAATTCAATGTTTGCTCAGTCCTAGAACCTGCAATTAAGAATCTCAATGCAAAAATTCTACACGGTACAACCCTCTGCATGTGACGAGTCAGCAGGCTTTGTCATTCATCCCTACTGAGGCACGGAGGTTGTGAGAAGTCTGGTAACACCACCACCCCAGAGTAAAATAATTGAGATCTACTGTAGGTCAATGGAAAGGCAGACAGGTACATGAGGTAATCAAAAACAAAGCATTAGTAAACCATATAAGGTCAAAACACAACTGATAAAACTGAACAAGGCTCAGACTGACTATAATCAGATTTTGCACTCCTGCTTTTTATTCTTGGCAGGCTAAACATTACTGCGCTGTATTGCTGCCATGCATAGTTTTAAAATAATAATTCATCTCTCAGTTTATTTTTTAGATGAAGTCCCACAGCCCATAATGGAAACCTAGCACTTAACTTGCATGTTTTCATGTTTTAATCACTTATATGTAAACTTTTTTTTTCTCCATTTGAACTGTGATGACAACAATGGGCGTGTCATTAGTTTAGAGATGAAGCAGAGCAAAGCAATGGAAAATACAATGGAAAAGAATAAATGAGACAAATATCTGCAATAACAGATAAACACCCCGCAGGTAATCAGTGTGATCTGCCTTCTTGCTACTACTCTTTACTTCTGTTGTACATTGTACAATGATCTCTGCTGATGCAGCTGTGATTACAGTGTTCAACACGGGTGGAAACTTGGGCTGGTTCGGTAGCTGGCACAAAGATTCAAAGAATCCTGAATGGAACCAGATTAAGACTTCGTTCCCAATTGGTGGAAAAGAGGTATTTGTGTTTGCCCAGTAACATAACTACAATTTATTTTGGTCCTCATTTTACAACCTTGGTATTTGAATGATATGGACTTTTTAGAAATATTTAATCATAAAATCATACTACCAGAGTTTGAGAAAACAGCATAGAATAACACTATAACACCACAGCTTGACGTCAGTTGAAGAAGTTAGAATCAATATGAACAATACACGGCAGCAGAAGTTAACATCACAACAGCTTGTAATGAGCTCCTTCAATGCAGATAATTCTGATTCTTTCTAGAAATAATTGCTACAAAAATATGGCAATGTTATCTGCCAATAGATTACGACAATTTTGTGCTACATTGGAGAATGTAAAAAAAAATGAAATTGGAGTGGTGATAACAAAATTGATTTAAACAGCACAATTTTACTGTTATAACAACTCTCTCTCTCTCTCTCTCTCTCTCTCTCTCTCTCTCTCTCTCACTTTTGTTGTTTTGTGTTTTCTTTGCAGAAATGTGATTATAAGCCAGGGAGCAGGTGTAGCTGTGGAAGGTGGATGTACAAAATGAACAGAGATCATCATATTTGCCAAAGGATGAGAAAGTAGAAGCACATTTAATTCCTATGGGAAGGGAAACACTAAAGCATTCTCTCTCTCTGTCTCTCTCTCTCTCTCTCTCTCTCTCTCACACACACACACACACACACACACTAAAACACTTGTATTACTATATTTGTGAGCTATTCACATTTATTGTGTGTTGCTCTACTTTAATAAAGCTTCGTCTAGATCCAACACTACACTGTAACTTCAGTAACACTGAATCCCATGCATTTCACATGTGATTGTTAGTAATATATGATGGTGAAATAATCATGTGGAAACACAAACTGAAGTGTCTAAAAACCTCATGTTTGAAATTCACATATAAATTATGATCATTCACATCCCCAGATGAAATCTAATAGGTGACAGCTGCTATAGAAGCCTCTACTCAGTGAAACATCTTAGAAAGCATTCTCTGAGAAGTAGTTACCAATAGCATATGCAAATAAGACATTCTTCTGCCTTTCTTCATTCAAGATCAAGTTTATTTAAAGGTCCTGGGAGCTTTTTAACCCTGCCTACTACTCCATCCTTTAACATGTTTGAGAAATGCAATGCAATATTGAGGAGGGAAAAAAGGGTCCAGCATGTGTCAGAGAGAGCTGTTGCCTCAGGCTTGGCTCGAAGGGTGGGGGACTATCATGTCCGGCCTTGCAGAGAGGTAATACTGTGACCTTAGTGCATTCACTAGGTAGCTTACCACAGCCCTATTGAAAACAAATGCAAATTACCTGAAGTAAAACCAGGCCCTATTGCCCTTGGCGGAAGTTGATAATTGCACAGCTAGCAGCACAGTCAGGAGCATGTAACGAGGCTACACGCTGGAAGAACAGAAGATGAATGCTCCACTCTTATCTACAGCATAACACACATGTTCTCTCTCTCTCTCTCTGTCTCTCTCTCTCTCTCTCTCTTAAATTGGCAGATTCCCCAAAAGGAAGCCACCTTTCCAGCTTACAGCTAAGAAACCACCTTCACTAACCCACCCAAGCAGTTCCTGAACCAGAAGCGCCTGAAGGGACATGTTCACTGTTTATTATTCCCTTCTCCACCTCACATCAATTCCTTGGATTCTTTACAACCCAAACAGAATTTTTGTATAAATTTTAAGTAGGGGACTTCATTCATTCATTCCTTCATTCATTCATATTCAGCAACCACGTAATCTTAGTCAGGGTGGTGCTGGGTCCAGAGCCTATTCAGAGAGCCTGTGCATATGGTACGGACACACCTTGCACACACCCTGCATACACATACATTCACACCTAGGGGCAATTTAGAGTTAGCAGCATGTTTTTGGGAGGTGTGATGAAACCCATATGGACTCAGGGAGAACATGCACTCAGTTAAGGCCAATTTTTACTTCTGCATCATTCATCTGTGCTGTAGGGTGAATCTGTAACCACATACCTCACACTGTACCCTACATCATAGCCGTTTGTCCACCTCTCCAGAAATGTAACCACAAAAAAATCAGAAATCTACTATCACAATATTGTGTTAATATAGACGTATAAAGTGTGAGGTGCTATATCGGCTGTAGGCAATTAGAACGGCCAGTTTAATCCTGCATCTAATCCTGTGGATTTAAACACTAGTAGTACACTACAGCGCTTTGAGCTGCTCATACTGCTGAATATTGATGACTTAAAACACTTCAGAAATGCTTTCACTGAGAATTCACTTGGTTTATAATTAATCATTTGAGGTTTCTTTTTCCCCAGTACATTTGGTTCAAAACAATGTTTTGTCCTTGTTATTTCCTTTTTATTATTCCTACAGTGAAACTATGAACCTGCAATGCTCTTCTGTGTATAAAAGCAGTAAATTCTTGTGTGATGCTGTGCCTATGCCATAGAGTCGACACAGAAGAATAGATCGGATTGTAGTAACCTGAGCTCAGGATGGAAGCAGAGCCCTGTACACCAGTTGTACAGGTTCTAAGTTTATATTTGCAAACTGTTATTCATGGTGTGGATACTTCAGGACCGAATATAGTCTGTGAGGGTTAAATATCCAAACACCTACATGTAGTTTGCGGCAAGGAAATGAAAATCAACTGGATTGAAAACTTTATTTTTCAATTGGTGTCAATAGTTTCTGGTTGTGTTAACTGTAATTATGATGTAGAATAGACTAGAGGTTTGTGTACTCACCAGGACCCCATAGGACCCATCAACATTTGTTGGAATGAGTCTTTTTTTACTTACATGAAGGCTTTTAGGTATGAAGCTCATAGGAATGCCACATTCTTCAACAGGAGAGCCTATGACGCTTGCGAGATACATGCACTGCATTCATTGATTCATCATCAGTAAGTGCTTTATAATGCTCAGGGTTACTGCGGTTGAATTACTAATTTGTTTATTTTTTGACCAGTCATACCAAGTAAGTTCACCAGAACATATTGTGGGTAATGTGCAAACAATAGTAACTGCAGGGCCAGGTGGGATTGGTCAAAATTCACGCAGGACGGGTTGAATTTTCAGTGGGAGCAGACCAAACACATTATCTTAACATTAATTTAAACAGAAATTAGAAGTACATTAATATTTTAGAGAAAGAATATGATCACTTCTTTCCCACTCTTCTGTCACCCAAAATTCTTCTGTTTCTGCACACCAAATTCTTCATGTCAAATGACACACATTCTTTTAATGACGAGGTAACACATTGTGCTGAAGAAACTCTTAAAAAAATGTTTCTGTTCTGTGATCAAGTTGATTGTAGATAAGTGGTATTTCATGTCAGACATTCTGCTGCTTGTTTTTGACACTGCAGCACTTAAAATGTCAGACTCTCATTTGGTAGAGAAAATCTTATGCCACAGTTAGATGTCTTGATGATCTAGTTGATCTTAGATGTCACATTGTTTTCATTTCCCACAATTCCTCTCAGCACTTAGGAATAAAATATACCTTGAATTAAAATAAAATAAAATAAAAGAGTAAAATAATTGCAGATTTCCCTGCCGTAGGACCAATAGAGCATTCAAGTTTGAACCAAACCTTTGTTTTTCTATAAATCTGTGATGCCTGATACAGACCTTGTTCAAAAAAAAAAAAAAAGTGTGTTTAGCAAAACTACACACAAAAAAACCCCAACTTGATCATTTTACGACAGAATGATATTAAGCATGAGAATCCACGGCTTCATCCCATTGCGTGAAATTATGAGAAGGAAAATTTATTCTGTTCGGTTTCCCTGTGTTCCCAAATGCACTCATAATCAGTATTATTTCTAAAGATACCCTGCTTCTCCTCAAATAGTGAAGAAAACCAGATAATTAAAATACACACATGATTTCCCACAGCTCCTTCTTTGCCACACACATCCACGCACTCTTACACATACAATATGTCTCCCTTATGACATGATATAACTAACAAGATCAGAGTGAATTTGTTTGCTCTCATACTTGAGAAATGTTAAGCACTCACATATACCAACATGGAAAATTCATACTGAGGGTCTTAAGATGAGAACATCAGAATGGAAGAGTCAATCTCTAGCTATGTTTCCAATTTCAATTTTTATTTAGTATAGCGCTTTTAACAACATTGTCACAAAGCAGCTTCACAGAAGTATATAAATTCTGAATATAAACTTATGAATCTATAAATGTATCTGTGTTCCTCTATATCCCTAATGAGCAAGCATGTGGTGATGGTGGCAAAGAAAAACTCCCTGAAATGACAAGAGGAAGAAACCTTGAGAGGAACCAGACTCATTAGAGAACCCATCCTCATTTTGGTAGGTCAGGAAAGTGCGATTACAATGAACAAACTCCTTAACTGTATATGGTCAAAAAAGTACAGTTACATAATTCAGTATAGTTTAACATGAAGTCTGTTCTGTCTCAGATGATTCGCTGAGGAAGATTTGAGTGCAAGACAAGTAATTTGAGTCTTATGCCACTGTAGCAGACCCGCCTTGTCAACAGCAGTCCAATGCCACCTTCACAGTTCTACGTGTATGCTGAGGCAGTTCATATAGTGCCATCCTCAACAGGTGGTTTCCAAGTAGAAGGGGTCAGGATCACTGGAGTCTCAGGAGTATCATGTGCAACTCAACAGACAGAGAAAGAGAGAGAAAGAGAGACAAAGTGAAAGAGGAGAGAGGAGAGAGAGAAGAGAAAAGAGAAAAGGAGATTGTTAGGTATGCTCATTGTCACGTAATGGTTAAGGAACAGAGTATATCGTGTGCTGAGTTCAAGCAGGAACTCCAGCAAGGATAGATATGACAGCATAACTAAAAGGCAGAGCCAGAAGGTAACACAGACCTGAGGGCCCCCTGGGACATAAAGCAGCCAGCCACTCCACCGTCAAAAAACCTGAGTGAGTGTGTGAGAGTGGGGGTGACAGCATCCAAACATCCCAGTTTACCAAAGCATTCTATACCTGAGAACCCTCCAGATCTGCTCCTTTACCTAATAGGTTATTAACAAAAAGTACTGAATATTCATAAGCTCATTTGCATATTTTTTTTTAATTTACAAATTAGCCTCCCCAAAACTACTTTATTAAAAAAATTGTAATATGCAATTCTTGCCAAATGCAAATAGTGTTCAAGCTGCATCATGTTAAGTTTCCCTGGCTCCCATCAGTGACAAACACAGAACAGACAGAATGCTTGATTGCTCCTTTTATATATGAACATTTCTTATGTTTCTTTTGTCCCAGATAATATTCCCCAGCAAACAGCATTCAATGGAAACTTAGCAGATATAAAGCAACTGAAATTTTAACTACTAGTGTTGTATTTTCCCTTCAAATACTGTATGTGTAACATTAAGAAAATAAGAAGATCGAAGCCTAAATTATCAAATTTAAATTTGATAATAAGTTAATTTAATAATAATAAGAAGAAGAAGGGGTGGCATGGTACGGTGGAGCAGTGGTTAGCAGTGTCGCCTCACAGCAAGAAGGTCCTGGATTCGATCCCTGGGTCACCCAGGGTGCCTTTCTGTGTGGAGTTTGCATGTTCTCCCCGTGCATGCGTGAGTTTCCTCCGGGTGCTCCGGTTTCC